>CM067217.1:58885744-59260748 GCA_034190945.1 Octodonta nipae
AAGTTTTCAGTAGTTTAAAGTTCCATTGGGATAGTAGAATATCTTTCTTATCTCCAATCACAACTATTTCACCAGACGGTCTTTGATATATTAAAGTTATTTTAGCAACATTTGCTTTCTCTTCTGTACCTTTTACAGTGGCATTAGTGGTAGTTGTGGAAATAGTATTTTTTGTGTACTCGAAGGAACTTTATGAATATATTTCATTGTTGTCTTTGTGGTAATATTTTCGTCGTCTTGGGAATGCTTTTTACGGTCGTACTTTCAGGAATTTTTTTCGCTCTATATAAAAATTGAATTGCTCGGATATCATCTTTATCGAGTTCTAAACAGCCATAATATTGTTGTAAAGTCCGTAGGTTCAATTTAAAATTATAAAACTAATATTCACTTTCACTTTTCTAGAAACTTTTATTTACATCAAATGTACAATAGCTGATTCAAATATCACAATAACAATGTTACATATAAGCTCTTCGCTCCATCAACTGATTCGCGATCGTGGCCTCCTTCCTTTATAAAACCAGCATAGAAAATTCTCGTAAAAATCATCATCACTCCTACAGGTGCCGAGTCTTTTCGAGAACCATTTTTTATCTCAAAGCGTTTGTTGTCGTACTGAAATGAAACAGGGTCGGCTTTGGGTAAATTTCGTAACACTGCCCCTCCTTTAATTCTGATCGTCCCGATCAGAAACATCCCCTCCATGGTAGGGAGGAAGTCGATCTAAATTCAAACCTTCAACTTAGCCTTGGCGTTTCGACGGGATTGACATGGACTCACCGGTGACTGTTCTGAGCTGGATGTTATTGGTAACTGGCCGAATTTCTGATGCCCTCAAAACCCTGGACTTGGCAAAGGACACAGCGGTGTCGATGGTGATGGTAACTGCTCGCCCATTGATGGTGTCTCTGATGACTAGGCTGCCGCTATCTCGGCAAAATCCCCGAATGGATAACGTTTTGGGGGCTGGTGGAGGGTCAGTCAGCATTCGCCCCCTTATGCTGACTGGCTGACGGTCCCTGGACATGTGGCTGTTCTGTTGGTTACCCCTGGTCGGTGATCGTTCAGGTAGCCACACTCGACAATCACGTTGGAACTGTCCTGTCCGTTCGCAGCGGTAACATGCCCCTCTGGTGCCAGTTCTTTGTGATCGTTCTAATATTTTGTTCAGACCAGCCAGCAGCGCTTGAAATGGTGACTCTGACTCTTCCTGGTTAAAGGAAACTGCTCGGACCCTCGGTTTGGACATGTTCATGACGGCCTCTTACTTCCAAAGCCCGAAGTAGAGCTTCATTACTTTTCTTGACACCATTTAGTCTTAGATTTCGTTGTACTTCCACATATCTGATGCCGTTTATGAAACTCTATGTGGCCAACTGGTCTTTCGTTTCCTCTGGCAGGTCTGGGTAGGACAAGTGAACTAACCGTCTAATCTCTGCTTCGAATTCTTGGAGGCTTTCACCGGATTTTTGCGTCTTCCCACTGAGTTGGACTTGGTATACCTGGCTCAAGGATTGATTGTCGTATCTCTTGTCCAGAATGGCGATGATCTTGTCGAAATTGCCTTGTTCATCGACTGGAATGCTTTGGAGGAGTTCTAGGGCCGGACCTCTTAACGAAATTACCAGAGAGGTAGATTTTTCTTGATTATCCCATCCATTAGCTGTAGCCACGGCCTCAAATTGTCGTTTATACATGGGCCAACATAAACTGCCATCAAATGTGGGTGGTTTGCTAACGGAACCTTTGGTACTCACGGTGTGCTGGTATTTCCCTCTCTGCAAATCTTTTGCAATTTTTTAATTGCTGTTTCCACTTTATCTTGTACTTCACTGTGAACTGCGTCTTTAATTGAACTGATTTCAACTTTTACCTGGCTTTGGATAGCACTTATTTCAAATTTCACCTGGTTCTGGATGGAATCGATGTCATGTACTTTGGTTTCAAGAGTATCCACGGTATTTTTTAGGGCCTTTATGTCATCGTTTATTTCTCTTACGTCTGATTCCGCTATTTGCATTCGTTCATTAACTGTGCCATTAACTTGTGATACTATTTGCATTAATTGTTCAAATTGCAATTGTCTTTTCTCTTCAGTTCCTTTAAAATCATTTTGTCGTTTTTCTTCTAGTATTTTAAATTCATTTTGTCTGTGTTCATCTAATAATTTAAATTCATTTTGTCGTTTGAGTTCAAGTTGATCTTGTTTTTCTACAAATTTCGAGAATAATCCTTCCATTAAATTTTGTTGTTCACTTTTCATCGTGGAAACTAGATTTTGTTGTTTTTCTTCCATCGTGGAAACAAGATTTTGTTGTTCGCTTTTCATCGTAGTGACAAGATTTTCTAATTCTATTTTACGTTTTTCATCAAAAGATTTTACTAACCTTTGTTGAATTTCTTCTTGATGTTGTTTTTCCTTCTTGTCACGTTTTTCTAGAATCTGTGCAATTTTTTCGTCCACAGTCCCTCTGTAACCTGCTTGACTATTTTTTGGTAGTTTCGTCCGTACTACGGGTTTCCATAAATCAAATTAGGATTTTAACTGCACTTAATCCTTTACTTCTGATCACCAAATTGTTGTAAAGTCCGTGGGTTGAATTTAAAATTATAAAACTAATATTCACTTTCACTTTTCTAGAAACTTTTATTTACATCGAATGTACAACAGCTGATTCAAATATCACAATAACAATGTTACATATAAGCTCTTCGCTCCATCAACTGATTCGCGATCGTGACCTCCTTCCTTTATTAAACCAGCATAGAAAATTCTCGTAAAAATCATCATCACTCCTACAGGTGCCGAGTCTTTTCGAGAACCATTTTTTATCTTAAAGCGTTTGTTGTCGTACTGAAATGAAACCGGGTCGGTTTTGGGTAAATTTCGTAACAATATGGATACATTTCTGATTTCCAAAAATGGGAATGCTCCATTCCAATACTGTGCCCAATTTCATGAATCAAAACAGAAAGCAAACTTGCCTGGTTTGCTGGAATATCTTCTATTTTATCCAACCCTAAATACCACATCTCACGTCGGTCGAAATGAATCTCACGACATGTATCATTATTTGGGAGATATGCATGCCTCAAAGCATCAGAAGGTCCGTCAAATAGATAATAACAATTTCCTGCATCTTGACACCTTCGATTATTTGAATGCCGGAACTGAACGTCGGCATGGGAAATAACTATGTCCAGTGCAGTAGGCGAATAAGTGAATTGGTTTATTCATTAAATTTTAAGTTTCTTCATTTGCAGTACCGTCTACTGTCAAATTGTATAGTTCTTGAAAATTAATTAATCCCTCCTTGATGTCTGTTATAGACGTCCCATTATCACTTAAAAATCCATATCTTTTTAAAAAGTTCTCAACATTCACCTCACACATTACCAGTAAACAATAACACGCTATATAAATTCCCAGTAACATTATTTTTGCTTCTGTTCTCTTTGAATGATTAAATAAAACTAAATTTTCAGTGCTTCAAATTTATAATTTAAACCCTCTTTTATTCTATTCAACAATTTACCTAGTTACCATAAAACTATGTGCAAAATTACTTGAAACCTATTTCAGCATATTAATGTACCCTGTATTTTCAAGTGCGTCACAACCCACCTACTAGGATATCCAGTGTATTTTTCCATATCAGGTCGTTTGCGCTTTACTAGCTGACCTCCACGAAAAGTCCGTATCGATGAACCGTCACCGTCACCTTGATCTCTAGAAACAAGTCTGTAAAAAAAATCGTGGATGTTATTATAATTTACATATCCCTATCTGATCCTCAAATTAATGCGAATTTTTCTTCCTTCAAAATGATCGCAGTATCGTTGAACTCCATACCGCCTTGATGTCGGAAAATAAGTCTGTACTTGTAAAAATCGCGAAACGCGACTCAATCCACTAAGCTGTTTTAATTATTTCGCATTACCAGTGGCGGACGGATGGAAATTTCACACATTTTTTACATTTAATTCAATGGATATTAACGTTCTTCCAGTTTTCTTCCTTAATACCGCAGCCAAACTAATGAAACTCACACAACTATTCAATAGGTACCTAACAAACCGATCAACCCACATAGCCAGTGCCGACGATCTACGGGGGCTGAAATACTGATATATCTTTCGGTTCGATGGAATATGCAAATTAGTCTGGGGCCCTCATAATCCTACTACTCTCCGGCTCCAGTTTCAATTTTGTATAATATTGCGTTTGTTTTATTGTTTTATCTCAAAAAATCTTAATAGCGTTAGCGTCTAGTTTCCTTTTATATTTCAGCATTTTTACTGCTATTTCTGAACTTTCAAAACAAACTTTTACAAGTCTATTTCTTTTCTTGTCGTATTGACCTAATCGCTGAATTTTAAAATTTTCCTTAAAGTTTGCATCATTTTTTTGAAGTATTTTTTGACACTGTCACTATCCTCTTCAATTCTTTCCTTTTGGTTATACCATTGGCCTCTTCTATGTTAGATATAATGATATTGCAAGCTCTGCTTTTCCTGTCTTCTGTCTCATTAATATACTCCTCCATGTTAAATCCGGTTTCATTTCGTATATTCACGTTTTGGTTTATTTTAAGAGTTTCAATTTCCCTTTTTAACGTATACATTTCTTCTTTTAGTTCTTGAAATTTCTTTATTATTGGAATTTTCTATTTCTAAGAGTCATACATTTCACTTCACTATTATCGGTTGGTGCAGGGTCTACATACATATCGTTTACAACTATCACTTCAGAAAAATGTCTTGGTTTTATTTTTGCACTTGCAACAAGCAGTCATTTTAATTTAAATACGGGCCTGTAATGTATATTTCAGAATTTACTTTTATATGCAAAATATGTACGTGTACTATCGATAGTCGTCGCTGTTATGGTTGCTGAAAATAGTGTAATATTCTTAGAATCAGTAAACCTTTTTAACTGGGCAGGTCTTTTTTATTTGGTGTACTATTTCGGTTCAACGGTATTCTGTTATCGTGTCGAATCAATGAGATTAATTAAACCTGTATATCTGTATAATTCACTGGTTCTTCCTGTACTTAACACTTTCACTATTTTGCTGCTGTCTCTGTTGTAAAGTTCCAACTAATATAATTTGAAATTTTACCGTAAAAATTAGGACTTTTGTACGAGCACCCTAAAACATGACCGCCTCGACCGACAAGTTCACTGAAGCAAAAATAAGACTTCGAAAACTTGTGAAATTATTAATGCTGATACATGTGGCCCAATGGAGAAGCCATCGATTGGAGGCTCCACATATTTGTTTGTATTTTGTTGAGACTTAATTGTATGAATTTCTCAATTTTCTGTTGTCTTTTGTTTTTTACTATTATGATAGTCGTTATTTAAATTTATTTTTATTTTATATTTGTTACATAAAAAAGTCACTTTGTATCTTTAAAAATAATTGTATGTATTCAAACTCAAATAATCCCAATTCATTTTTTATATATTTATTTTGCTGTAAACACTTTAAATCGGATTATTTTGTTTTTCACTGAATTGTAACCTTCAGAGAATGGTAATATTATTTCTTTGTCCTCAAATTTACCTATTTTATTGTTATGCCTTGAAATTCACAAAACCTTTATCTTAATCCTTTTATTAGTACGTCGTTTAAATCTTGTAATTTAATTACACTAAATTTCAGGATAAAGATTCTATGGGGAATTCAATTAACCGATTTATTTTCATTATAGCCAATGAGAACTATTCCTTTGGTCCCACCATTCCCAGAAGGAGTCTCTCTTTTGCATCTAGCTAGTTTGTAGTTTCTAGTTTCTACAACAAGTTCGAGTTTTTAGTCAACGTTCAGTTCAGTAAGTCTGTTTACATAAGTTACTTTAAAACTCCGGTTAACTAACGTACTTTGAAATTTAACAATTTGTTCAGTTTAGCTTGTAACATATAACCGCTTAGGGTTATGTTTAACCCACGAATTAGTGCAGTTCCTTCTTTTATTTAATAATCCCTTTTTTTATTTAGACATTTATTTGTTTTTCATACATTTATTTGTCATAAGCTTCGGTAAACTAACCGTAGTCAATACATATTTAAAGATTACTATTCAAAATATAGGCAAGTGTTCTGTGTAAAAACAAAAGATGAAATTAAGTCGTGTATCAAGAGTTTTATATCTCAGGCTGAAAATGAAACAGGAAATAAAATAAAGGTGATTCAGAGTGACAATGGAACAGAATTTATAAACAAGGAAGTCAAAGAATTGTTCCAGGAGAAAGGAATTGTACATCAAACCTCAGTGACTTCCACTTCTGAACAAAATGGACAGTAGAGAAAAAAAATAGAACTTTGGTCGAAGCTGCTAGAACAATGTTACATGCTAAAGACTTCCCTATTAGTTTGTGGGCTAAAGACATAAATACTACTGCTATGTTAATAATAGAACTGGTAAAAGCTCTGTTGAAGGAAAAATCTCCATATAATTGTAGTCAAATAAAAGCTACGATATCCAAAAAAAAGACATAAGCGGGATCCAAAGGGTAAAAAGGGCCTAATGGTGGGGTATGGAGAAACAACAAAAGGTTACAGAGTATATTTTCCACAAGGAAACAGAGTTGAAGTCAAAAGAGATATTGTTTTTTTGAAAAACAATACAGTGAAACCAATAGTGTCATGTGTGACAAGTAATCAAAACGAGGAAATCTTTGAAGTTTCAACTACAGCTGAAGTCAATGTTCAAGTACAAGATCCAAGTGCTACAGGTATGTCCCCAAACAAAAATCAATAATGAACAAACTGATTCTGATTATGACCTTAAGTCTACACATAGCGAGTCTGAGGGCAGTCTTTATGAACCCAGTGACGGTGATGAGTGTAGTAAACCCTGAAAACAACTAACTAACTAACCGTAGTCAGTACATTGCTCCTTCGAGCCGCGATCCAATACATTGGAAATTCGAACCGCGATCCAATACATTGGATACATATGCAATCCATTTCAGTGTTCGTTCGAAAACCCGATTTCTAATCAATTAGAGGGATCGATTTGAGAACGCGATATCTAAGACATTATAGTGGTCGTTACAGTGAACTTTTGACAACGGACAATTCCTAATTAATCCCAGATAAGGTAAGCACTACGCGTCTTAATTGTTGTGGCGCAACTCATACGATTGATCATCGCAGCATCAAGCTACAACTGCAAGCAATCAGTGAAGGTTGCACTCTATAATTCGCAGAAGTTTCCCATTGAGAGCAGAGAGAGCGAGCATCACTTAGATCCAGTCAGTAGTATCTAACCAGAGATGTGAATTATCTGAAATACATATATTTGAAATGCAAAATACCTATTTTTATTTTATATTTGAAATATTTTTTTTTCTAAATGTATTTTGTATTTTATTTGAAATACATTATATAAATATTTAATATTTATAAAATACAAAATAGTTTTGTTACATTTATAATTCATTTTTCCAATTTTTCATTCTTAAATCCAAGATTATCTTATTTATGAACGCACTGATCGTGATCGTAGTGTTGTCATTGTCAAATTTGTCAACTAGAACAATAATGCCAACATTGCGGCCCGTACCGTACGAGCCAGAAAAAAAACATTGCGCGTCAGTCAACTGTCAAACCAAACCATCGTCAAATAAACTTCAGGTCAAAGGCGTGTTCGTGTGTTGATTATTAGTTTTCTTTGTGATTTTTATCAGTTTTCTTCGCTTGATGGATATAAATAAATAAAATGTAAGTAATACATTACTTTTAGAAGTAGTTAAGTACTTAGTTATTGCAATTTTTACTAACATAACCTAACATATAATATATGTTATATAATTTAACCGATATCGACCAACGTTAGTTGATCACAATGATCACAATATCGCATTATTCGTGCCCATTCGATGTTGTTATTTAATTCATGGATTTCACGTTTTATAACACATTTATTTACTAACCCTTAATCTGCGCGATAAGCTATTATTTATTATACTCGTACACTAGCTTCTTACGACAGACGTTATCCTGTCGTAAAAAAAGTTGAGTTTACTCAATTTCTTTATTTTATCAAGCACCGTTCTTAATTTTACCGTACCTCAAAAAAAAATAAAAACTGAACCCTTATAGGATCAGAATCACATTGTTCGTCTGTCTGTCAGGCTGTGTACGTCTGTGCCAGCCGTTTACGTTACGAGTGATGATACCGTGTCCAAGGATTGATTTTTATATGTATATTGTAGGTAGGTACAGTACAGAAGTAAGTGATATAAAACCTCTTATTTTTTCAGGGACAAGAACATTCCATTCATATTAAAACACTTCTTCAAAGACATTACAACTAATCCTGGAAGTGACGTAAATATATCTGGAACTTGCAAAAAGTGTTCGAAAACACTAAAAGGAAGTTTAAATTCTACATTCAACTTTTTGAATCATTTAAAAGTAAGTAAAATTAAAATTTTTAATTGTATTTTATTTTGTTAAACAAATTATTTCGATTTTAAAAACTGATTAGCTAATAAATAGGATTTTATTTAATATGAAATAATAAATCACAGATATTCTATGCTTTAAACTATTAATTATTCTTTTGCAGAGAAAAGGACATGTTGATATATTAGCAGAGTATGAGAAACTCAAAATCCAACATAACAGGAAGAGAAAAGATGTTGGTGATGGTGATGCTAGTGAGGGATGCAGTTCATCTAAAGTATTGAAACAATCCACTCTTCCAGCCATCTTACCAAAGTCAGTTAATTTCGACAAGTTACTTGTGAATTTTTTAGTGGATACCATGTCGCCTATATCAATTGTAGAAAATAAATCCTTTAAGGCTTTAATTGAAGGTGCACAGCAATTAAGTGTTCCACCGAAAATAATGTGCAGGCAAACATGTAATAAAAAAATTGCAGAACAATACACAGAATATATAGAAAATACAAAAGAACAATTGAGAAAGGTTGATTTTATATGCACCACAGCTGATATATGGTCATCATCTAAGAGAAACTATCTGGGCATAACTGCTCATTGGATTCATTGTGATAATGATAAATTTAATCGGAAAAGTGTAACTTTGGCTTGCAGAAGATTTAAAGGAACACATAGGTATGATAAAGTGGCTGAGCTGATTGCAGAGATTCATTCTGAATTTGATTTGAAACTGTCAAAAATAGTAAAGACTATTACGGACAATGGATCGAATATGGTCAAAGCTTTTAGAATATATGGACAAGATTCAGATACAGGAATAAGTGAAGGAACTCTTATTCAAAATGTTGATGTAATGCATGATAATATTGACGATGGAGATGATGATAATGTGTTAACCTTAAGACCATTTCCGGAGACATTTGAAGAATTTGAACAGTTGCTTGCAACTGCCTAATCATGAAAGGTGTGTCACACACACATTACATTTAATAGCTTCACAAGATATGGATAAGGCTAGATCCAAAGTAATTCATACAAAAAAAATTTTAAATTTATCTATGGAAAAATGTCGAGCAATTTGGAATCTATGTTCGAGATCTCCTAAAGCCTGTGAAATATATCTTGAATCAACTGGAAAATCCCCTAATTATCCATGTCCAACAAGATGGAATTCATACTATAATTGCATTCAAGATCTATTGGCAGTAAAGGGAACCCTAAATGAAACTTTAAAAAACTAGGATTGGCCATTTTTAAAGAAATTTAAATTCAATTTCTTCTTGAATATGTAAGCTGTTCAAAGCCTATTGCTGATGGCATCAGAAGTTTAGAAGGGGACAAAGATACTTACTATGGATGTCTTATACCAGAACTGATGAGAATGCAAAGAATTCTGAGCAGTTTGAAAATGGATAACCTTACATATTGTGATGTATTGACAGATGTTATTAAAGAAAGTCTTAATAGGCGTTTTGAGAGATTTTATCAATTCGAAGAGCCAAAAGCAAAAGATAGCATATTAGCATCAGTATCTTATCCCTTTTTCAAAATGAAATGGGTGCCAAAAGCCAACAGAGAATACATCAATGAAGTATTTGTTTCAGAAGTGAGTAAGATAAAACAAGAAGACGAAAAGAGTTCCCAAGTCCAACATACTGACTCTGATAAAAAGAAGGAAAGGAAAGAATCTTATCATATGTTTGTGGAAGACTCTGATTCTTCAGCAGCCAGTGATAATGCTAATACTACTACAATAGATTTGGAAACACTACACTATTTAAAATGAAAGATGAACTCTTTGAACAAATACTAGTTTTAAAATCAGTTAAATAAATATGCTTATGCTTAACAAGGTATTTTATTTTCAAAACCTATTTTGAAAATACGTATTTTGCATTTTGTATTTAAATACTTTTACTAAACTATTTTTCACATCTCTGTATCTAACACACACGTGGAACTGTGAAACGGTAAGTGTAGCAATTTTTGTACTACCAATTCCTTCTATTAATTACTCATTTTGTCATATCATATAGTTAAAAAAATTAAAATTAAGCGTGCTATTGCAAAGAGATCGTTAACAAATTATGAAATTTATCTTAATCAATTTACTCCAGAAACACATGAGATCGGTGTTCTTCAAACACGATATGTCAACATGCGGCTTACACGTGACTCTTTTGAAGAATATCAATTCGAATTAGAGCTTTTATTGGGCGAGTCTGAGGAATTGGAGAATTATCGTTCAGAATTTGATTTAAAATATTAACTCTTGAAATTGCCACGCGCTTTTTGAGTAAATCTAAATTACAACATAGTACTACCGTCGGACAAGAAACTAATGCTGTACAATCACATAGCAATGGCGCCATGCCAATTTTACCCAAAATTAATTTGCCGACATTTAGCGGGTCGTTTGATACGTGGTTAGAATTCCACGATTTATTCAAATCACTAATTTACGATAATGCACAAATTCCACCCATTCAAAAACTTCACCATCTTAGAGGTTGCTTAAAAAGTGAAGCTTCTAATGTTATAGCGTCAATCGAATTATCAAGCGATAATTACCTAGTAGCGTGGAATCTTTTGAAGGATTGTTATGACAATAAACGAGTCATTTGTCAAAATCACCATCCTTGATCTTCCCAACATTTAGAGAGTTTCCGATTCGTTCATTATTAGATAATTTTCAAAAACATTTTCGTGCTGTTCAAGCTTTAGGGGAGTAGGTAGATTCTTGGAGTACTCTCGTGATATTCATACCTAGGGAAAAGATGAATAACTTTCTCCGCGAAAAATGGGAAGAATTCACATTAAATAATCGAAAACCCTCAATAGACCATTTAATTAGTTTTCTTCAAAGTCGAGTGCGAATCGACGACGGCAAGTTCAATGAATCTTCCATAAAGTCATCAAGCTACTCCGACCAAAAGGCTAATAATCGATCTAAATCTAAACAATTTCAGCAGGCATTCTCAGCAAATACTTTAACTTCTTCTTGTTTGGATTGTAGTCGCCATCACCCTAGAAATCTTTGTACTAAATTTCTGTCACGTACACCCTCTGAACGCTATAAAACAATAAAAAATTCATCTGGTTGCATAAACTGTTTGCATTAATATCGACCCAATCACAAATGTTCATCAGGAACTGGCAAAAAGTGCAATCGAAACCATCATACATTATTACTCCCGTACCTACTAGTTCGGAAAATGCACCACCGGGTGACTCGGACAGCAGTATTAATTTACATACTCACCCATCTTCTGAAGCATTATTGGCTACCGCGGTCGTGGATATTTTTAACAAATGTGGCAAAAGGAAAACATGTCGTTTTTCTTGATGAGGGTTCGCAAGCTCATTTTATAACGAAAGCAACTGCTGACTTTCTAAATTTAAGTAAGAAATCTGCCAATATTACAGTCACCGGTGTGGAAGGCATCGTGACTGAAGTTCAACATTCTGTTGTTGCAACAATTAAATCAAGATTTAACAATTATAAAAAATCGCTGGAGTTTCTGGTAGTATCCAGTATCACGAAAGCAATACCTTCCTGTTCGATGTCTCCAGATAACATTCAAATTCCTAAGAATATTTTCTTAGCCGATCCCGACTTTCATATTTCTTCTAAGGTAGACTTAATTATTGGAGTTAAACTTTTCTACTCCCTGTTATGCGTTGGGCAAATACAATTAAAGGGTCATCCTATTGCGGTTATTCAAAAAACTCAGCTCGGTTGGATTGTATCAGGAGAAATACAAAATAAATTATCCCTTAGTAATACGATGCTTTGTCATACCACGGTTTGTTCAAAAACAATAGATCTAACCCAATTCTGGCAATGTGAGGAAATCTCAACTCCTAAGATTCTATCACCCGAAGAACTTATATGCCAATATTTCAAGGACAATACTGCACGTTCTGCTGATGGAGTTATAAACGCTTTTATCTATTGGAAAATCGATTGTCTACTATAACTGATATTAAACACGAATATCATTCATTTATAAAAGAATATGTTAACTTGCAACATATCTCTCAATGCACGAAGATTACAACCACAAAAGACGGATTTTACCTTCCTCATCATGCTCTCTGTATAACAGTAGCAAATTTGCAGAGAAAGCCTGAATTTTTAGATGCTAATGCCTGGAAAATTCTTAAAAACTGTGTAAGTATTTTAAAGCCCGCAGAATAATTGACTATTATTTTGTCTGGGGAAAAAAAAACCCACAATTTCTTTGTTAGTTCCATTAATAAGAGGATTTCAATATACTGTGAGTTATCTCGGAACTGAAACCGAAGTTGGAGAATCCCTAAAAAATGCATTAATTGATGTAGTTGCTCGACGATTGGAAAACTTTCAAATGAATAAAACTTTGCAATGGCAACATTTCTTAATCCAAGATTTAAAAAACTTGGTTTTGAAATTGAAGCCCATAGTAACAATGCACAACAAGTGGGTTACTGAGGAATTGGAACAACTAATTGCTGACAAAACTTCAATGGTTCCTACTCAAACAAAATCCGTGACTGCGGTCCAGTTAGAAGAAGAAAAAAAACAGTTAATTTCGATATCTGGTCACACTTTGGCAGAAGAGAGCAGAAGTAAAAAGATGTTCAACTCCTTCTAATATGGTAATGTTAATGATTCGGCAATATCTGGAAATGGATTTAATAGAAAAAAAAAACAGGGATCCCTTAGAATATTGAGAAAATTTTAAAACAATTATGCCGGATTTATGCATTGCGGGAACTTCGGTTCCCTCTGAAAGAATTTTTTCTGACTCTGGACAGTCAACTAACTTACGAAGAAACAGATTGACAAAAAAAATTAGATAAAATATATTTTTTTAATTTCTCATTTGTTTAAACATATTGCGTTGCCAATGAAGTGTTCTATTTTTTTAAGAATTGTGATTTTGTGTTCTTATAGAGTATTTTATTTTTATATTGTTATATTAATAACATTTAGTCATCTTTTAAAACTGGTATTAGTGAATGGAATAAAGTTTTTAATTTTACAACTTTCAAGTCAAGAAATAACTTGCTTTGAAGTGCACTTATTTCGCCATTCTGAAAATATACTAGACATGTCTGTTACTCATGCGTTACTCGATAGTCGTTATGAATGTCATAAATTGCAAAATATCTAAGCATATAGTTATCCCTTGTCATAATATAATCTATGTATACATTTTTGAACAAAAAACTGTTCAAACATAAATGGGTTTTAAAATCTTAAGGGTAAAAAAGATTTGGGAAAAGTAAAACTATTTATGACTTCTTCTGATATAGTAATATAAATCATTGGGCAATACTTGAAAATATATTTTAATAGAGAGAAACAAAATTTGATATGCTTAAGTATACTTGTGAATTTTTCTAAAACTGAATTGACAGTCTATTTTTGAATGAATTCTTATTTACAATTTCATCAAAGAACAGAATAATATTCCTTAATCCTACAATAATAGCCAAATCTTCAAATTAGGGATGGACGATACGATTTTCTAGAATATCAATACTTTTATCTTCGAAACTCGATATTTTGTATCGATCTTTTGAAAGCGATACATTGTTTGTATCATAAAATTTTGCTGTGTATCGATATCCATACGATCCGGGAAATTTGCTTGCTTTTAGATAGCCGAAGCATCTACCTACCTAATACCAAACTATCTAACAGTGTTAAATTTTTCGCTCCACTTAGAACCCTGCTGGTGGGTTGAGCTCCGTGACCTCAGCACCCGTAAATAATGAAATTAAAAGTTTCATATCAACAATAATTGCGCCTACTGGGCGCAATATAAAAACGTTTTAAACAAAATTGTGCGATATTGTGTTTTCGAGATATTCCAAAAAACAATCGGGTGCCGGAGAATTTTTTCACTCCTGTTTTCAACAATGAAGTCTTATTGTAATTAATTTGTGTATCAATTGACGGTGCATGTCGAAATCTATATATATTTTATATCTTCACAAACACAAATGCTTTTTTAAAAAAAATTATTTTTATTTAAAACACAAATTAAATATTTTACTTCAAAAATTACGTTAAACAATATAAATGAGATAATTGAATGCGATACACTTAATGACGCTCACAGCCATCGCATGTGCATTTATAAGCTACGTCTTGCATTGTCAGCATCAGCAGTTTTACACGTGCGATGGGCATTTGCGTATTTCCTGGGAATTGCTATATCGTGTAATATGACACCATGTGAACGACTCATTTGACCGGTTACACGGTGTTGTCATATTATTATTCTAAGTATTGTTTACGACGTATATAACAACTCCCCTCACAAAGAAAAAGTTGCTGTTTTACAGGAACTTTTCTGAAAATAGAATTTGAAAAATAATAAAATATAAAGGTTGTATACATATGATATTTGTAGAAGGCAAAAGTGTATAAAACAGCGTAAATTGTATAAATGAATAAAATAAAAATATAATTAGCATTAAGGTCCTTAAAAGTAAAACCTAAAACAATACTTTTTAGCAATAAATGGGTTTTACAAAACAATTTTTGAAATTATTTTGGGGTACTTAGCTCGATGTCTTCAGTTTCGTTCTGTCGGAGGTTCGGTCTCAATCTTGGCAACAATTTTGAAATTCTGGTTGTGGGTGATGGACTTTCGCTGGTTGTATTGCGTTTACGCCAAAGCGTTTGGAGGACAAATACAGCGACAATTATTATTATGGAAAATATTGTCACGTAGGTGAACCAAGAAATGTTCTTTTTGACGAATGGCTGATTTATTAATTCGTCTAGGTCCTTTGAATAGTCGTTGAGTTTGTGGTTTGCGACGTTTAACTCCTCGAAATTCAATTCATGGAGTTTCAAAGGTTAAGTTCGGGAACGACATTTTTTCTGGTATGGTATCGCAGCAGTTGAAAGGGATAAGAACTGGTTGATAGTTGTCAAGGGTGTTGCTGCTTTTTGTGGCTTCTGCTTCGATTTTGGTTATTCCAATGAAGGCACTGCAATCTTTCTGAAGTTTTAATAAAGAGTTAACATTGAGTGTTAAGGGTTTTGTATTGATGTCGGTACAGGTGATGGTAATGCTAAGAGGCTCGGTAACCATAATTAACCACACGTTGGTTTCGAGTTTTTGAACGTGGTACCCTTGAGCAGAGATCACGGCACTGTGACAATTGTCCGGCACTTTTTTAAAATTTCTTAAAAGTTGGGCCTCGCACAAAGCATTTGAGTCTATCGGATATGCATAGAGTTCGGAACACAATTTATTTTGATTGTTCAACGGTTTGCACGCACTAAGGTCTTTTATCGGAATATACAGTAAGGAATCGTCGTTTTTTGCTATATATTTATGAGTGAATGAGAGTACATGGTATAACCCAGTTCTATCATCATAGATGGGGATTGGGTATAAGCGGAGAGCAGTAAATGATTGCTGTTCAATAAGTGGAATTCTGAGTATAAATACAAGGTCGGAATCTGTTTGAAAAGCTTCTAATTCTGTAATTTCCAAGTATCGTGCAATACTTGAATATTTGACGGGCAAAGGTAAATTATTTTTCACGAGATTCTGTGATATTTCCTGTAAGGCGGCAATGAAATGTTCGGGAGTTAAATTGAAGTATGGATAATTTTTAGACGGGCAAAAGTTATGGAATTAAGAACATCATTTAAGTTGTCTTCTAGAAAGAGATAATTTTCCATCAGTTTTTCCGTCATTTCTAGAAATGAGAGTTTTGTTTCCACGTACGCCATTTTGTCGTTTACTTTACGAATCATATTTTCCATTTTTCGAATATTTTCGTTAAATTTTCTCGTCGACCTGAATGCGTTGAAAAGTTTCGTTAAAGTTCTTTATAACTGAGGTGGTTACGCTGATTTGGTTTTTCAAAAGGTTTTCGATCTGCAGTTGTCCTTTGTTTAAACTATTTATACTGTTGGTGAAGTACTTGCCGTCGGCGGCGTCTAAGTTACCAGTTATGGCTTTGAAAATTGATCCGGCGCCATCGATTAGTCCACGTTTGTACCTTCGAGTGTCCATGTGGATTTCAGTGAATTTGTTTTTGACAGAGTTTGAGATTTGGTTAAGTAAGTTGATGTGTGATTGAACGTCAGCACGGAATACCTTGGTTGGGTGGACGTTAGTTTTTAGTGATAAAGTTAGTGCATCGAGAATTCTGTCGTTGGTAGCGAAAGCTTGTTCTAGAGCGGAGAGATTTCTATGAACTAGAAGAGTCCATTTGTGATTTGACACGGCTATACGTGATTCTTCATGATAATAAATCCCTAGGGTGTTATTGATTGGCTTTATTTCAAATTGGGATACTGCCGATCCGAACAGCAGGATGACCCTGTAAAGAAATCAGTCTTCTGTGAAAGGTTTCATACGGTCAAAGTTTACTTTGGTTTTTTGGTTAGTACGAGAATTAAGTAAAGTAGCTGAGTTTGTATGTAGTTCTACTATTTGAAATGGTCCGTTAAATTTGTTTTGTAGTTTATCTTTGAACTGAGATTCGCGTACGTAAACCTTGTCACCTACTTGATAATTTGGGGTTTTGTCCGAAACATGTTTATCGAATCGAATTTTGGCTTTTTGTTTTTGAGTATCAGTTCTTTCGCGTGCTATTTTGTAGTACTGTGAAATGCGGTTATTTAAGTCTCTGATGTATTTAGAAATCAAGTCCTTTTCGTTATAGAGGGTTTCAGGGGGTCGGCCAGATGTGTGCCCGAAAACGAGTTCATAGGGTGTGAACCCATGGGTTTTGTTAGCGGAGTTGTTGTAGGTAATAATTGCGTATGGCAGAATATTGAAGGGGTGTTCGTCAGGGTGCTCGGCCTTTGAATACGGATCATATCTAACAAAGTTGAATGAAAACGCTCTAATGAGCCGTTAGAGTCCTACACTAGAGTAAAAGTTATAACACAGTTTAATTAGGTGTCACTACACTGAGTACAAAGTTTAATATCGAACAATTGCAAAGGTCTTTGAGGAGTGCGTTGTCGAATTCACGACCGTAGTCGCAGTGTATTCTCAGAGGCGTTCCGAAGTGTTGGAAAAACACCAAGAGTGTACTAACGACGGTTTTGGCGGACTTGTCGCTAATCGGGTAGGCCTGGGAATATTTAGTTAATTCGTCTCGGATAGTGAGGGCGTAATTTCTGCTAGGAACTTCGAGAATGTCGATGTTTATTCTTTCAAAAGGGGTTCTTGGAGTTTCTGTTACTACTAATGGGTTGTCAAGGTTTTTACGGAAAGCTTTAGTTGTCTGACAGATTTGACAGTTTTTAATGAAGTTTTCTACGTCTTTTGTAATACCTTGCCAGTTATACTTTTCTTTAATTCGTCTAATAGTTTCGTTGATCCCTCTGTGTATGTTGTTTTTACCGTTATGGAATTGATCTAGTATTATTGGCACTTGATCTCTTCCTACTGTTTTTGTTATGTTCTGACAGACTTTCCACTTTATGTCTGTTTCTGCAAATATAAACGAAAGCATTTCGAGTATAGGTAGGTCTAAGTTGTTTTCAACGCAGTATAGTTCGGAGTCAGTTAGAAGGTCTTTGCTCTTGTAAATTGAGGCAAATAATACCTCGTTCACAGTGTCGAAATCAGTTGGTAGGGGAATAATGTAATATCGTCTTTTTCGAACGCTTTTACTATTGAAAATGTTAATTTTGAATTGCTCGAAGTCGGCGTTTTCTTCGAAGATATCCTCAAGAATTTGGTTATGAAAATCTTTTAAATTGCCGGATTGAAAGAAAACTAAGATATTTTTGTTTTCTCTATCAAGGAGTTGACAGTTGGAGTACTTAATTTTACTATAGTCGATAAGTGAGACGGTCTTATACCGTTCTACGAATGTCCGAAATTCTGTAAAAATTGAGTTGTCTTCGTCGTCAGTTTCAAGTTGTTCTGTCTCACTGTTTTCGTTTTCGTTTAAGGGAGTTATCGTGTAGTGTTGAAGTTTGGTGTTCGATTGGAAAGTCATACATTCATCAAATGGTTGATTCGAATGCGTGAAAGGGCGTCTGCGTTCTTATTTACTTTTCCCGTTTGTATATAATTTCATAATCGTACTCCTCGAGTTTGAGGCGCCATCTGGCAAGTCGACTACCTGGATCTTTAATAGAAAAGAGCCACGTTAACGGGCGGTGGTCGGTCAGGAGTTTAAACTTTCGTCCAAAAATTATTGGCCTGAAGTGTTTAACGGCCCAAACAATAGCCAGAAGTTCACGCTCTATTGTGGAGTATCGGGTCTCAGCCTTGCAGAGGGTCCTAGATGCGTATCCAATTGGCAGATCTTTGCCTATTGGTCCCTGTGAAAGCACAGCGCCGATTGCAAATGCGCTAGCGTCAGTTGTCAAAATAAAGGGCTCATTGAAGTCGGGGTAAATTAAAATTGGGGTCGAAGTGAGGGCTTGCTTTAATTCATTGAAAGAATTAACGCATTCAGAACTGAAATAGAATGAAACATCTTTTGCAGCAATTTTGTGAGTGGTTTTGAAATTTTAGCAAAATTGGGTATGAATCGACGATAATACCCGGCTAATCCCAGAAAGGATTTGATATCTTTTTGATTTTGGGGCTGAGGAAATTTCAATATACATTCTACCTTTGATGGATTGGGTTTAACTCCATCTTTGGTAATCAGATGTCCGAGATAGGCAACTTCTTTGCGAAGAAATTCGCACTTGTCGGGTTGAATCTTGAGGTTTGCCTTTCGTAGGCGTTTAAAAACATCAGTAAGACGAGACAAATGGTCGTTGATAGTGGGAGAGTATACGATTATGTCGTCCATATAGACGAGACAACGTTCGTTTTGAATACCTAAAAGAATGTTGTCCATAACCCTCTGGAATGTTGAAGGGGCATTCTTTAGACCAAAGGGCATCCTTACGAATTCGTAGTGCCCATTCTCAACGGTAAACGCGGTTTTGGAAATGTCTTTTGGGTCAATCTCAATTTGATGGAATCCTGAGGCGAGGTCAAGTGTTGTGAAATATTGGCATTTGCCAAGTTGATCTAATAAGTCCGAAATGTTAGGGAGAGGATATTTGTCATCAACTGTTAGTTCGTTGAGTTTTCGATAATCAACTACAACGCGCCATTTTTGCTTTCCTGAAGCATCCAGTTTTTCGGTACTACCCATACAGGGGAGGACCAGGGTGAGTTTGAATGGCGTATAATACCTTCGTCTAGCATTTTCGTTACTTGGGATTTAACTTCCTCTTTATGAATCTGAGGGTAGCGATAAGATTTCGTGAAAACTGGTCTAGAGTTGTTAGTCTCGATGGTATGTTTAATTTCGTTGGTAAATGACAGATGGTCTCCTTCGAGGTAAAATATGTCAGAGTAGTCAAGACATAGTTGCGATATTAAGTCGGATTCTTCTTCGTTTAAGTGGTCAAGTCGGAGTTGATTGAAAATTTGCTCTTGTCGTTCTAGTATGTTGTTGTCTGTTGGTTGGGTTTGTGAAATAGAATTCACACTGAACTGTTGTAAAGGTTCAAGTTTAATGTCAGTGAAATTTATAGTTTTAGGGATGGCATTTGCATTTAATACGGATGTCAGAAATTGGCCATTACTGTCGACTTTTACTAGAGCATTCGGAAGATGGACTTTTTCAATTTCTATGCCTGTTAATAAGGCATCTGTATCTCTAAGGTTGCAAGTAAGTTTACAGATTTGTTCTGTACGTGGTTGAATGGAAATTGAGTTGACGGGGTTACATGAAAAGTTTTTAGGGGTATCTTTACTGATTAAATCGTCTGTTACTTTATACAAGGGAAGTGTTTTGAAATTGGTTACTAGTTGCTTCTTTTCGAAATCAATGATGCAATTATAATGTTCCAGGAAATCGGAACCTAACAATCCATCGAACTCGATATCGATATTGCAAATGTAAACCTTATGGGGATCATTGATATTAAACGGGACGAGAGTCGATTCGTTGATATGAATTTTCTCGTTAGTTATTCCCTGGATGAAGACATTTTCTTGGAACCTTTCCCTGAATCGTTTGCAAGTTTCTGGCTTAAAAATAGAGAGTCCTGCACCGGTATCCACAAGAAGTTTGTAAGTGTTGGATGCATCGGTGATGTAATATAAGTTCTTAGAGTTTACGGACAAGAGGGGTCTTACAGAAATCTCTGTTCGGGGATATTCAGGTTGGGGTCGAAGCTGTCTAAATTCAAGGTTTGAATGTGGGTTTGAAGGTCTGACATATCGGGGGCTCTGTTTGGGGGGTAGTGTCCTGAAAATTTGTAGGAGAAATTTCTTCGTAGTTTTGAGAGTAATTTTCGCTCTCGAAGTCTGTTTTAAAGTAATCGTTAAAGTCGTTCTGGTAATTGTCGTAGGAACAATAATCGTTATAGTCGAAATCTGTGTATTGGTACTCGTTGGGTGTTGGGTTCGAATAAGTCTGTTCACTTCTAGGATTTTCGAACTCATGATTATTTAGGTGATGAGTACGTTGTTGGCGGTAAAAATTAGGGTTCGGTTTAAATTGGTCCGTATTTGGGGGTTGATTGCTTGTTGATGGGCGTTGTTGTTGGAAACTCCTATTGGGAGGAAAGTTTGTTTGGCGGGGTGTTGATAATTTTGTTGATTAAAATTTTGGGCGAATGGATTAGGGCGAGGTCTTTGAAAGTTTTGCCCAAAACTTTGATTTTGTCCAAAGCTTTGATTCTGTTGGAATTGCCTCGATCTAGTGATGCATTCATTAACTGAATGGCCCATTCTCTTACAGAATGTACAGTGTTTTGGGGGTGGCAATTGGTTGGGTCTTCTAAAGGTCGGAGTTGTATTTTTGAAGTTAGAGAATTTTTGAGTTTCGAGATGATTTAATTGAATTTCTCTTTTAATTCTAGAGATCGCGGTTAAGATATCTTTGGGTCGCTTGCTCGAATTAATTGTCCCATTTTGGCTCTAGGCCTGTAAGAAGGCTGTTTAGTGCCATGGGTTCAATGAGATCTATTTGGGCTTGTTTTTCCTTGGAAGTTATATTTTGTTTTGTGACTGCGGCCAACATTTTGCCTGGTGAGTCTGAATTCTAGTCGAGAAAGTTAAGGGTGACTCGGATGATAATTGTTTCATTCGTTGGAGATCTTGAATGAGTGCCGATAGGTCTCGGGGGTCTCCGAAGTGGTTTTCGAGAAGAGTAATGATTTCAGTTAACAGGCTAGGGTTTCGTGAATTTACTAATTCCGCTGCCCTGCCACGGAGTTTATTTTTTATGTGGAGTATAAGTAAGACCTGTTGGTTATCGGTCGCCATACTGTGGGCGGTGTTACATGATGTGATAAAGGTATTTAAAAAGATAGGGTTACCGTCGTACTCCGGTACTATCGCAAAAATCTCGGAAATTTTATAGGGCTTGGAGTGGCTGCACCTTGCCTTGTAGTGGTCATAGTCAAAGTATTTGCACAATATTAAAAATTTAAATCAGATTATATTGTCGAAATTGACAATGGTAAAACGTATAAATCAATGTTTAAATAAATAAATGTGAAAATAGATAGATATTAAAATAATTAGATCAAGTTATTATAAGTTGTCGTTCAAAATAATGGTATAAATTTAATGTGTAATTATCAATATGTACCAAAATTGGTCAAAAATATTTCTTACCTTGCAATTTTACTCAAAATAAATGAACTGAATATATCAAGGGTAGTGATGTAATATGTTTAAAATATTTAAGGAATATTAAAGGATTTATCTTTGATGATAGAAATGGTGATTAAGTGTATCAATAAATGGAAATAATAAAATAATAATAACGTAATCCTTACAATATAATTCCTGGCATGGACTGTTCTGTAAGTTGACTGCACTGGTTAGCCGTTGCGTGTTCCTGGTGCTAGCTCGCTTCCAGTTGTGTCTCCAGCAAGAGGTTGATTGTCCCACGAAGGTTTGGAAACCACCACGACTAGTTAGAATTCTCGTGTTCTAGTCGTTTTGGAACAATCCTACTGACTGCGCCAATTTTATATCTTCACAAACACAAATGCTTTTTTAAAAAAATTATTTTTATTTAAAACACAAATTAAATATTTTACTTCAAAAATTACGTTAAAACAATATAAATGAGATAATTGAATGCGATACACTTAATGACGCTCACAGCCATCGCATGTGCATTTATAAGCTACGTCTTGCATTGTCAGCATCAGCAGTTTTACACGTGCGATGGGCATTTGCGTATTTCCTGGGAATTGCTATATCGTGTAATATGACACCATGTGAACGACTCATTTGACCGGTTACACGGTGTTGTCATATTATTATTCTAAGTATTGTTTACGACGTATATAACATATATATATATTACGTTGTAAATTAATAATAAATATACATTTGTTTCTGGTAAATACTTTTAATTCTGTGTATAACAGGTCAGCATTTCAACAGCTACGTGCTGGGTATGGAATAAGTGGCAAAATAATATTGCTTGATCTACATTTGTGGTGACAATTTGTGAATAGGTAAGATTGAGGTTAAAAGAGTGTCATCCTAACTAGAAAACTAGGTGGTTCTAATGATACTTGGTATTAAATACATGCATTTTAAAGTAAAAGAATCAGATATATTAAGATAATAGTCAGTGTATTGAACCTAATAGATGTCGGTGACATCTACTGTCTATTGAGTAATTTAAGTATATGAAGGCATACTATGCTATAACATATACCATACTCTTGACAGATGGTTCGAGTGTTTTATATAAAAACACATAAGTAAATATATATACAGATATATATCCACATATTTAGAACTATATCATTCAACGTCTGACAGCCGTTTCGAGCCGACATCTATTAGGTTCAATACACTGACTGTTGTCTTACTGATGTGTATAACATCCAAGTATTTCACTTTAGAACTTGTCATTCAAGGAAGCGTATCTGACGAGAACTCCTGGTTCGAAACGGCTGTCATACGTTGAATGATATAGTTCTAAATATGTGGATATATATCTGTATATATATATAAGATAACACCACAAATATCTGATTACATACCATTTAATTATTTAAATTAAATACCTGTTGAGACATAAGAACCATCAGAAGAAAAGAGGTAGTTGTAAATTCAAATCAAGTGGTGGATTTATATTTTGGAAAATAACTTGCCTAGAAGTAATAGTAGAAGTGTGTCTTTAATAGGCTTAACTGGTTTATTTGGGTATTATGTGTAATGATCAGTATCATTCAACTAATGTTAATACAAAGGCCCATATTAATTGAAATAGATATCTCCTATCTCCTTCAATAGTGCTTACAGTGATGACCCACCAAGCTCACTTTCTAGTGACAAAACATTGTAAGGAATTAGGATTTCATTATTTTGCTTTATAACATTGCAAATAATTCCCATAATATAAATAATTCTCTGTTAATCAAGTATTGTCACAGCCAACTGCCAATATTGCTCATTCACATAATTTTTCAAATGATTGGAAATTAGCAACTTGTGGCTATGAAAAACCTAAAAACAATAAAGAGGCAACTGCAATGCAAAAAACTGTTGATGCTTTGCAACAGTGTAAAGCAGACTTTATGAAATTAAAAGAGTACCTTCAACAAGGACTATAAACACATTAGTATGAAACTGACAAGTGTAGCTGAGGAAGACAGTCCAGAATCCAATGCATGTTACTACAATGACCTGATGGTCACTAAAGAAACTCAACATTTAGAGGTAAATAAAGCATACAGCTTATTTTATTAATATCAGCCTATACGACTGGCATCTTGTGACCTGAATAATGGGTTTGTTTATAGATGCCAGTTGCTAATAATTGTTTGAAAAATTCCATGAATTGAATGTTGGCACAACTAACTGCTCAGATTGTTGATTCACAGATCATTTTTCAAACCACTGGTCTTGTTACTGGCTTCTACAAACCTAATAATAATGTACAGCAACAAACTTGAGAAGGGCTTAATGATATTAAAGAATGATAAAATTTATTTGATACTAATCTAGTGTTAGTTATTTTGCCATCAAACTGCACTGGAATATTGACTCATTTTCTACGCTTAACCTATTAAATTGCCTCTGGTTCTTTGAATTTGTGCCATCTCCATGAACCTACTTTAATTGTGCCAGTTGCAATATTTTCATAATCAACATTTGCTTTTTATTTACTCAGTATTTTGCCATGAACATTACTTTTATAAATTGGACACCTAAATAAAAGTGTCACTTCACAGTAGCTGATGAACAGTGACCATTACACATAATTGTGTAAACATTACTTTGGGTCCTACCTTGTAATGCATAAATTACTGTTTCTTGTATTCATATTGATTTTTTAGTTAAACTCCTTTTTTTTGTTACAGAGTAAGAACATTTTCAATACATATAAAGACATTGACAACGAAGTCAGAATCGACTTTGAAACGTTTGGTTTTTCGTTTAATATACAGCTTTTTATTTCAATTGTGGTGTTATTTCCAAGAAAACAAAAATAATAAAGAATATGCCAGAAATAACATTTAGAAGACAACAAATACATTGTAATCCTGTTTTAGTATTATTTTTAAACTGACTATATGTTACGAGAATTCATCCAACAGCTGGTGCAATCGGCCATCAACCAATTAGTGGAAGGGACATTATTCCGATACTTCTGGGAATCCGAAATGTTTTGCCTCTCAACAGGCTGACCGCTGCCGTTACTGGGAATTTCCTTTAAGTTTCCAGAACACATGAAAGAAGTTTCCCGATGGTCCGTTGACATACCAGACAATTCCAAGAGAAATATATAAATATGGACAGCTGGCGATAGGAGTTATTCAGTTTTCGACGGTCGTATACTTAAGTAGATATAAATTGTAAATAGTTGTGTTGAAGTAGTGTAAATAAATTAGAGTGAGTTGGACTGCATTTTTAAATAAATCCAAGAACTGAACTGAACCTGTGTGTAAAATAAAAACATTGCAGTGGTGTTAGGTGTTCGGTGTATTTGTGGAACTTGAGAAGTGAAAAATAAATGGACTGACAATGTTTAAAACAGTGAATTTGGACCAATTGAAAGTCACGAACTTAAAAAAAGACCTTGACGAAAGGGATTTAGAAATTAGTGGAAAGAAAAGTGAATTACTAGTAGTTAAACAAAGAGAGTTCTGGACCGGAAGTGGGCATAAAGGTAACCAGTCATCGAGTTCTCGCCGGGAGCTGCTGCCGAGCTGTTGGTAGTTGTTGTTTGGATAAGAAGAAGAAGACATTGGGAAGAAGAAGACATTGGGGGTGGTCGTACGGGTGCGCGAAAGACATTTGGGTGTGCCGCAGAGATGCGCGCCATCTGTTGTTAATAAATGAAAGCCATTGTATTGTGGGTTGCGTGTGTTGCAGGGTGCACGCCATCTGTTGGTTGTGATGGTTACAGAGAAAAAAGCTAAATACTTGACCGGGTATCGAACGCGGCTTGCCTGATTACAAAGTCAGGTATCCACCGAGCTGCGCTAATGCGGTTAATCGAGAAATGTTTATTTGAAAAGGTATAGTACATGCCCGTTGCGCGGGCGCGTGTTTTTGGGCGTTGTTCGGTTGGATATTTGGGGGCTGGATGGGGGATATGATATTTTGTTGCCTGTAAAAAAATTTAAAATCTTGGTATTTTGTTGTCTGTAAAAAAATTTAAAATCTTTTGCTTAAGCCTGCATGTGCGAGAACGTCCACTCCTTCGAGTCTATAGTTTTCGTAAGCGAGCGCCTACCTGCGCAAGAACGGCAACTCCTTCGAGTCTCTGATTTTGTCGGATGATTCAAGGCATTGAACGCCTGCATGCGCGAGAACGTCCACTCCTTCGAGTCTATAGTTTTCGTAAGCGAGCGCCTACCTGCGCAAGAACGACAACTCCTTCGAGTCTCTTATTTTGTCGGATGATTCAAGGCCGAGCGTAATAATTTTGAGACTTGGAAAAATTTGTTTCAAGCCTCTGAAATTTAATTAAGGTGAAAATATTGGATATATTAAAACTAGACCACTGTTTAAATATGTTTATTAGCATATAGTATATTATGAATTTTCAGAGCATCCTTAATTATTAAAGCTATATTTTGTTTTGTTTTTGTACAATATATAGTAAGGCCGCCATCATCCAACCACATAGTCAAATCCAAAGAACAAAGCTGGCAATCATCCCATACAGTGTCAGGTTCATCCTTTCCATGTGAAGGATCGTTATGGAAACCATATGCAAATTCCAAGTATTTTTTAAGCACCGTGAAACTCTCCACCGTTAAATGTAGAATTGTTTCACCAATTTTGAGAGTGGTCTCGGTATCGGTAATATTAATTGTTAAAATTTCTGGTACTGCGGCATATTTGCAAGTGCGCCCGTTGTAGGTAATCACAGTTGTTAAACATCCATTTTTGGGATTTAGCTTTACAGTTAAATCTTTCGGCAATATAGTTCTGGTTGGCACTGCACTCATATTAAATCTTTCTTGGTCATCAAGTAAACTTTCCAAATTCATGATTGGATTGTTACAGCTTCAACTCAAGACTGAATAAAAGAAATAAATTCTTTTAACTTATTGTCGTGAGTGTGTGACGACAGCAAACACTACAAATATTAGATTTTTGTGGCTATAGGTGCAGTCTTATTCAATTCACTATGAATAAAAGGTGTGGAATTTGTTTGGAAGAGATAACTAATAATTTTGGGCTATTACCAAATTGTAACCATTGTTTCTGCTTCCCATGCGTAAAAAGATGGCATCAAAATAAAGACTTTGAATTGAATATTCGCAGAGGCTGTCCAGAATGCCGTATGGTGTCTCCTTATTTCTATCAATCTGAGGTTTATTACCAGAAAGGGTAAAAAGATCGTTATATAGTTGAGAAAAACGAAAAAATGAAGAAAATACGATGTAGGTATTTCCGAAAAAGCAAACCCAAATGTCCGTTTGGAAATACTTGCTTGTTTAGCCATCGATTACCAAATTGAGTTGAAGTAGATATAGGGCCACCCCAAATGAAACGTGCAGGTATGGGTGGTCGTACTGATTTCATAGAGGATCAGTTCGCCCGTGGAGGAGGTAGAACTCAGCGCCCAGCAATAGGAGGTCTCCCAGATACGATTAGTTTACTCGTGGTGGAACCAGGAATTTTTTACGTCTTGAGGGATGAATAAAAATCTGTATTTATTTAAAAATGCATACCAATAAGATCATAAATGTATTTAAAAATTCATGCCAATAAAATTATAAATGTATTTAAAAATTCCTGATAATAAATTCTCAAATCATGAATCTGTATTTATTTAAAAGTAATGTTAATAAAATCGAAAAATAATATAAATCATGAATCCGTAATTATTTAAAAATTCCTGATAATAAATTCACATTATATCTGGTATTTTAGATATCGAAACCACAACGGAAATGATAACCGCAGTGAAAGGAAACTGTGATATCTTGTTTACGCTAATTGAAACCGAGCTAAATAAATTTACAGGAAGCTGTGGTTTGATAAGGTTATCATGTTGTTTGCAGCAATAAACTTTTGCAGGAAGTTCCCATATGATAAGCATTAATTAGTTGTTTTTCTAGAACTAACGGAAATTTCGTTGTACGCAAATGACGTAGTTTGATGCTGATAAATAAAATAATTGCGAATTTTTATTTCATTGTTAATTCGACTCTCAAAGAGATCACATATCAACTACAGTGATTGTGTTGTGCTGTTAAATTAACTGCTAATTCAACTTTCAAAGAGATTACTTCTTAAGTGTATCTAGTGATAGTGTGTGTTGTTCAAAAAACATTATGTGAGTATTTACTTAATTTCATTTATGTTAATTTGCTTTTAGTATTTTGTGACTGCCCTTCAAAATATTTGAAATTATTTGAACTTGGTTGCGTCTAAACTCTGCTGCTGCTTTTCAATTCAATGTTCTAGTTCCAACTTTTGTTAATTTGCTTCTAATATTTTGTGTGTGTGTCTTTCAAAAATTATTAGAAGTGTTTAGATTCATTACAAATTTGTAGTATTGTTTTTCGAATCAGGTAGTTTCTGTCTGCTTTTCTTAAAAGTTTCAATGTTCTATTTCTAAATTTTTGATAATTTGCTTCCAATATGTTGTGCCTGTCTTTCAAAAATTATTAGAGTTTAGACGCAACCAAGTTCATAGTATTTTATTTTTGTTATAGAAAATGGATTTTTTGAAAGAACTTAATGCAGTTTCCTCCGCAGAGATTGACAACAAGCCAGCAATAAAAATTCAAGACTTGCAGCTTAACCAGAAGTATCTAATTGTAGCAGCCAAACTGGTCAACCCAAGATACGGTGAAACCATCTTACTTGAATTAGAGGACCACGTAACCTTCCTACCGAAACGGGTCACTCAGGTATATAAACCACACCTAGACAAATTTGGCGGTGGAAAGTTCCAAATCGAATTCATCGGGCTGCAGCAACTTGGAGGCAAACTACAACCCCGAATGCTTTTTCAAATTTCTGCGGAGTGAATATAAAAAAATTTAGTTGTAAGTTTTTATTTTAAATTTTGCATGCTTCAGTTATACTTTTACTGTTAATATTCCATTGATATTTCTCACGTTTGTAATAGTTTATTATATTGTTATACGAGTCAAAATGAATTCAGAGGCTATAGCGAATATTAGTACCGATATTATTAACAAGCTAATCAGCATCAAGTATAATTTTCTCAAAGAAACGTTGCTCTCCAGAGCAAATATCTTACTGGCTGAAATTAAGTAAAAAACAATTAATTTATGTAACAGAGCTATTCGGGAATCAGATTTACATATAAGAACTTTGAATAAGCTTCAATCTCAAATTAGTCATATAAAAAGGTTTAGAAATGATTTGAAAAATTATTCTAACATCAAAAGGGGTGGAGGAATTGGTGAGAAGTCAAAAAGAAGTGATCGCGTTAAATGGTATGATATAGAATCAGCGTTTTGCTCACGTGTTCGAACAGGAGTAATCATTAATCTCATTCATATCAATATTTTTAAATTGTTAGATGATGCATTTTTCCTTTTTAAGGGGCGCATAAATAATACTTTGAAAACAATGCCTACTCTTAAAGTAAATACGACCTTTTGTGGTGAATTCATAAAGAAATCTGGAATGGAGGAAATTATGGAATATAAATATTTTAATACAAAAAACGCGATAGTAGATAGGGGTACAGATTTGAATGGGTGGTTCTATGAACACATTCGGAACGAAATTTTACGTAAATTAGAGAAATTTCAGGAAAAGGCATCAGGTTGGAGTTTGTATAAAGTTCTAAACTTAGAAATAAACATAAATAAATTTGAAATTGGAAATGGAGCCTCATCTTTCATAAGATTACCAGAATCAATTTCTAAGAAACATGCTGTAATCAATATTAAGAACTATGATGATGATCTTTGTTTTTTATACAGCGTTATTGCTCATTTGTACCCTACAGCCAATAAATCTGATAGAACATCAACTTACCCCGAGCCATCTACTGTATTAAATCTAACTGGTTTGACATTTCCTATGACTTTACAGCAAATTACTAAGTTCGAGAAACTTAATAATATTTCTATTAATGTATATGCCTTAGAATTGATAAAAACAAAAGATAATGAGTATTATCAAACAGTTCCCGCTCGAATCACTAAATGTAAATTAGACAAACATGTCAATCTCTTAATGATTCAAAATAAATATGTTCTAAAGTCAATGATTTCGAAAATGTAAAATTAATAGTAAATGACGAGGAAATAAAATATCATTTTTGTCTAATTAAAACTTTATCACGTCTTGTTTCAAACCAACTTAGCAAGCATAATGGTAAAAAATTAATATGTGACCGTTGTCTAAATTATTTTAGTGATTCCAGCAGCCTTGACGGCCACATTGAATATTGTAAAAATGTAAATAATTGCAAAATATCTTTTCCTAAGAAAACGGTAGTTGAGTTTAATAATTTTTCATTCAAGGAAAGGCTTCCTTTTATGCAGATTTTGAGTCGATACTTTTACCAATTTCCGATACTGCTTCTACCAGAACTCATAAATATCAGCAGCATTCAGCCATATGTGCTGGTTATTATTTCAAATGTTCCTATGATGACTCTTTCTCGTACTATAGGAGCTTCACGGGCTCTAACTGTATGGAGTGGTTCACCACTGAAATGGCAAACTTGGCAAAATTCGTGCAGTCCAAACTAACCGATGTTGTACCTCTCAATGTGGAGGTTAGTCTCAAAGATGCCTCTAGCACATGCCATATCTGTGAGAAGTCCTTTTTACCTCAAGATAAGATCGTTAGAGAACACTCTCATCTTTCCGGCGCATTTAAGGCTACTCACATAATTCTTGTAACCTCAGGTTCCAGTAGTGTTCCACAACCTAAGTGGATACGACTCCCACTTTATAATTAGGGATCTCGCCAAGCATGATCAAATAACTCTTGTACCAATCAATAAAGAGAAGTATATTGCCTTTACTAAACATGATAAGGACACAAAAATAAAATTTAGATTTATCGACTCATTTAGATTTCTGGGATCTTCTTTGGATGAGCTGGCATCCACTTTAAAATCTGATTAATTTGTTAATTGAATTTCAATCTTCAATCATGTGTCGTTAGCGAAACTAAAGATGCTAAAACTAAAGGGAATCTTTCCTTATGATTATGTTGATTCATTGGAAAAATTAAGTGAAACCCAATTACCGTCTATAGAGAATTTTTATAATAAATTGAATGACCAGAACGTTTCTCAAGCTGATTACGAACATGCTAAAAAAAGTATGGGATTCTTTTGAATGTCAAACCATTCGCAACTACATGGAGTTGTACATGAAAGTGGACATTCTTCTTTTAACAGACGTGTTTGAAAATTTCCGTGATAGGGCCCATCAAACATATGGCTCAGATCCAGCTCATTGTTACACTCTACCTGGATATTCTTGGCAGTGTATGCTCAAGTACACAAGTTGCCAATTGGAAATTCTTCAAAATGTTGACATGCTGATGTTCATTGAACGTGGAATACGTGGAGGTATTTCCCAATGTTCTAATGGGTTTTCCGAGGCGAATAACAAGTATATGCCCAATTATAATCCTAGTAAACCCTCCAAATTCATTTACCACGTAGACGCTAATAATTTATATGGATATAGTCAAAGTCAACCCTTACCCTACGGGGGATTCCAATGGTCTGCTGATACCAACATCGATGTCACTCAAATTCCCGATGATTCAGACATTGGTTATTTTTTGGAAGTTGATCTGGAGTATCCCAAGCATCTGTATGATCATCATAAAGACATTCCCTTCTGTCCGGAGCGCCGCACCCCTCCCGGCTCTAAACTTCCCAAACTCATGACTACCTTGCATGACGAGGAAAAATATATTATTCACTATAGAAATCTGAAACAAGCTCTTGAGGATGGCATCATTCTCAAACACATTCACCGGGTGTTGAAATTCAAACAGTCTCCGTGGCTCAAGTCCTACATCGATCTAAATACTTCCCTAAGAGCTCAGGCGACTAATGATTTTGAGAAGAAATTGTTCAAATTGATGAATAACGCAGTCTTCGGTAAAAGTATGGAGAATATTCGAAAGCATCGTATCGTTAAACTAGTCAACCATTGGGAAGGTCGATACGGTGCTAAAAATCTTATTGCTTCCCCAGCATTTCAAAGTCGCACCATATTCGATGATGAGTTGATGGCAATTGAGTTAAACAAAACTGATTTGCTCTTCAATAAACCTCTGTATATCGGGTGCGCAATTCTGGAACTTTCAAAAATCCTAATGTATGACTTCCTCTATGATTTCATTTATAAAAAGTACCCTCGTCATCTAGTCAAACTTCTATACATCGATACTGATTCATTTTTGCTTGAGATAATTTCTGATGATATATATGAGGAGCTCGTCAAACCCAATCTCCATCGTTTCGACACATCAGACTATCCCCCCGATAATATCTACAACATCCCACTAGTTAATAAAAAGGTGCTTGGTTTAATGAAGGATGAGGCTAAAGGCTAAATTTCACATTTTGTAGGCCTCCGTTCGAAAATGTACACCTACCTAATCCTGGGGGGGGGAATGCATCAAAAGTCAAAAGGTGTAAAATACAATGTAGTTAAAAATAGTATTACATTTGATGATTACCTCTCTTGTTTGCAAGAATACAAGCAAACTATTGCTTCCCAACGCTGTATTAGATCATATGCTCATAACATATTTAGTGCAGACAAAAATCGCCCTCAGTCCTTTTGATGACAAGCGCTGTCTGTTAAATTACTATTACGTTTGATGATTACCTCTCTTGTTTGCAAGAATACAAGCAAACTATTGCTTCCCAACGCTGTATTAGATCATATGCTCATAACATATTTAGCGCAGACAAAAATCGCCCTCAGTCCTTTTGATGACAAGCGCTGTCTGTTAAAAGACTCATATGATACTGTACCCTGGGGGCACTACAGCCTCTAAATTCATTTTTACTTTCAAGATATATGTGTAAGTAATATTTGATGTAGTTATGTTATTAGTCTATGTTTATTTATTTTAAATAAAACAGCATATTGGTAACTTTGTTTTTTATTTTTAGCATACATATATTTTTAAAAAACCTGCAATTTTCCGTCTACATATGCAGCAATGATCTATTTTCAGTGAACAATCAAAGCAACTAGCAAAGTGTCTGCATTGCATACAAAAAATTGTCATTTCATTAGTTAAGCAAATTTTACAATTATTATGATTAGAGTCAGTGTGGGGATTTGGTGGGCAGTCTCTAAGCAATAAACATTTAGCTGATCCCTTTTTGTGAAGCTCTGTAATATCATCATAAGGTAAGAGATTCTTGAGCTCTAAGCCACAGCAATGACAAGTGATCCTGTCACCGTAGCCCGTGTAAAAGAATCCGGCGTTGACAAGCTCGGTGGGTGTCTGCTTCAAGGCAATAGGCCAGTCTTTGAACGTCTCAAGTCTGCTCTCAAATGTCACTTTGCTTTTATGTCTGATAGCTCTGGTGATGTGGTAAGTTTCATCAAAATCAAAAAAGCGACAATATGGATTCCAGTCCAGATGATCGGCAACAGGGTCGTCACCATATTCCCAGTTAAAACCACGTGTATCACAAAATGGGCATTCAACAGCATCATTTAAGCTGCCATCGGATTCTATTGCATCTTGTCGGTAGACAAATCCTGCTCTTGCTAACTTTTCAGCAGGGAAGTCGGAAGGCCAGTATTCAAAGGTACGTAATCGATTTTCGTATATTTGGAAGTATTCTCGACAGTCCATGGTGTAGAACTGATGAAATAAACAACAATTTTTTTAATTTATAAGTATTTATTCAATTTTTCTAATGTCAATATCTGTCAAAATAATGTTTTTAATAATAATATATATGTTCTTTTAATGCAATACATAATGGAGACCTGTCATCTAAACAAAATGGTTTTAACAATTTTTCAATCAGTAAACGATTTAGTAAATTTGACCATAAACAAATTTCATCTATTATTTTATAATAAAAAGTACAGAAATTTAAGCGCTCCAAACAAATTATTTTACTTGAGATAATAGGGTTTATAGCTAAGATTTCAACCACATCACTATAATCCAAATATTGTGCGCAAATGTTTTTCATCACCAACACTTGTTTGATGTCTTCATACTGGATCTGGGATAGATGGAGACAATCTCCGCAGGTCACTGGGGCAGCAAACTCTGGAGGTGTGGCATTTTCAAAAAAGTTTGTTTTCAGGAGCTTGAGCTCAATGATGACATCTTCCCACTCGTACATAGTCATTACAATTTTCGTTGGTGTTCCAGCGGCTACAGGTGTTTTTTGCAAGATAACAACTGGAGAATAGGATCTTGCAGGATTGCGTGCACAGTGAACATCATACTCTGAATTCAGTAATGGAAATCTCGAATGCAGCAAGTAATAGTCTTCCTTCTTGGCAGCTTCATCATACATTTGTAACACTCTATCCAAGTCCGCACTGTAATTGATAGTGGAATCACTACAATAACCACTATCCATGGTTTCAAAACTGCTGTATATATGTAGGGAATTTTCACAATTTTATAGTTGTACCCCTTCCACTACCTGATTGCGGTTGATTTCAATTATGTGTTCCTACGTCAAGATGGAAAAGTAGATCTCTTGTTGCTAAGAGCTCCTCTGTTCCCCATCACCATCATCATATATATAAGGCTTTTAAATGTTGCATCACTTGTTGTTTTTTACAATAAAAATTGATATATTTCTGTAATCGTTTAAGTTTGGTGATATGTTGACTTAAACTTTTCGAATACTTTACAGTGATGTTTTCACCCTGAGTCTTCATTTTGCAATGCAAGCACATGACTATATTTATGATAATTTATTATCAATTTATGATTGACCTTGGTGTTATAGTCGGTTTTCAGTGCCAATCCAACTGTCATGGCTCGAATCAAACCCAAACCACCGAACTTTAACCTTGGTGCCTTTTCGTTGCAAAATTTTCTCAACGAGATACCCATCAGGATAGGCAGCCTTTTGCAATTCTTCATCGTAAAAGCTCCCTTGAATCGGGTACCAGACATATCTTCCAAAATATACGTAACTGGATTAGTTATTTTAACCTGCGTAATTTTAAACAATTCCGTACTCCAGGTGGGAAGGTAACCTTTATCAAAAACGTGCTTGGTTTTACTTATTCGCACAACATCGCCGACTTTCAGTTTTGTTGGTCCAGCAATTTTCAGGTTATTGTATACTTTAATATCTCGAGCGTTTTTCCTATTAATGTCCGCAGGTCTCATCTTTGTCTTGGAATGTTTTTGATGGTTGTAGTCCTTAACGATTTCCTGTAGAATATCTATCCATTTGTAGGTGCCGTTCAAACTAAAGTACTTGTAGAGCCGTTCTTTCAGCGTTCTAATTACTCGTTCAGCTATTACGGCTTTCAGTCCACTAAATGTACTATAATGATTGATTCCGTTTGACTTCATTAGTTTCTGAAAGCAACTATTGTAGTATTCCTTACCCTGGTCGGTTTGGAGATTTTTCGGGTGTCGTCCTTCCTTGAGAATACTCTCAAAGGCACGAGTTACCTCTTCACCGGATTTCGTTTTCAGCGGTCTCGTCCACACGTACTTTGAAAAGCAATCAATCACCACGAGGAAGAACTTGAAATTACGATTGGATTTTGCATAGAGATCCATTTGTACGAGGTCAGACTGCCAGGAGTCATCGAAACCTTTGATTATTACACGTCGGCGAGGAAACTTTCGTCTCACAAGTCTATGCAGTTCCTTAACGACTTGAACTTTTTCTTTGGAATGTTTCGCTATAGGAGCCATCTTGTCTACTGCTTAAAAATAGACAAAGGCATGTTTTTATTGACCCTAATGATGCTTTTTAATTGCAGCAATACTGTCTGCGATTGCTTCAAGTTTTTGATTTTGGTCCAACATTTGCAATATCATCATGTAGTTTTTGCATGTCTCGGTATAGGTCAGGCACTACTTTTGTCATCTTGTCTCTAAGTTCAGTTAGATCAGAAAGATCGTTAGCCTTATCCTTTCGAACAATATTTAATACTTCTGCTGCATCAACACCTGTAGGAGCTTGTTTCAGAGAAAGTTCCAGATCATTTATACGTTTTTCCTGTAATATACGGTTGTCATTAAACGAGACTTCAAATTTTGTGATGGTTTCCTTATATTCTTTCCGGGCAGATTCCAACTGAGCTTCTAATATATTGAATTTTGAAATGAGAAGCGATATATTTTGTAGTTGGGTTTCCATAGCTTGTTCGTTTTTCAACATGCGAGTATTCATTGCAGCAAAGTTTTGAGCTCCACTTTTCTCGCTAACCTTTTCGTTTTGCTTAAACATAGATAAGGTTTGCTGAACTTCACCAGTGTAGTTGCTGAAAGCTATTTGAAAATCACTATGTAGTTGCTGAAGTCCGTTTGCTATTTTCTTATCAACGTACTGCTTGTTGCCGGCATCCATGGCCTTCGTCGGTACTTCGACATTGGTAATTTTCAGCTTCTCAGCATCGATATTTCCCTCCGCGGTAAAAGAAAAAGTTACTTTCATAAAAGCTAGGTTATGTGATGTTGATGACATTAGTTGCTGATGGGCACTACGCCCAAACTTGTTTAAAGTCATCATGAAAACTGACTTGTTTGCCATAGGATAAAGAACAATATACACTTTCAATTTCGAAATTTATTTATCTCGTATAATATTAGCTTCCTTAATTTCATTTAAAATGGCAATTATTTCGTTGTTGTGAGAGGTGTTGCCTGCTTCCTTGGATGCAATCAGCAGTTTCAACCGTTCAACCAATTCGTTGGGATCATCCCAGTAGACGTATTCCATTGGCTTATTATTGTAAGTTAACTTCATACCAGTTCCAGCAAAACGTTGCTTCTTTGTCAAAGGAGAAAACATTGGCTTTATAATTTAAGTATATTTATATAGACTTGAAGTTTTCAAACGACCTGCTGCATTCTTGTGTGCTGATGTCATTACCAACACTTTTCGGCATGCTTCTAAATCATCGGGAGCATAATCAGGTGACTTGTAAAATATTAGTTGATATAACCCTGGAGTACCTCGAAACTGTAACCCATCAACGATAATAACCTGTACTACGACTGAAATTGATTTCCTTTTGCCGAAGAAACCATTTGGAACTTGCAGCGTCATATATAGGTCCATATATGTTGTCAATATCATCGCTTTTAGTGATATAGTCTTCAAGATATTTGTGTGCAACTGGAGGATACTGATCCATGTAGTCTATTGCTTCTTTAGAGAGATTACCGGGATCCTCGTAAAAGGTTTCGTTCTCCACCTCATCATCATCATCATTGGTATGTATACTAGTTTCAGCGATTGGTTCTTCATCGAGGTATTGTGTCTCTTCCAACTCATGTTTTTAACTGGTGGCAGCTGCTGCACTTCTTGTTTAATTACTTCACATTTAATGGTCTGTATTAGCATCTTAGTGAGAACTTTTGCCGTAGTTGAGGCAATATCTTGTAGCGGTGTCATTACCGGTCTAAAAAGTTTATTCAATGTTTCATCATGTTCCGACTTTCCCAGCTTCAGACTAAGATATTTCTTGCGAATAGAACGTGCCAATTGCTTGATCTTTTTCTTTCGAGCAGTGGCAGCAATGTTGCTACTCAATGAAGCCATTTTTAGCAACTAACAGCAATCATATTTATTGAACCTGTATATATTTATCGAATCCTTTACGGTAGCGGCCATCATTCAAGTTGAAGTCCTTAGCTATTGTAATAAAGCCAAAACGATTTTGCCAGCATTCCGAACACATTGTCTTAAATTTATAGTCCATGTCGGGAGACACGTGCTCATCAAAGACGTGCTTCAAATTTACCTCATCTTGTCTAAATATGACAATTACGTTGCAATTGTCTCGAATCAGTTGCTTAGGTATTTTGCTATACGTTTGGCATAAATATATTGAATCGATATTCCTGTGCCTTCCCATCGAAAAAAATTCTGAATCTTGTTTTGTTTATCACCATTCACATCATCGAAAATGAATACTGAACATTTGCGTGCCTCACTCGGATCAATTACTTCTTCGTTGTCTTTAAAGGGAAAATACTATACACCTTTAACCAGATTGAGAACGTCTTGTAAGAGCTGGTACTTTGGTTGGTAGAGTGACATGGAATAGATGTAGACGTTCTCGAATCGTAGGCCGTTTTCATTGAATAGCAGTGATAGCGTTGGTCTTTCCGCAACCACTAGGTCCGCAGAATGCTGCTCGTAGGGAATTTGGTAACAATTGTCCGTGTCGACTGATGATGGTGATTCTTCGACAAAGTCCAAATTTTCGATAGGCAGTTGGAGATTTTGTTGCTTCATATACATCTTACGATATACTAACATCATCCTTATTGCGGATACTAATTAAATACAGCAGTCTATCTCAATTTCAATCAGTATCATGCTAACTCCCAAAGGAGGTAGTCTACTGAATAGCGCAATCAATAAATTACCATTTGAACTACATCTATCTGATTATCAGTTTTGTGGACCCGGTACAAAACTTCAAGACCGTCTCTCCAAGGGTCAGCAGGGAATCAATAAGACAGACGCTGCTTGTCGAGCGCACGATATCACCTACAGTAAATACAAGTCTTTGGCGGATCGTCATAAGGCTGATTACGAGTTGGAAAATCGAGCCTGGGAGAGATTCAAGTCAAAGGACGCTTCACTTGGAGAAAAAGCAGCTTCTTGGCTTATAACTACAGGCATGAAGGCTAAACGCAAGATGGGGCTTGTAATCAAAAAACGATGTGGAAAAAAATTTTTTCGACAGAATGTGGTTATACCAATCAAGAGAGCTATTGTCGGATCTGGAAGTGATGTCCGTAAGACATCGTTATTGGCGTTGAGAGCAGCCCGAGCAGGCATTAAGAAGGCAGGTGGTCGCAAGAAAATCCATGACCTCGAGTAATTCCTTGTGAGTCAAAAATTGGTGGTTTTCTCCCACTAATACCCCTATTTGCGGGGTTGTCAGCACTAGGAGCTCTTGCCGGGGGAGCCAGTGGAGTAGCCAAAGCCGTGATAGATGCAAAGAACGCCCGCAAGAAGTTGGAGGAGGACCAGCGCCATAATCAAGCCATGGAAGAGCTTGCGAAGAAAGGAAGCGGTATTTTTCTTAAAAAGTCCCGCAATGGCTTCGGGCTTTACTTAAAGAAGCAAAAAAACTCCCAATAAAGCTACCCAATCGAGCACTTTACAATCACGAGCTTGAGCAATATGCCAACCATTTGAAGATCCCCCACTTTAGGGGAGTATTTATGCGAGACGCCTTACCTAAATATTAACAAACAAGGGAGTCTACCATCGTTAATTTGGATACCAGCAGTCGCAACGGTACGCATTGGGTAGCTTATGTGCGAAATGGAAACACCGCTCAGTACTTTGATAGTTTTGGATGTTTGAAACCACCCCGAGAATTAGCCAACTACTTTGGCAATGGAGTGAAAATCCTCTACAACAATGACTCTTATCAGACGTACAATCAATCAAATTGTGGCCATTTATGCTTGAAATTTCTCTATAATAAAAAATAAATATTTTGCATTATTGTTGTTTTACTTTAACCTATATTAGCAGCTAACAAGCGGATAATTATCAGTCATGTCTGTGATCATCACATTGAAAGGTCGCAGCCCAATACTGTCGATTGATTTTCAACCACTTATTCAGTTGGATCCCAACTACAACTACGGACTAGCTTTATTGAGTTTTCACTCGTACAACAGCATCCCAAACATTGAGAGAGGTGACAAGATCTACCTGTTTGACGATCAAAACACGCAAACATTCATCGACTTGCCCGAAGGTTCATACGAAATTGGTGACATCGAAGCTTATATTAGAAAGGCACTTGGCATTCATTTGGCAAAGGGCGTTGAGAATATTTTCTCATTGAAACCCAACAACAATACTCTCAAGTGTGAGCTTTTCAGCAGCAAGTACGCTGTGGATTTTCAACCGCAAGACAGCATCGGTGATATTCTGGGCTTCTCTAAACAGCTGCTACCACGCAATCAAGTTCACAGTTCCGATTTACCAGTGAACATTATAAAAGTTAGAACGATTCATCTCGATAGCAACATCACATCGGGAGCCTTCTACAACAACACTCCTTCACACACCATTTACGAGTTTGCCGTTGCAGTTGATCCTGGTTTTGCCATCGACGAAACACCTCAGCATTTAATCTATTTGCCGATTAACAGAAGCGAAATATATAACCTCACATTGCAAATTTTGAATCAAGACTCTGAACTTGTGAATTTTCGTGGTGAAGAAATCATCATTCGACTTTAGCTGAAACAACTACAATAATAATGGGTCGACTTGTATTTGATGAAGAACCATATAAGAAGTCAACCGCTCCTCAACCACCATCAGTTTCTATGAAACCTCTCAAGAGATCACTCACGCTCTCAAACAGATTGTTTCTACAAACGCTCGGCTACCATGTCAACTCCTCAAATGTTCGATATCTTCCGCAAACCAAATTTTGATGATAGTGTAAGTAGCGAGGAGTTGCGAACCTACTATCCATACGTCAAGTCATTCGGCAACAATGATATCGTTGAAATCACCGTCAATCAAACAGATTGTTGGTTTTCCATGGCTGATTTCTGCATCTCAATCCAGGGACAAGTGGTGAAGACAGCAGGCAATGGAGATGTTTCTCTATCACCAAATGCTGGAGCTTTCTTCTTCGACAGTTACGTACGAGTTGTGCGGCAAGGAAATTGAAACCGTGAGAGACCCTGGTCGCGTGAGTACAATTCGTGGATACTTGTGCTACGACCCCAACAGTTCAAAGGACCTATTCAGAGCCGGGTGGAATTTTCCACATAAAGCGTATATGAATGCCGCCGATAAAACTTTTCACATGTACATTTCATTGGGACATTTGTTTTCCATCTTCAACGACTACAAGCAGGTGATGTGTGGTAAACAAACAATTCGTCTGGTGCGAAGCCGTAGCGATGATGATTGCCTTATAATCACGGATGCTGCAACCAAGGGCAAAGTGACAATAAACAACATCGATCTCAAAGTCCGTCACATTTTTCCAAACGATGACGTTAAATTGGATTTACTGCAAGCCGTCAAAGCGGATTTCAGTATAATTTTACCGTTTCGTAAATGGGAGCTAAATGAGTTGCCTGCTCTCAAAACAGGTGCTACTCGTGAAATTTGGGCTGTGAAGACGTGTGCCGCACTGCAAAGCCCTCGTTACGTTATCTTAGCCTTCCAAACGGATCGCCACAGCAACATCAAAGAAGATCCCACGGAATTTGATAATATTCACATTTCCAATATTCGCCTAAATTTAAACAGCGAATTTTGGCCTATGGAGAGATTTGATTTAGATTTTTCAAATAGTGAGTACGGTGAGGCGTACAAAAGGTATACGGACTTTTATCCCAGCTTTGGCGGCGGCAAACACCCTCTACTGGATTATGTTGCATTCAAGACGCACACCCTATTCGTCATGGATTGCTCCCGACGTGAGGACACCATGAAATCCTCGACTGTAGATATTCGCCTGGATATTGAAAGCCAGACGGGATTTCCCGATAAGACCCGAGCCTTCTGCATAATTATCCACGATTGCCTAATGGAATTTCTCCCACTCAGCGAAATTGTTCGAAACTTATATTAGATCACTCAGCTGTTTAGAAAATGAGTTTCGGTACAGCTTTTCAACGGTTCACCATGGAAATTGCAATTGTCGACATTCAAGGTTTCGAAATCGAGGGAAGATTTGTTCCCAAAGAATTGGTAATCAAGACACGTAAACGCATAGGTGTGTTTTTGTTTAAACCACCCAAACCGTTTAACTATCTTATCATCTATCATCTATCAGCAGCAGACAAAAGGCAAGTACGATATTTGGAAAAAGGGCTACATGGACTCCACTACTCTGATGGCCACTACGATTTGGATACTATGAACGACATTTTGAGAATTTTCCTAACCAAATGCACGCACATATATGTACGAGGCCATCAGAAATATGACTTTTTATTTATCAAGTTATTTGAAGAGCTGAAAATTCACAATTTAAGAAAACTGCTTAACGAAGATGGGGAATCACACTATCACCTAATCAATCTGGAAAACTTCAATGGCGCTGTTGAACTGAAACCTTCTGACTCTCCATGCATTTTTCACTGCCGCTGCAATGATCCAGTACGATGTGCAAAAGAAAATGTTGATGTAGGTTATTATTGGCTTCTGAATAGTGTTTTGCATAAATTAAACATTGTATATAACTATGTGTTTTAATTATTCATTCTATTCCTTATACATTTCACAATTAATTTAAGTAATAATATTGTAATTGTAGAAAGTGTTACACAAATAAGAATTAGCACTTTGTGGAGCTCCTCTTGTAGGTTGGCATCACGTATAGTCATTGAGCTGTTCGATAGTAAAGTTTTTTCATCTTGGCAAGAAGCTGCTGAAATCCAGTCAGTGTCACCTTCAGTGTCATCAGAAAATATCAGCTTCAGTTTGAAATTTTTTGTTGTGTTTGACAGGCGAGCAAAATATACAGGCAACCGTCCATCGTTTAATCCATCTCGAGCCATTAATGTATAGTTGGAGCGGTTCAAACAGTTCCCTGAAGGGCATACAGCCATGTCATTGGTTCCATAAGGTATATTAACATACAAGACATTTTTCAAAATTAATATGAATATTATAAAGCTTGATTTAAGTAAAGTCATTTTTATCGATCTGCATTCAATAGTAGTTGGTGAGACACTATGCTCATCTTGCACCTCTTTCGTTACTTTATTCTAAAAATTATTAGCAGGCTACTAGAAACCATAACATCAAATTCTTGATTCATCATTAAAATTTTTTCCAAGTCTCAATATTATTACGCTCGGCCTTGAATCATCCGACAAAATCAGAGACTCGAAGGAGTTGCCGTTCTTGCGCAGGTAGGCGCTCGCTTACGAAAACTATAGACTCGAAGCCGTGGACGTTCTCGCGCATGCAGGCTTAACAAAAGATTTTAAATTTTTTTACAGACAACAAAATACCAAGATTTTAAATTTTTTTACAGACAACAAAATATCATATCCCCGCATCCAGCCCCCAAATATCCAACCGAACAACGCCCAAAAACACGCGCCCGCGCAACGGTCATGTACTATACCTTTTCAAATAAACATTTCTCGATTAACCGCATTAGCGGAGCTCGGTGGACACCTGACTTTGTAATCAGGCAAGCCGCGTTCGATACCCGGCCAAGTATTTAGCTTTTTTTCTCTGTAACCATCACAACCAACAACAGATGGCGTGCTTTCAATTATTATCAACAGATGGCGCGCACCTCTGCAAAACACGCAACCCACAATACAATGGCTTTCATTTATTAACAACAGATGGCGCGCATCTCTGCGACACACCCAAATGTCTTTCGCGCACCCCTACGACCACCCCCAATGTCTTCTTCTTCTTATCCAAACAACAACTACCAACAGCTCGGCAGCAGCTCCCGGCGAGAACTCGATGACTGGTTACCTTTATGCCCACTTCCGGTCCAGAACTCTCTTCGTTTAACTACTATTACTACAACGGCTACGAGATGCCCTAATAAATGAAGGTAACGATCCCGAAACTTATTTGTTTACTATTAATTACTATTAATGCGAAAATTGTCTGATTTATTTGGAGCTGGTATATTTGGTAACTGCTTTAGTTCCTTCACTGACTGCGTGCTTGGCGAGTTCACCGGGCAATAATAGACGAACAGCAGTTTGAATTTCCCTGCTTGTAATAGTGGAACGTTTATTGTAGTGTGCCAGTCTGGAAGCTTCAGCAGCAATACGTTCGAAAATGTCGTTGACGAAACTGTTCATGATACTCATGGCCTTGCTGGAAATACCGGTATCGGGATGTACTTGTTTCAATACTTTGTAAATGTTAATGGCATAGCTTTCCTTCCTCCTGCGCTTCTTCTTTTTGTCAGCCTTTGAAATGTTCTTTTGAGCTTTTCCGGCTTTGGAACAGTGATGATTTTTGAACCCGAACTTAACGACGGAAATGTAGGCAGAGGAGTCGCACTGGGGAAGACTCTGTTTCGTGCCAAGGAGATTGTGCCAGTAAGAGTAATGAACCTGACTCATTACACGGTTGTGCTAAAGAAAGGAACAACTTTGGGCCATTGTTCAACAGTTTCCTCTGTAGTCAGAAGCACACATCATGCAGAAATACCACCAGTTAAATTATCTGAAGAACTGGAAAGACTCATCAGCGACTCTTCCAAGAATCTAAAACCAGACCAGAAAGCAAAATTGAGGGACATCGTTAGGAACTACCAGGATATCTTCGATGGAGGGAATGGAAAAAGAGGACGGACTGACCTGGTGAAACATAAAATTAATTCCGGGGACGCTCAACCTATTCGACGGTCGGCGAGAAGACTACCTCTAACTAAAAGAAAAGAAGCCGACAGGATAGTCCGCGAAATGGAGGAAGAAGGTGTAATTGAACCATCCAATAGCCCTTGGGCTTCTCCAGTTGTCTTGGTTAAAAGAAAGACGGTTCGATTCGATTTGTGCGTGGACTATCGGCAACTAAATCACGCAACGAAGAAAGATAGCTATCCCCTACCAAGTATAGATGATCCCCTAGATACATTGGCTGAATCAAAGATGTTTTCCACCCTGGACTTGAGGAGCCGGTATTGGCAGGTGGAACTAGCTAAGGAAGACTGGAAAAGACTGTTTTTACCATCGGCTCAGAACTTTACCAATTCACGGTAATGCCGTTTGGGTTGTGTAATGCTCCAACAACTTTTGAAAGATTGATGGAAACAGTGTTAAAAGGGCTTTCATGGAAAACATGCCTGGTGTATCTTGACGACATTATCGTAGTTGGAAGATCATTTGAAGACCACGTGAATAACCTGGAGGAGGTGTTTCGACGACACCGAAGTTCCGGACTAAAGTTAAGCCAGAAGAAGTGTCAATGGTTCCAAGAAATGTAGTTTCCGCAGAAGGAGTAGCTGTTGATAAGTAGAAAATCAAAGCTGTTCAGGAATAACCGATACCTAAAGATATCCACCAGTTATGAAGTTTCATGGGGTTACTCACGTACTATCGTCGGTATGTAGCCGGATTTGCCAATATCGCCAAGCCACTTAACAAACTCACAGAGGGGAAGGTGCAGTACCAGTAGAACGAAGAATGTCAGCGATCATTCGAGACACTGAAAAGAGCATTGACCAGTTATCTTTGCCAGATGGGAACTTCGTTTTGGATACCGACGCAATCAATGTCGGAATTGGTGCTGTGTTTTCGCAGATCCAAGACGGTCAGGAGAAAGTCATCGGCTATTTCAGCAAGACCTTGAGCAAGCCTGAACGGAATTACTGCGTTACTCTCAGGGAACTCTTGGCTGTTGTAAAGGGGGTAGAACATTTCTATAAGTATCTCTATGGTAAAAGGTTCCTCCTGAGGACTGATCATGCAGCACTGAAGTGGCTCCTGCAGTTTAAAAACCCCGAAGGACAAGTGGCCAGGTGGATTGAGAGGTTCCAAGAATTCGACTTCGGGACTGAACATCACGCAGGAACAAGCCATAAGAATGCTGATGCCTTATCGAGGAGACCATGCCCTGATGATTGCAAACACTGTCAGCGAGCAGAAGAAAAAGGGACTATCCTCTGTAGAACTACCGCCATCAATGATCATTGGCAGTCTGAGGAGATCCAGAAAGACCAAAAATTGGATCCGGAGTTAAAAGAAGTTATCCGGTGGAAGGAAGAAGACCGTAAACCTACGTGGCAGGAGATTTCCCGATACTCTCCAACCATAAAGTCGTAATGGGCTCAGTGGAACTCCCTCATCCTGTAAAATGGACTTCTAAAGCGCGTCCTTCAAACTCCAGAGGAGGGAAACGACAGAAAACAGATTGTAGTTTCCAGAAATAGGAGACCAGAGGTTTTACGAGAACTACATGTTGGTACAACTGGTAGACATCTGGGAGTAAGAAAACCCTGGGGAAATTGAGTGAACGCTTCTACTGGGTAAACTGCCAAGAGGATGTCAAGGACTGGTGCCGGAAATGTACTGTTTATGCAGCAAGTAATGAGCCTCAGAAGCGACCGATAGCTCCCATGAAGCAATATAACGTGTGCAGTCCATTCGAAAGAATAGCCATTGATGTTGCCGGTCCATTTCCTGAATCCGACTCTGGAAACAAGTACATTGTTGTGGTGATGGACTATTTCAGTAAATGGGCAGCCTTGAGCGTTGCTGATGTCCTTGTCAAGGAATGGATCAGTCGTTTTGGTGTTCCTTTGGAGTTGCACTCAGACCAAGGTAGAAATTTTGAATCTACCTTTTTTCAAGATGTCTGCAAACTTCTGAAGATCAGTAAAACACGGCGACAGCATTACACCCTCAATCAGATGGGATGGTAGAACGGATGAATAATACTATTAACCGCCATTTGTCAAAAGTAGTCTCTGACCACCAAAGAGACTGGGACCAGTACCTTCACTTGTTTCTAATGGCATATCGTTCGTCTGTGCACGAGTCCACGGGTCAGAACCCGGCAAGCGTTATTATGGGACGAGAGTTACGACTACCATGCGATTTGAAGTTTGGATGTCCCCCAGGAGAAGAGACTGCAGGTGAAGACTATGTCAGCCAGTTACGTCGAAAGATTAACGACATACACCAACGAGTCCGGTTAAATATCGAGAATGCCAGTGCCTGAATGAAGGAAGCCTATAACATCAGAGCCGAGGGCGGAGAGTTCCAAGCTGACGATCTTGTTGTATAACCCGCAACGTCGTCGTGGATATTCGCCCAAGCTACAAAGATCTTGGGAGGGGCCTTACCAAATTGTAAAAAAGATCAACGAGGTTGTCTACAGAATAAGAAAGCTGCCTCGTGGAAAACCAAAGGTGGTACATTACAACAGGTTAGCCCCTTATGCCGGAAGTCATGACGACGAAGTTGACCAAGCTCAAGTCAGCAGCATCCTACCACCCAATGACGAGATGACCTTCAAGCAGTTTATGGAACTGTACTCTAATGGGCAGAAAGTACAGCACGACGTGACCACAGAGGAACCCCGAGACCTGTTTGAGCATGCCCATAGAATATGCCCTAGCTCATTGTGTGGCTCGAGATCTCCGGATGTCCAGAGGAATAGCCAAGGTGTTTGCCAAAAAGTACGGCCAGTTCCAGACGCTACGGCAGCAAGATCCAGTAGTAGGGAAGGTCCTTCATCTCGAAGATAAACAACCAGTAGGTACCAGAGACATCTTTTGCTTGGTAACGAAAACATTCTCGCAGGACAAGCCAACATACAGCGATCTTTGGAAGACTTTGGTAGAATTAAGGAATTGATGATGGACAAGAATCTGATGAAATTGGCGGTCCCAAAAATAGCCTGCGGGTTGGATGGACTGAATTGGAGGGTGGTGAGAAGTATGATGAAACAATCTTTCGATTCAGTGGCATGGAAATCATGGTACGCTGCCTCAATATTGGCAGTCCAGATTCGAAGACCGTTGAGTGTTACTTCCACCAAACTTCCCATTGTCGAAATGGAGAGTCCTGCAAATATCGTCACACCAGGTAGGATTCTAGGACATTCCGGGACGAAATGGTCTTAAGGAGGGGGCAATGTTACGAGAATTCATCCGACAGCTGGTGCAATTGGCCATCAACCAATTCGTGTAAGGGACATTATTCCGATACTTCTGGGAATCCGAAATGTTTTGCCTCTAAACAGGTCGACCGCTGCCTTTACTGGGAATTCCCTTGAAGTTTCCAGAACAAATGAAAGAAGTTTCCCGATGGTTCGTTGACATTCCAGAGAAATATATAAATATTCCAAGATAAATATATAAATATGGACAGCTGGCGATAAGAATCATTCAGTGTTCGACGGTCGTATACTTAAGTAGATATAAATTGTAAACAGTTGTGTTAAAGTAGTGGAAATAAATTAGAGTGAGTTGGACTGTGTTTTTAAATAAATCCAAGAACTGAACTTAACCAGTGTGTGAAAATAAAAACATTGCAATAAACTGTATGGTTGTACTTATGCTTATTTTCTATTTATTAGTTTCTGATTGTTGTTAAGAAGAATAATGTTAAAAAATCATGTAGGCCTGAGTACTGTCTCTTTTTCAGGATGTTAGGCCTATTTATCTTCAATGTAAAATTCACAATAAAAAGGAGCCTACATATTTTTGCAAGAATAAGTTTCAATGAAAATATTGATGCTGAGAGTCTAATAAAGTACTGCTTACTAGTGAATAATAAAATTTGGTTATAGGGCACAATTTTAACAGGTGTTTTAACACAGCTAAAAACTTACAACAATCCATGGTATATATTGTTTATGAGATAGGATTGCAAGAAAGTGGCACCTTTCATGCAATTTAGCCCAGATGAATCACTCTATATCTAAGCAGAGATTCATACATTTTGATTCATTATTACATATAGAATTAGGTGTGCAGTTTAAATTCCAAAGACAAATAGTTATTTCGGTTAAAATATTTTATTTATAATAAAAATATATAAAATATTTTTTTTACAAATAATTGATTAAAAGAATATGTTTAAATTGTATTTAACATTTACTTGTATCAATATAAAATATGTAAAAATGTAATAGAACAAAAACTTCAAATTAACAATCTTAATTAAAATTGGTTATACAGTTAATGGTTTATTTTGTTAAATTTTTATCTACATTAATGACCTGTTCGACAAGACCATCTTTAGCCATTTTCCATTTGAATAACAGTAACGAATGTAATGGCAAGGGTCTGAGTTCAGACAAGTATTTCAAATTCTTCTTGGTTAATTTGCATCCTCAATGGAAAGTTTAGAGTAGTACTCTCTGAACTTACTTCTTTTAATAAAAAAAATATATACAGTTTCTAAGATTAAAATATCTTTCACATCATACTTAATTTCACAAATGTTTTGTTTACAGAGCACACATTCACAATGTGGGTTTTCAAAAATTTTCCTGAAAGCTTCTTTAATATTATTTAACTGTATCTTGTTATTGAAGACTACACTGTCTCTCAGTATATCATGATTTATTCTAATATAGCATTGAAATTTGTTTGTCGTCTGAAAGTAGAATATAAGCATGAATTTTTACAACTAATAAGAGTGTTTGGGCTTTGAGGCAATAACTTCTCAATTAGCTCGTTGATGTTGGATTGACAGTCAATAATACTTCCTGCAGAGAGAATTTTATATCTGTATGGATATAAAAGTTTCGCTCTATCATTAAACAACTGATCTAAATCACGATTTTCAGCATAATCACTTACTGCCATAAGGTAATTAGTTTGATTTCCATTGATATAATTTTTTATATTATTATTTATATATCCAAAATTTAATATTTTGGTAACGGAATCAAATGGACAAGTATTTATAAATCTTCTTTATTCGCCTTCATAAATGACAGTTCCTAACAGGTTTCCATTGGTTGGTCCCTTTCTCTTGTAAATGTGATTTTGATAAATTAAAACTGGTGTTATTATTTTTTTGTAGTGACTTGCCAGATCCTTATCCATTCTTTTAATATCTGTTTTCAGATGTGTTTTTGCTTGGATGACTGATGCATTAATTACTTGCAGGTCATTCAACAGAAATTTGTTGGCATTAATTGGATATGACAATGTGTTATTATTTTTTCTATCTTTAAAGGATTCTTCACATATAGAGGATGTAGCTACTTTATTGTTAGATTTATAGTGAGGTAAAATGATGTTTGTAAAATATGGAAACTGGGAAAATAAGTAATCTATATTTTCTTTAATTTTTGAAAAGAGAAATATATTTGGTTTGGATTTCCAATTTTCACTATAACTATGCATTGTTAATGATTTTCTGTAAATTTGATCCAAGTGGTTTTTGACTGTACTATTAATACCAGTCAATTCCTGGAATTCCTCTTCAGTGATATCTAATTGTTGATCATCTAAATCTTCATAAGTCAATGAATTGACAGTCGTTTTCAGGGAAACGAAAAGGGTACGGAAATACTTATAGCAGGGGGTCAAAAATGCAATCTTCCCCCGAGAGGTATATTGCTTAATGGCCTGCCATTGCTAAATAAATGCAGTTATTTCATTCAACCAAAATTACGCCCCTTGAATGTTTTCACCAATACAATTTAAATTTGGTAAAAGTTATAGGCTGGCCGAGGAAGGGATCTCATAAACATTATTTTCAAATATCTCTGTAAAAAGCCGGAACAATCTTCAACATTACGAGTTGTAAGAGTTTGTCTACGGTACGTTGTAAATACGCTTGTTCACATATTGTAAATAAAGTTGTTTTCGGTGTAAATAATTCAACCAAATTTGTTTTATTTATCAAAAAATAGTTAGACCAAGTTAAGTCGGGGTCTAACAGATATTTGCCCAGAAAAGGCAATATATTTCCTAGTTGGTATCTTGACTTGCAATTGATTTAACAATTTGACAAAAGCAAATCAATTAGTTTATAAAACAAAAACAATCGTTTATCAGTGAATCAGTGAAATCGCCAATAGAGTAGCCGAAGCAGTTGTAAACAGACTTGAACAGAGGTTAGTGAAGGTTAAAGATACAGGGGCGGAACTTCAGAAATACAATGAAGAACTAAAAACTCAATATGAGAAAAATATTAAAGAATTAGAAGCCAAAACGATTACAGATGATAAAGAAATTAACTTGATGAATTTAAAAATAGACCAAATGGACGAAATAATGCGATCAAAGAATTTGAGAATTTTTAGTCTGAAAGAAAACTGACAAGAAACATAAAAGAATATTTTTAATAAACATATGAACCTGAAGCTTACAGATGAAGATATCCTAATGTGTTATAGAATTGGCAAACGAGAAGCAAACAAAACAAGAGGGATTTTTCTAAAGTTAAAGAACCTCGGCACTAAGCAAGTTATCTATGGAAGGAAAAAACTGCTGAAGGGATCTGGAATTGTCGTCAGAGAAGATCTAACTAATATCAGATTAAATATGCTAAGCGAGGCAATTGGAAAATTTGGACTGAAAAATGTATGGTCGGAAAATGGCAACATCTACATCAGTAAGAAAAATAACACAATCGTAATTAAAAACAAAGAACAACTAAGTAAACTTTTATAAAAACCGCAGTAGTAATTAATATGAAAATATATATATATTTTTTCTTTTATTGTCAGCTCTTTAGATGTTTATTTGGTTTAAAAAAATTATTGTAATTAAAAAATATATATGTGTATATAGGGGTATGTATGTAGTATTATTTTTTTTACTCGCCTTGGAATTTATATCAGTTAATATTGCCGTATAATCTGTAATTTATAAGGTAGTATTTTCTCACAAGGCAGTGATATCAACTAAAAAAATTATTTCATTATGATTGAGTATTTTGATGTGATTGATAGCGCAGAGATTGTCACAAAATCATTAAATAACTTTGATGAGTATATTCAGCAGGAGGTGGGTGGTGGCAGACATGGCATGGGGATTGTTCACTTCAACATTAGAAGCTTACAAAAAACAATACTAGGACCAATAACCTCATTGTTGTGTTATATAATTGATGTTTCTGTTAATTTTAATATTTTTTTCGATTCTTGTGCGAGATCTCGTATGGTGTGGTTGAATTGTACTATCGAGGTATAAATCAAGAAGAAATTTGCAAGGTAGGAAGAAACTTCTTATCTATTACCCATCTCCTCTATTAAATATGTAGAAACTCATTAATATTAAGAAGAGAACAAATCTACAATAGTGAAATAATAAATATAGTTAAATTTTGAATAGTGCGACAACTAGAAATACAATGGCGTCATACATTAGTCCGGTTATTCAGTGTAGAAACTGTCTACTTTATGGCCATTCGCAAAATCAATGTAGAGGAAAAACCAAGTGCTCCAGATATGGTATAACACATGAGGAAAAAATTCCATGCCTAATATTTTGTATACATTGCAAAAGTAATGAACATGAATCGAATTTTAAAAATTGTTCAGAATTTAGCAGACAGAGAAACATTAAGGAAACTATGGCACTATAAATCTCCCCAAATGGAAAAGAATCCTCACTATCAACATCAGGATATAATCTAAACCAAAGAACTATGAGCAAACAAGATCATATTCAAGAAACTTGGATCCAAACCTTTGCCAAACTTAATTTAGTTCAAAATGAAATAATTATGAATTTTATGGGGTCAATACTTGCCAACGAAACAAACAGAAATAGGAAAAAAGAAATTCAATTAAAAAACAACTCCAAACCGGTTTTAAAGAATAAATCGAGTAGTGAACAAGAGGACATGTCTGATGTTGAATGGTGAATTTAAAAATACTTTAACAATTAGAAGATAAAAATATGTGTTTATAAAAAATAATAAAATAAAAAAAGTGTATATAAGGAATGTATAACAAACAATTAAGAATAATAATTAAAATAAATAAACTACATAAAAATAAATAAAATAATTAGTATGATAAAGAGAAGTTTAAAAATAATACAATGGAATATGCATTCTTATAAAAATAATAAAGATAATTTGAAAATAATAATTAAAGATTTACGTCCAGATATCATATTACTTAACGGAACATGGCTAGACGAAAGGTTTAAACCTAAATTGAAAAATTATTCAATATTATGACAAGACAGGCAAGATGAATACGGGGGTATTGCTACTTTGCTGAATAAATCAATCAAATTCCAACAAACGAAAATTGACATTCCAAACATACCTACAGATATTCAAATTCGAATAATTTTTTTAAATGAATGGAAAATTAACATTATAAACATGTATTGTCCTTCGGATAATAAAATTTCCCAATTAAATTGGGCAAAGAAAAATTAAATTTCTAATAATTTACTATTAGAATTTAAAAATAATAATTGTTCAATTTTTTTGGAACTAAGGCGTGATATGATTTGAGATCTGTTTTTGCTGAGATTTCTGTGTTTCACTAGGGGAAATACCTATCGAGAGACGAATAGAAGGTGTAGTTATAACATAGCACCTAACAAAGTTTATTTTCCAAATATAAACAATTTACCAGATAAAAGTGAAACAGGAATTTTGTATTTTTTGGTGATTTTTGAATGAAATAAATTATCTTTATTTGTTTATAAATGTGAAAATATACAAATTTTCAAAAGTTCATCTTTTTGTAAATATGAAATCTATGTATGTATTAATTTGTTTTTAACTGTTTTGGTTGATGAACAAATGCTGACATTCACGACAGATGAACAACGTTCTTCATAAGAACAGATGAACAGGTTTTATGGAATCATTCCGTGCGCGAAACAAAATCAACTGAACCGGTTCGCGAAAATGTACTATTCCGTAACAATTCTACAGCCAAACTTTACTCATGGTTAAAGGAGCTAGTCCATCTAAGTTCGATTGCCAGGGAGATCGTAGAAAAAGTCTGTCAAAGACTAACATGACGCGAACAGCCTATATAAAACATTTGAAAACTGATATTGGTCAAGAGGCAGAAGTTGTAGTAGACCCGCCGGAAACCAGTACACTAAAAGTTGATAATTCTGTGCCTGAAACCACTCTGGAGATCATAGGTATGTAAATCAGTTTAGGGATTAATCTACACCCATTGTTATAAATAAAGGCTATATTAATCTATCTGTGTGGGTTGTTTGATTGTGTGAAACGTAATCAAAATATTGTCTTTTCAGAACCACTACAAACATAGTGTGAGAGGGGAATATCAACTGAACCTATTGTTAACGTGGATAAACAAGCCCAGGCTACTTTCAGATTTTCTTATAGAAGCAAAGCAGTACAAATAAAAACAACTATAAGAGATGTTTGTTTGTCTTTCTCTTACAAAGTGCCTGATACATAAACCATGACATCTCCATATAAAATCACAGAATATGCTTTGTCAGGTCAGGTTACCTAAATCAAGAAGAAAATGTTTTTTTTTTAATGAAGGAAGGATCTGATAGTGATATTTCCTCTTTCACTGAGACAGTCACAAGTTAGTATTCTTCATCTTTTGTAGCTCTTTCATCAGCGAGTTCACAAATGTAGGTGGATATACAAAAAGCACAGTGTTTAAAGAGTACCTTGTGTCTAATGAATAAAAAATCCATGAAGAATATAAAAAAATCTGAAATACTGATGGTGGGCTAAGTTGGAATATCCACATTGATTATCTTTACAAAATATTTGCTTCCTTTTGTTTTTTTCTTTATAGACTAAAGCCTATGTCTATGAGGTAAGTTCACACTTTTGTCCTTCTATCACTCAAATATAGTCTCTAGATTACGCTATGGATTATTATTTTGGGGGTGTCCTACCACAGTGAGCAGAGTATTCTTTGTGCAGAGGAAAGCAGTACTCACATTGCAGGAATTAAGTGGAATGAATCATGTAAAGATTTTTTCAGGACTCTAAAATAATTAACTATGCCAAGCATATGTATTATATACTGATGTATGCAAAACTAAATATTGAAATATTCACTTCAAATGCTCACTATCAGGACATACATCATCAGTCTGTTCCAAGACACAACCTCTACATCCGAAAATTTGCTAAACTATGTGGCAGTCGTCCAGTTTTATAACAGTTTAATTTCTAACATAAAAATTATAGATAGCATTAACATGTTTAAGAAAAACCTACTAAACCTCCTGTTGGAAAATGCGTTTGTAGAGGAATATCTTTTGCTTAGCAAACACAGATAATTATTTGTTAGAATACTGTTTTGCCGGAATAACAGATAAATAGATAGGAAGAAATAATCTGATTGTAAGTTTCCCTTTGCCACTATTAAAATAATATTTTCAAAGGTTTATAGAATCCAGAAAACGATGTGTACTTTTATAAATTGTTAGGGCCAAACCCAAGGTTGTTCAGAAGAAGAAGAGGAGAATTGTTTTATGTTACATGTTGTTTGACATCATACTGTGTTCGGTACTGTCAATTGATTGTCTAGTTTTGGCGCGTGTATAAGCACTTGCAGCGCATCTTGTAAATTTAAATAAAGTATTATATTAACAGTCTGTTATTCAAGAATAAGTATTTCATTTCAAGAAAGTTTTACATTCCACTTTGCTAAGCGTTCACATAAACATATAAAATATAATAAAAATGAATAGAATAGTGTTAGTGCGTGACGATAACGGCTAACACTTACAGTTATTGGGTATCAAAAAAAAACTTTTTATATTGGCAGGGTCACAGGGTTTAATTTTTTGACAATCTGGGTGATACTGGAAATGTGAAATTATTATCTCTCTGAAACCAACACCCACAAAAGTAATTAGCCAATAGGGAAAGAGCTTAACTTTGTTGACTAAAAAAATGGGCTGGGTTAGGGAAACAAATCTTACTTACCAGATGATTTTTTGTTCTTTGAAAAAATGTACTATCGTTCATACATACACTGGAAGCACTAATTGAATTCTCATTGTTATCTTTGTAGTTCAACTTATTCTTTATAAACATTTCATTAAACATTCGATTATTAAGTTTAATAAAATGTTATCATTAAATGTAAAATTATAAAATTTATATTGGGATATGCAACTCATAATCATATGTATTTCGTCTTATTTATTAGTAGAAATACAGAAGTATTGTTATATTATTTCCATCATTATTACTTGTTTGTAAATTATTTAATTAATTAATTTTTTATATATTAGTGTTTCATTTGGTATTGCTGAAATTACATGTACTACTAAGTAATTTACTGTATGATATATACCTCATTGGCCGTTCCAATACTATATTATTGTAGTCTCCTGGAATAAAGATCATCTACATCCCGTGTGGTGTCCGGGTTAAAATAGCACCATGGTATCTACCGCCTGTCGTAAGAGGCGACTAAAGGGGCGGCTGTCCGCTAACCTACTACCTAGCCTTCCTCCCTTCCCCAAAACCCGCACGGGATGATCTGGTTCAAATCATTTCATCTGGGAAGTGACAACCCCACGGTTCCGAGTTACCCAGGTCACCAGGGTCAATTGGTGACACCACCCATGAAAATTGAGCTACGGAGTAGATGCCTCGGAAAAGAGCCGCTACCTGGGGATCGCCAGGGCATGTCTGGAGCCGGCTCTGGACATGACAGCATGCGGGACGTTGGTGGCAGGGTGCTGAGGAGGCGGGCCCCTGTTGTCCAAAGAGCTACAGCCCAAGAACCACAACAACACTCACTAATAAGGTCACAGAATCAACGTGACCATCAACAACGGAGTCAAAAGAGAACTCCACCCCCAGAAAGTGTTGCGCAGGATCAACAGCCAGCGCTCACTCAAGCGGGACTGAAAAGACAGCGCATGAAATGGACTAGCGCCACGAATGAATTTGTAATGCGCACGTTTTACAGATTTACGAACCTAGGCCAGGACAAGACTGGATATCGTCAAATATTCCATCAGGAGTTATGTCGCGAGTACCCAGAGCTTCAAGTTACCGAACAGAGAGTCGCTGGACACAATAAAGAACGAAGTGGAGCACGAACTATTTGGTCGAAATACAATCGACCCAGAGCCTGAAATACCTTTGGCACAAAGAGCAGACGAGACTCAAGAACTAAAACAAGAACAGCCAACCAACAGTGACCTGCTTGAGAAGATCCAATCAGAAATGGAAGAAGCTCTTATATACTATATTATTGTAGTCTCCTCGAATAAATAAATAATAATTTATTACAGTCGTAGTCGTACAGCAAAAGAGATCAGACGTTTATTTTCAGTCGTGTTAGCAAATAATCTAACAGAAATACAACGTTTTCAATAATTTGATAACTACTGGCCAGAAAAACTGGAATATAGTGTATGAGAAACCACTGTGCATGAAAAACTGTGAAGTGTACTTTCAAGAGTTTGTTTGTTTTTAATACTGTCACTACAACTAGTTCTCAAGTGATATATCTAACATAAATATTCAATAGTGGTGATATCATACACGTAATACGACCTTAAAACACAACATAAAAGAGATATTTCAAACCATAAAAACTTTACGACCCATATTGGGCTGCCCATTGAGTGAGTAAGCAATTTTTTTCTCATCCTAAAAAGGAAAACTACTTTTTGCACTGGCCATAAATGTTGAATTTTTTTGTATCTGATGTCAAGTTAACTAATGATCTTTTGAACCGATTAGATGTGTCAGAGGCTACTGTACAAATAGAGAAAAAATGGAATCCAAGACTAAAAATAATTTGGTCAAGTGCGAGTTGAACTCGCATACTAAGGGTTCCGTACCACCTTCAAGATTAAAATATGCCAGTTTCAGACAAGCAGGGAATGAGTGCATTTTCTTATATTTACCCTAATATGTTTTAAAAGAAGCGTTTTAATTTTTTTTAAAATATACGCTTTGATTTTTCACACATAAGACTTTTTATTTAATCTGCTTCAGCATTCGCTTGATTTTTATCAAAATACAAATGTATTTAATTTCCAAATTTGGCCCCCAAAAATTAACATTAGAGTAGTATTTTACTAATAAACTTTCAGAGAAGCCTTTTATAATCTACTGTAGAAGTTTCGAGGCTCTGTAGATTGGAAGATAAAGGGCAAAATAGGTCAAGTTTTAAATTATAAATTATTAAATCTCTTATTCAAATTATTTAGAAATACAAATAAAACATATTTTTCAAAATTTAAATAGTGTAGTTTCTAAAGTGGGAATTAAGTCGATGTTTAATATTTTTGTTAATATATTTTAAACAAATGATTTAAACATATGATATATTTGTAATTTACATAATGAGCCTTTTATCTGATATATTGCATGATGCATTTGAAAATTGAATTTTTATTTTTCATTTAATTGTATAATTTGTCCCTAAAATTACTATGGGGGTTTTCTAATAATTTTTCTTATAAATTTCAAGTGAGCCCCAGTACCCCTAATTATTTTCAAAATTTTAGGTAGTATGGTTTCGGAAATAAAGCGAGAAATGAATTTTTTCTTATATCTTTATGTTTCTAGCTTATGGTTTCGTTGATAAGGGGGGGGGGATGGATAAACTTTTTTATATTTTTGTTAATATCTTTTAATTAATTTATTTTAAAAATATGAAAAAAATATATTTGTTTTCGCCATAATGAGCCCTTTCACTTGATATATAACATGATGGGTTAGAAACAATTTTAATGTTATTTTTTATTTACGTTTTATAGTTTCGGAGATAAGGGGAGGGGGAATGGGTCAATTTTGGTATATTTTCGTTAATATCTATTTAATTATTATTTTTTTAAATATGAAAAAAAATATATTTGTGTTCCTCAGAATGAGACCTTTCATTTAATGTATTACATGATGGCTTAGAATTTTTTTTTTTATTTTTAAATTTTCATTTAATTCTATAATTTGCCCCCAAAATTAATATTAATGGTTTCTCCTTATTTTTCCTGTAAAGTTCGGGCAACGTTCTATATTTCATTTTTTTTCAAAATTTTAGGGTCTGTAGTTTCGGAGATCAGTGGGGGGGCGGTCGATTTTTTTAGTTCCTCCCCACCACCAGAAGTACCCCTAAAATCAAAATTTCTTCTTTTACGATATGTACTTCTGATCGGGTCACCAAACTGTACATTGATACCAAATTTCAATCTCTTCCGTCCAGTAGTTTAGGAGAAAATTGCTGTGATGTGACAGAGGCAGAAATCCGGAGTGATATTATAAGGGTATCCGTATATTATATATACCCTAATTATAGATATAGATAATGCTCTAGGTAATAAAGATCTTGAAATTATCAATCAAGATATAGTAGAACGTAATGAACTAACAGATGTTAATGATTTTCTGAAAATTATTCACAAATACGAGTACACAAATACTAAGGGAAATTTTTGGTCTGTCATAATTGAAGTTAATTCTCAGACATATGCAAAAATAATGTATAATAAGAAAGTTTATGTCGGAACTAATAGATGTCCTGTTTATGATGTATGTAATCTAAAAATATGTTTCAAATGCTCAAACTATAGTCATACTAGTGAAAGATGTAATGAAAATACTTCATATAGATATTGTGCATTACCTGCAATTATAATGAGAATAGACCATTTAATCATTCAGGTGGAGAAAAAGATTTATGTCAAACGTATAAAGTGTTATATATAGATCATATAATAATAGAAAAGAAGAATATGGAGTTCATAATGAAACTAAAAACTATGAAAGGAGCAGAGTGTAATTCGGACCACTTTCTAGTAAAGTTAAACATGTAAAAACGAATGGAATAGCCACAAAAAGAAAGTAATAGTAACGGACCAAAAGAAAAAATTTAATTCAGCCTTCCTACAAAGTGTGGAAATTCAGGAAAAATATAAACCAAAATTAGGTGAAGGAACTAAACATCCACCAACTGAAGATGTGGAGATAATGTGGGAAGCTATAAAAACTGTAGTCAATAAGGCAAATGAAGAAATGTTAATCGATGGAACTACAGAACAGAAGAGGAAGGACTGGTATGATAATGAATGCGAAGAACTTATGGAAGCGTTAAGAAGAGCCAGGCAGATACAACTAGCCGCAAAGTCAATTTAGAAAATTACAAAAAAATAAGAAGAGAGATGAAAAACAAACAAACAGAAAAAACAAAGGGAATTTAATGAAAAAAAGAATTAGGGAGATAAAAGAAAAGTTCAAGAACAAAGAAATTAGAGCTTTCTACCAAGAAGTTAAAAAAGTTGGGAAAGGATACCAAAACCAATGTAAACTCATAAAGGATAACAACGGAGAACTGATAAGTGATCCGGGAAGAATAATGGAAAGGTGGAAGAACTACTTTAATAAATTGTTAAACAATGAAGGAGACAGTCAAAAGATGCCAGTACAACAACAGGATGAGAGTGGACAAGAGACGGATCACCCCACGAAAGAAGGAAAAGAACAAAATATTAGAAAGCTAAAAAACAACAAAAGCCCGGGGGGGGGACAGGAATAACAGCAGAAATGTTAAAGGTGGGGTATGAGCAATTAAGCGAATGGGTGTATGGGCTTATTAAGAGAATATCGGAAACAGAAAACATGCCTAAGGATTGGACAAAAGCAATCATATGTCCTATTCATAAGAAAGGAGACAAAGTGGAATGTGTTAATTATAGAGGCATAGCACTATTGGAGACATGCTACAAGGTACTGGCGCAATGCATTACAAGCAAACTGGGAGAGTACGCAGAAGGAGAAATAGGCGAGTATCAGGCCGGCTTCAGACATAATAGATCTGTAACTGACCATATTTTCACACTAAAAGAAATTCAAAACAGCTGGTATGATTACAAAATCCCGCTATACGTCCTATTTGTGGATTTTAGACAGGCTTACGACCGAATCAGCAGAAAACAGATATATAGTGCAATGAGAGAGCTGCGAATACCAAGCAAGATTATCAACCTCACATTAATGACACTAGAACAGACTATAAACGAAGTTTCATGGAAGGGCCAAAAGTCAGATACTTTCGAAGTGGAGCAGGGACTCAGACAAGGGGACCCCATATCATCAACCTTATTCAACTTTATACTTGAAATAATTATAAGAAGTGTGGTTAAAACAGAAGAAACAATATTCAAGAACGAGCATCAATGCCTACCTAGCCTTTGGGGATGACTTAACAATAATTGCAAAAAATAAGAACGAATTAATAATAGGTGATAGGAAGAATAGGAACGGAGGCGAAGAAGTTTGGGTTAGAAATAAATCAAGAGAAAACAGCATACATGGAAATGGGAGCGATGGAGAGTAATACTAAGACAGAATTAAGGGCAGAAATAGGAGAGGGACAAACATATAGATTTAAGAGGACATTGTACATATTTGGGGGTCAAAGTCGAAGAAAGTGGAAGAGAAGATGCAGAGATTAAAGCAAGGATAGCAAAAGGAAGCAGGAAGTATGGAATGCTGAGGGTTTTGATGAAATCTAAGTTTGTCTCGAGAAAAACCAATGAAAGAGTATATAGAACAGTAATTCGAGCGACAGTTACATATGGAAGTGAAGCATGGGTACTTAACAAAACAGACGAAGAAAGGATCGAACGATGGGAAAGGAATATGTTAAGGAACATTTACGGAGGCATAAGAACGGAAAGTGGTGGAGCCAAAATATCTACTTTTGTAAGAGCCCAGAGACTCAGATGGCTGGGACACGTAGAGCGAATGGCGAGAGGCAGGATGCCAAAAATAATCATAAACCGAAAACCCATAGGAGTGAAAAGAAAAGGACGACCTCGGGAAAAATGGCTGGACAATGTAATAGAAGATCTACGGAAAATGGGTATAGAGCAATGGAAAGACATGGTTGCCAATAGAGACAAATGGCGGCGTGTAATTAAGGAATCACTGTATATATTGTAATTGCCACATAAAATGTAATTCACGCCCTAGGTCTTCAGGGTCTGTTGTGCGTTATAAATAAATATAGTAAAGTGTTATTGGGAAAATTTATTAAGAGAATTGACTATCCATATAACCCACTTAATGAAAAAAAATTCAGGCTCTTTTTTAATGTAAGATCTTTAACAAATAAATTTTTAGATTTTAAAAATTGTCTTTTACAAGACAATTTTGACTTAATTGGTATTTCTGAAACATGGTTACATCCTCAAATATCAGATGATTTGGTCAATGTAAATGGTTATAAAATCATACGAAAAGATCGAGGTACAAGAGGTGGTGGGTTAGTTATTTACTTAAAATCAAATCTGAAACATGACATTGTAACGTTAAATCAAAGTAATGACACTATGGAACAAATCTGGATGAAGGTATGGATTAATAATAATTGGTATTTTTTTGGAGTAATTTATAGACCACCTGGTAAAAAAATAACTGAATTTTTAAGTGAACTGGATCACAGTTTATCGCAGTTAAGTTTGATTTCTAAGACAAAAATTGTTGGAGGCGATATTAATATAAATCTACTAAATTTAAATTCGCAGACAGAAATTTTTTGGGGACTATAGATGTTTTTAGTTTGAACCAAATTATTGATCAACCGACTAGAATAACCCACTATTCTCAGTCTTTACTTGATGTTATTGTATTACTTTCTGATCTTGAAGTTATTCAAAGTAATGTAAATGTAAAACAAATATACAATGCCAATAAGTCGGATCATAAGTTAACTTATTGCACTTCAAATTTTAGTTCTACTTATCTATCAGCTACGGTTATTAAATTCAGAAATTTAAAGAGAATTGATCGCAACTTATTACATAATTTTTTAGAAGTAAGCAATTTTGAGAATATATTTTTCATTGATAAGTAAATGAAAAAATACAATATTTTAATGATATTTTTTTGAATATTTTTGATACTTTAGCTCCAGTAAGGACTCTCAATATAAAAAACCAAAACCAGGGTGGCTTACAGATAATATAAAATTGATGATGTCTTTGAGAGATAAAGCACTAGCGAAATACAAAAGAACAAAATTAGCAAAATGTTGGGATTATTATAAATCTCTCAGAAATTTAACTTCAGACGCAATTCAAGCCGAAAAAAGGCTTATGTACAGTTTTGTTTTTTGTACAAACAAAAAGTTGCATATATTAGCCACTTTATGACACTCCTATTTATTTAACAGATAGGGTTAGGATTTTTTAATGCTGGATATTAAACCGTTTTACTGCTACAAATGAGCATTTATTGTTCTTCATTTCAGTCATGTGTTTTGTCATCATCTTATATAGAGTTTCATGTATTTGTTGATAAACATTTATGTACATTTTGATCCTTTTTTTTTCATTGATTAAATTCAATTTCTAATTTCTGTTACAGATCGGTCACAAAATTGTCACAGTAGAAGAAATCATGTAGAAACTAGAGAATTTACAACATTAACAGCTGCTGGCTGCTCTTCAGATATTGCAACAATGTTTATGGTAACTTTTTTTGTATATAATCAGCATAAGAGATTAAGAAATGTTTAAAGAAACAACTTTGTGAAGTTCACAAATAATTTTACATATACAGGGTTATAATAAAGTAATTGGTTGGTGTATACACACTTTATGTTAAATTTCAGTGCTGCATAATTAATTTTTATCATATATATATGTTTGTTTCACAGATCAAACTATGCCCATTTTTTTCTATGCCCATTTTTTGCACGCTGTGTATATGTAAATTATTTATTTTTAGTATATAGCTCTTTGTGAACCTTTTAGCGTTTAGGCTCTGTCTTAGCCATATACGTTTTTGACACATACTGTATAATTTAGCTTTATATGGGTTTTAGAGTTTTTTTATATTTTTGTTGATTTGATATTTGAAATAATATTTTACTGTATTTGCATACTTTGAAAACTATTTATAATATTGATGAAAAATAAAATTTATGTATTAAGTAGTAATCTGTTCTAACTGAATGTTTAATGGTTGCAAAAAATATCTAATGTTGCAGTGCCTTCAGAGATTGCAAATAAGCCAAATCAAATTAATGACCATTTTCTAAACATATTACATAATAATAATGCGCCAGATCAAGAATTAATTGAGTTTTATAAAAACAATCATAGAGAACGTTTTTCTTCACTCTTTAAGTTTACTTCCATTACTCAGAATATTGTTTATAAATATCTCCTTGAAATTAAATCTAATGCCACTGGTGCGGACCAAATTAACATTGAAATGATTTTACTTTGTTGCCCTTTTATTTCACCCATTTAAACTCATATTGTAAATAGTTGTTTTTCTGAATCAAAATTTTCATAATCATGGAAATTTTCAAAAATATTTCCTCTTCCAAAGAAAAAACAGATTTCTGACATAAATGACCTATTTCAATTCTACCACTTGTGTCTAAAATCATGAAAAAAATTATGAAATTTCAAATGAATTGTCCTATCAATCAATACAATATTTTACCTCCCACACAATCTGGATATAGAAGTGGATATAGTTGCCCCACTGCTCTGTTGGACATTACTGATGAAGTATTTCGAAATACAGATAGTGCTAAAATAACTGCCCTCATTTTGTTAGATTACTCGAAAGCATTTGATACTATAAATCATGAGATATTACTAGCTATTTTACACTATTGTGGTTTCGCTTCCAATGCTACAGATTTGTTGTGCAGTTATCTTCAAAATAGGAGACAGTTTGTTGAAACTGATGTAGGTCACTCTGAGGCTAAATTGATAGTTAGAGGTGTTCCACAAGGTTCTATTTTGGGCCCGCTTTTATTTAGTATTTATTCATCTAATATTATTCTTTCATTACAACACTGCAAATCCTACTTGTATGCAGATCATACTTTTTCGATCATTTTGATTTTCGAATATTCCAAGTTATAATAAATTCTGATCTTAATAGATTAGCTGTTGAATCAAAACGCCATGAATTAATTATTAATCCATCTAAGTCTTACGTATTATATTTTGGTAAATACCGACATCAAACTGAAAAGAAAATGTGCATCTGTCTTAACAATAATGACATTACTAGCGTTAGGAGTGCTCGAAATTTAGAAAAATTTAGAAAATGCGGTATCCATTTTGTCAAATTCTCCCATAAAAACAAAACTATTATTGACAGACACTCTAGTTTTTAGCCATTTTAACTATTGTGACACTGTATATGGCCCTTATTTAGAGAAGTCAGATGAGATTAGAATTCAAAAAAATTCAGAATACATGTCTAAGATATGTCTATGGCATTAGAAAATATGATATAATATCCCATAAGGTAAAAGATGCCAACTGGCTTCAGATGAGAAATAGGCGTGAACTGCAATAAACAAACAACAGGATGAGAAAAAGAAACAAAATGATGACCAAGACTACGTAGCCAATGTAAGTTTACCATAGATCAGAGGTACAACGGATAGAATAGGGAGATTTCTGGGTAAACACAAAATTCGAACTACATACAAACCCCAAACAACAATCGGAAAATTGCTGGGGAATCCAAAGGATAAAATGCCATTAGAGAACCATGGAGTTTACAGCATTTCAGGTGGATACTGTTCCAAGTTAAACGTCGGCCAAACAAACAGGCGAATATCCGCCCGTCGAGACGAACACAAACTATACATAAAGAACAAACAGATCACCTTTACTTTATTCAGACACGAACAAGAAACAGGGCATAAAATAGAGTTTAATACTTGTAAAGAAATCGTCAATGTTGAAAACTATAAAATCAGAAAAATACGAGAAGCGATTGAAATTGAAACCCGAGACACCATAAACAAGAGAGACGAAGCTTTAAAATTATAACCATTTTGGAAAGCAGTAATCCCATATCAAAATAACAATACATCAAAACCAGCAATAAACCCAAATAATCGGATTACCCAAATTACCGACAAAAGCCATAAACACGACAATTGCATTTTAATTGACCATCAGTTAACCCAACCTAATAAACAAGATAAAGTACGTGAGAGATTAAGTACTAATGAGGACTCACAGGCCAGGTATAAATTGAGATCAAGGACCAGAAATTATTATATATATATATATATATATATATATATATATATAATATGTGCAAAATAAACTATTATTATCATTATCAATAAATGCCGACTTGACCATACAGTGTATGGCAGCACACTCCCTAAGAAGGGCAAAATTCACTAACCCCAGATATCCTAGATATCAAAAGGGTTTAGCTCTGTGGGAGCCCTTGCTAGGTTATCAGGTCCGTGGTTGGAATCGTGGCAGCTTCCCAAGAATTTTCTGACCGTCCGGGCTGTTCCTATTATTATATTATTGGAGGTGTTAAGTCTTGTTTTGAAACGAACGTGTTTTACTACACTGCCATAACAGTAGTAACAAGTGAAATAAGTAGTTCTAAATTGCGTTAGGTTGTGACTAAGGCCGCGAGTAATAAATCCATATAAAAATCAATCTTTGGTAATATACATAAATAATAGTTAAAAACGCAATAAAAACTTATAAATAACATCAAAGTGTCGAGCATCAACATAAATCACAGTAATAGTGCAATGGCGTTAGGTGTTAAATAGAAAGTTATTTAACCAATATTCGATTTTTGACAGGTTAAATAAAGGTAGTGTTACAAAATAGAAGACAAAACGTTCCAGCACCGTTACCTCCCACACGAAGCACCCCAAGACGAAAAGCAAGTACACTTCTCATTAGGAATATAACAACAACGTGCATCTTCCTAAACTAACACTACCACCAAATTACGTCGACCACTAATAACAACTCAGTAGACAACAAACCTTTGTCTGCTTTTAACAGGTTATATTCACAGAGCGAACAGACCAATGTTAACCCGTGACTTTGATTCAACTTTTGTCAACTGCACCAGACGTCACATATGAGTCAACGATCTTGTTCTAAGTAAACAACTCATAGTAGACATACGGAATCAAGGTACCTGGGAATGTTAGTAAACCTTAGATCAGGATCTTGGAGCTACAGCTAAAGGTCCCTATAACTTCCCCACCAATCTTATTCAACTCAACGAACATCTAGAACCAGCAATTTAATGAAAAAATACTTAAACCGTTAACACGCTTGTTAATCACCTAAAAATGCTGGACCAATGTGATCAACGTGCGCTGAATGGATATTTGAGAAAAGTTAAAAACATATTCAGTAAATCCCGAAGAAAATGAAATGAATGTTGCCAACAAAATATATCATCTAAAACAGCGAAATTTCTAAATGACATGTTTTAAAGGAAGAATCTGTAATGTTTGAAACGTAGGCAGTTTCAGCTTATCGCCAAATCATTTAAGCAATTTTATTTTATGGATCTGAAAGATACAAGATACAAGATTCTTTCATGTTCTTCAAATATGAGGGCAGCATTATTACGATAAATAAAAATTAAATCTAAAATGCTGTCGATACTATAATTACAAAGTTTCTTTATTACTACACTAAATGCCGAATATGCTGGTGAGTTGCACTATTTGTCTAAATTAGTTTGCAAGTGAAATCACTCTTGTCCCATTCTATACAAAATCAATTGTGCTCCCTTCCAGATTTCTTTGATACAACTGGGTAGTGCAAAGCATTTAAGAAGTGCCACTTCAACTGAAACGTCTAGTAATGGTAATAGTATTGTGATACTGCGTACTTAAATGGATTTTTAAGACTTTGGTTTTCACTGATTCATTTAGATGAACTAGAAAATATATGGTTACACGTCAAGTTAATATGTACGTTCATACATGGAAAGCTTTATTAAAACGAACTATATTTCCAAAATTATACAGAAATTATACTTATATCATTGTACAAAACTATACAATTTTAAAATTTTTATATAATATTCAAGGAGTGGATACACAGATTCCCAATTTTAGTTAGGAGATATCCTTCTAACCTTAAATTTATATAATAATAAAAAGGAGTGAATACACAGATTCCTAAGTTTAGTTAGGAGATATTCTTCTAACCTTATACCATTACATTCTTCATAATTACAAATTTTAAATATTACAAGGAGTGAATACACAGATTCCCAAGTTTAGTTAGGAGATATTCTTCTAACCTTATAACACAGTAATACTATGCCATGTTGTTTTCTGAATGAAAATTGTGATTACTGTACTTAATGTAATTTTTTGGTGTTATTCCGAATAATTCAATAATATAATGCTAAGCCATGTTTGAGTACATATCAGCTTGTGTCATTGCTAATTGTAAGGTTAACTGTAGATATGAGTAAAAATGAGTCCCTTAATTTCCATTTAGCACTTCATTTGAATTTCTGTCAACTGTTAATAATTAGCTATAAATTTGATCATAGTAGTTGAACTGTGGCATTTCCGTAATTGTATTGTGCCCATTGTAGCCAAACGTGACAAGGCTGTTTTAGACTTCCTTCTTAACATGTTTAATACAATAGGTGTTTAACTATATAGATAAAGCAAAATTTCGTGCAAACCGCAACTCTTACAAAAAACTTATAGATAGAATTTTCAGATTTTCCATTGCCGGGTCATGTTGAAATTGAAAGAGAGGAAACTGTTAACTTTTGATATAACAGCGACAGTGCACAGCAACTTTGAAATTACCAGTACAATAACATAACCATATCTGTTATCCGATAGTAACACTGTATTTAATCTCTTTACCCCTTCAGGGTAAAGTTGCCATTTTGAGTTTCTCAAATCTACACGTAAATCCGATATTTTTTTGTTTCCTCAAGTAAACATTTGGAATTGAAGGTCAAGGGCAATTGCAATTATCCCATCGGATAGCCCGGGAAATGTCATTAATTTCTTTGTATAACTCCTATTTTTAAAGTTACTACGATATATTTTAGTTCATTCTTGAAAGTCTAAAAAAATTTCCTCGTCGAAGAACACGAGAGAGTTTGCCATAGAATATATCTGAAGCACTCACAGATGTTTTTTTCATGATTTGCTCACACTGTAACGAAAAAAGTAAAAAAGTAAAAGTAAAACATTCAGATTTTCTCACTTTGCATTAAATGATTTCAAGTCCAATACTAAGCATTTGTAATCGAGTTGACAAAACTAGATTAAAAACTATTGAAGATATCAGGAATATTTTGTGGGGGTAAGAATATACCCTTATGGAGCGACCCCGACAATGAGCTATTAATAGCATGGACCTCAATTTTTAATTTTGCCAATAAATAAATGGCTAAAATTTCCTGGTCAAAAAGATAATTTACCCGATTTGCGTACAACAAAAATTCATTGTGCAGTTAATTCAATGGTATAAGAAAATTGTAATTATATTATCGAGAGGTTTTCGGATTTGGTAAAATTAAATAACCCCGTTGATACGTAGATTTATATACAATTGTTCTAAAAGTCCAAGTGATTGCAAGTACGACCCATTAATGAAGAGTGAAATTGATCATTCTTTTAAAATATTGCTAAGTCATGTACAAGAAAATTGTTTTGCAAATAAGTTTGAACGAATAAATGCTTATTAAATAAAGCATTTTATCTGCACGTCCCCATCTCACTAAACTCATTTTTATCAATGAGCACTTAAAATTATACCACTGTGGACCTCAAAATTTATTGGCTTCCAAATTAGAATCCAAACAATTGTCCATAAATGTTTAAAATGTTTTAGATATAATCCCAGAATGTTGAAACCTATTTATTATGGGCGACTTAACTCCAAATCACCTGTATGATATTGTAGGCGTTTATTATGCAGGTCCTTTTTTGCTAAAGAATCGAGCTGGTCGTGGTGCAAAAATTTCCACAAATCCTAAATTTTATCTTTTATCTTTTTATTTGTTTTCTAACAAAAGCAAAAGAATAAATCGCAATTGATTGTAAGGGGAATGTTTATTTTATGAGCTAGTGCGCTCGTAATTGTCTTGTTGAGTATTGTATATCTTTAAACAAAAATATGGTTCAATATTTGATAGAGGAATTACCAACTCGCCATACATCCCACAAAAAATATACACTATTGTATTTTTTGGTACAGGAACATACCAAAGAGTAATTAGACAATCATTTCACTTGGCTTCAAGGTGCATACATGAGGTTTCTTCATTGATTATGCAACATTTGGCAGATCGATTTATTACATTTCCTGGAAATGTCCATGAAAAAAATAATATCAGACAAGTGTTTATGCAAATGGCACAATTTCCAGTCATTTTAGGTCCTATAGATTGCATTTACATTGTCATTATAAAACTTAGACATAAGGAACATATTTATTTATACATTCCCTTAATGTATGTCGGCTGAAATTTACCTATTTATGGAAAGTATGTTTAATGTTTTATCTAAATGTGAAATATGAATTAACTATTATTATTATTATGATTTAATTATTTATAACGGCAAAAAATAGGGATAATAAATGCAGTAATTGCCTTTTTATCCGGCGCAAAAGACATTGAAGATGGACGCGCTCAAAGTAACCAGAGAGAATATATATATAATATTGAGTTAAAGTCTATATCACTGCAAGCGTAATAAAAATAGAGTTCCTTTCAATATGTGTATACAATTATTAATCCCACTGTTTAATTAAGGGCAAATACTTGGCATTTAAGCCAGTAATAGGAGTTAAGCGAGGTCCAGTATTCCAGTAGTTTTTAGAACCAAGCATGGCCCAGATCTGGTAATTAAGGATAACCCATTCCTGAGAACCATGGCCCAGCCCTGACAACGAACCATGGCCCAGCCCTGGCAATTAAGTGTGGTCCAGGCCTGAGAACCAATCATGTCCCAGTCCTGCCAATTAAGCCTGGCCCAGTACCTGTAACCGAGCCTGGCCCAGTACCTGTAACCGAGCCTGGCCCACTCCTGGCAACCTATCCTGGCCCAGTCCTGGCAACCTATCCTGGCCCAGTCTTGGCAACCAGGCCTGACCCATCGTTATTACTCCAGACTTCTACCAACGCTAGCTTACAAGCTTGGCGCAGAGTTCTACATAGGTGGGACAAACCTGGGCTAAGCTGGGAATCATACACCCTGGTTAGTGTGTGATTCTGGTTATCCTTAGTAACCATGGCTCATAGCATCAATTTGAAATTCACTTTCAGAATCACCAGAAGAAAGGTACAACAGGCATGCTGTATTACGAAATTGTGTTGAAAGATGTATAGGAGTTTATAAAGCTTTAGGTATGTACTAGAAGAATGAATTAAGATACAGTCCTGATAAGGCATACCAATACATTATTGTGTTCTACATAATTTGTGTTGCAGCAAATATAAAAGAGAAGAACTCAATACCTGTAAACGTAATGTATGAACCGAATGAAGTGCTTGATTATAATATAGGAAATATTGATAACCGAAATCTATTAATTAATAGATATTTCTTATGATGTTGGTTTCATTACAATTTAAGTTTTTATATTTTCATTTAAAACTTTCTGTTGTCTTGTATGATAAATTAAATTTTATAATAAGGATTCAGATGGTGGTGCTCAGCATGAAACAGGTGAAATGTCGTATAAATCTAATTGCACTTAAAAACTTAACTTTCTACAGTTATTTGCTAAGAATAGTTTAAGTTTGTAATTGGAAAAAGTCAACACAAATCTATAACTGACAGGAGTTGAGAGGCATCTAACTGTGAATTTTTTAAGAGAAGCCGGGAAACAGTAAAAAAATTGCCGAATCCTAAACTGAGAAGCAGTTTACTGTGAAAATATAGCATAAAATCGGTTTTACGCAAAATTTGGTTCTGAACAACTGGATGCCATGATGGCATAGCCAGCAAAATTCTCGGGATACCAGGGCAATCTGTTATTTAACATTTTATTAGGCACAACCGTTTTTGGAACTTACTCAGTGACCATAATTTGCATTTACTTGGAAGCCCCGGTTGTGTTGCTCAAATTGATGAAAGTGAACACACGTTCATAATTGTGATGTTAATTGTCACTATTAACCTTAAAAATATGGCATTTATTTGTTTGTTGTTTGTTTTAAAAATTATTTGAGTAATCACTACATTCCAGATTTTTATATGGGGAGCTTTCTCCTATACAGACAAAACAAATATGTAAGATATTCTTTGATGGCATGAATCGATCAATTTAACGAAAATACAAAAAAAATACAAAAACAGGTTTATCATCCAATGCTTTCCTTTATCTATACAGATAATTGATCATTTGTGTCATATGCCCCATAGAGTGCAGGTGCAGGCACTTAGAAGTAACCTACTCACTAAAGAACTTCACTTTAAGTGATTCTAATAAATAGTAAAATTGATGTTCGTTGAAGACTTACAATTATGATTCTGTCATCATTTTGACTACTCTAAGCCACAGATGGCCATGTTATCAAAAATGAAATAAATAAACAAATTAAAGTTGAATATTTTACAGAAATGTTTAAGATGTTAGCTTTGCTGAAAAGGAAATTTGATTGGGATAAGTTAGCATTATTTACATTTGGGACATTATATTTTTAATATGTATTTTTTCAGACACAAAGCACAAGATTTCTTTGGAGATTAGTTGTTGATTTTATCAGAATACAAAATTTTCAGACTGGCAAATCTGCATAAACATAAGGTGCGTACAGCAGATACAAACTGTTGTTAACTTTTGAGTACATTTTATGTTTTGTGCTTCGAACGGTTTGACATGATAGCTAAACTGTTTAGCGTCTTGTTATGGAGAGATGAGTACGTCTTGTCCAGTCTTGTCGCCATTTTTAGAATCAGTCAGTCTTAAACGTTGGAAGCGCTTTTAAATGTTTGAATTGTTGAAAAGTCAACGTCTTGTGGACATTAGCCATATTTTCCAGCATAAAATTTTTTAGTTTATTAATTTAGTTGAAAAATGGACCGAGTTTTAAGAGGTGGGGTACACGTATAGGGGCTTCAAATATACTATTACTGATACACAAGAAGTGCATGATAGTTTAGAAAGTAAGGGATTGTTTATTTTTTATTTAAAATATAGCAGGATAACTTCATTTCTTTTGCAGACCATCAATCCTTTTTGGAATATATAAACAAGCATAGGAATATTTTGGAGACTGATGTATCTCAAGAAAGTCAGTACGTTGAGTTAATGTCGGTAGATACCACAAAACAAAAAATCATTTGAGAGTGAAATGTTAAATTAAGTATTTTTTCAGAAAAATTTTCTTGGAATTCAAAAGCAATAAATTTGTTGATAAGTGGATATAAAAAAGATTATTGAAGTTTAGAAATCCAAAATTAAAAAAAGTCTTTGGAATGAAATTTGTTACGAGTTTAGCAAGTATCATTATGCAGTCACGCCATATCTGTTAGATGATAAATGTAGAAATTTAAAGCACCATTACAAAGTGATTAAAGATAAGAAATCCACGAGTAAAACGCGAAGAGGAGAGAATTCTTTGAAGAAATGGAGGATATATTTTAATCAGATCGCACAATAAATCCAGGCTTAATTTTATATATGTTAAAACAAACCATTCCAGATAACTGTCAGACTCAGACATCAGATCGGAAAATTATTTCACCTGTGATAACCCAACTGCAGCAGTTTCAAGAATATTCCCCAATCTTAAAAGGTATCCTGGCACAAGGAAATTATTGGCAGGCACAATCTTCAAATTCCATAATAAATTCACCTATTATCTCAGCACAATTGCAATATTTATAACAGTCCTCTTCATGTGTATCCGAATCATGTCAATAACCACCATTGCAGTTTTCAGCCCTTTCCTCACATATTCGGACAAATTCATCTAGAACACCTCAAAGAAAAGCAAATTCACAAAAAGGCAAAAATGCAAGAATGTCTGGGTTGTAAAACTTAGGGCAGAAGTATTTTGAGCTGGACAAAAAAGAGAGTTGAAATACTAGATAATATTTTAATTGAATTGCAGAAAAGTAATGCCATACAACAAGAGCGAAATGACTTGTTAAAACAATTAGTAAAAAATCAGGAAAAACAGAAATACTGTGAAATTTTCAATTTAAAACCCTCATGTTTTCATTTTTTCATTGTCTTTTAGGCTGTTGTCATTGATAGAAATTAGAAATAATATTTATGAAAAGCGTTGAATAATATTATTATTTCTTACAGTTAGTCTTTTAAGGATAAACTAAAGTCATTAATTTTTAAGGAAAATATTTATAAAGGGTGTAAACAGTATGAGTGCATATATTTTAGGTAGAGATAGTCCACATTAAATCAAACAAAAAACTCTTATAAATTAAGGACTTTAATAACCAACTTATGACAAGATATATGTTAAGTAAAATCTTGTCAATGCGACAACATTGCTTACTACTACACTTTTACTCTTACTAGTAAAAAACTTGACCAAGAAGATTTGCTTGATTTGGGTATATAAAACATTTAAGAAATAAACGCTTTCAAAACATCGTTCTTAAAACTAATGTTTGGAGGTAACCTTTAAAATTTGCATAATGCTTTTATGTATTAAGTCCAAGAACACAAGAATAAAAAACATTTTATTTATGACAAACTAATTAATTAATTCATATCATTATTTATGTTGGATAATAAAGTACCTATTTATACAATAAATAAATTCCAAAATTATCACAACAGCTATTCAAACACATAACTGCACAAATGCACAAACTGCACGTTTTTAGCTAGTTTTTCTACATAGCACATTAGGAAACAAACACGACGTGGTAAATTAAAAAACTAGGGTTAAACTTTATGAACATGATGCCACATCTTCTTGGTAGATTAAGATCGAGTGTTCATTTACTCTGAAACCTGAAAAAAATGGTTTCTTAATGAAATTAGGATTAGTGAAGGCATAGAAACTGTTTAGAATTTATATATCAAGCTTTACAAGCATTTTCAGGCAAAATTATGTGTAGATGTCTGTAAAAATAGGAGCAAAATTTGTGACTTTTCCTTTTTTGACAAAATTATATATTTTCTGTAAAAATGTTATAAGGCTTGATTTGTTTTTATCTAAACTGTCATTCTTCAAAATATGTGCACTCAAACCGCTTTCACCCTGTATATATTTAAAACTTCTAAAACTCTTCTCGACTTTCTGGGACCATTATGAAGTAATAAGACTTTAGATTGTCATAATTAAAATATTCATTTAAAGTTTCGACACCTTTCTGGGCCTTTTTCAAAAATTATGTTAGATGTTAGTTCATATATTATTAATAACTAAAACATGACATTTTCAAACATTAAACACTACAACATTTTATTGTATTTAAGTAATTTTACCATGTTTGTAGTGTTTAATGTTTGAAAAGTTCATGTTTTAGTTATTAATAATATATGAACAAACATCTGAAAAACAAATTATAATTTTTGCAAAATATTTGTGGAAAGAATATAAGATAAGTAGTAGTACATCGTATTTGATCATACAACATAAACTTAAACAAATCAAAGCTGATAATGACAATTATGGGACCACCAGTACTAGTGCATGTAGTTTAGAAACAAAAGGAAAAATATATTCAATATGTCTCAGAGCACAAGAACTATGAAAGAGACAGTGATCGAAAAAAGAAGCTTGATAATGCATTATTAGTCATGATAGCTACATAATATCAATTCTTTTCAATTGTTAATGATAAAGGGTTCTAACATTTCATCAATCTGCTTGAGCCTAGGTATTATGAAATTCCAAGAAAGAGTACACTAAGAGATAAGCATTTAGTTGAAATATTTGAAGACCTAAAATTGAAACTCTGTAATATATTTAGTAAGAAAGAAGCATCGAGAAGCAAGCTTATTTAACTTTGCCACTTCATTGATGAAACAGTTAAGTTAAAAAATACTGTTTTATCCACGTCACATTTGGCATTAAGTCATACTGCTCAAAATATTCTTTCAGTAATTCAGGATATTTTAGTAGTTTGGCAATTATGTAAGAAAATAGTTTGCATAACTACAGGTAATGCCAGCAAAATGATAAAGATGTGTCAGTTATTAAAAGTCATATATTGCCATGCTATGATTAAAGGTTAAATCTAATTGTACAGTCTTTGTTAAAATTGGATTTGCATAACGGTTATTATAAAAAAATATAGACATTGTTGCATTATCAAGCATAGCACTGTACCTACTGATGTCTTGAAATCTGAACAATTGCGCTTAAACAAACCAGACCTCAAAATGATTCAAGAAGTAAGCACAAGATGGAATAGCTCCTACGAAATTATTAAAAGACTACCGGAGATAAGGGATCCTCTCCTCTCACAGTGGCCGGAACCCGTGTATTCAAACCACCATCATCTTTAAATCGAAGCTTTTGAGTGTCTGCGAACGATTTTTTACATTTGATTTTTCACGACCCTCTTACGATGACTCGTTTGTCAGGAGATTTATAAATTACTGACTATGCTAATGCATATTTTTCAAAGAAGAAAATATCTCCGGTAAGCCCTGTTTTCCGAAGTCAGCCTGTTAAGTAGTAAAAGAATTTCTTAACAATTGTAATGCGAACATTCATGGGTAAATATCCCATTTTTCAAGTACCTAATTGTTGTTCCAAAAAACTACATTTATGACTGCTTTGTATCATTTATTCAGTTACTATAATTTTGTTACAAGATATAAACCTATTGTTTAAGCATTTCATGTTTATGAGGACCCTTAAAAAAGCTACAATCTCAAACCCTTCTTGAAACTAACCATCGAGCAGTAATTTATTACCGTAAAATGGGGTGAATAGCAACAGTGGGGTGAATAGAAACGAAACTTCTGAAAAAATTCAACATTATATAATAGGGGGTTAAAGTAAAGCAGACAGGGATATTTTTTTTATGAGATGGAAATAAGGTAAGATTTAAGGGAAATGTGATTTTGTGTGGTTGACAATACTGAGATTCAGATTCAGTGGTGTGACAAAGCAACTTCTGTTTCAGCCGATTTTCATCGTTTTCCAAACTTTACATGTAAGTACCATACCCATCACCTCACATGTTTGAATTGTACTATTTTTTATACCTTGTATACCTGTAGAAGATATCACATTGTTTAATATAGTGTAAACAAAACCATTTCTTTGTTTCCATTTTTGTTTTAGGTTATGATCCATATTTTGAATCTGTGGGGTGAATAGAAACACATTATTTTCTGCTGTTTCTATTCACCCCACAAATCGTAAAGTTTTTATTTTGTGTTTATTTTCCAATGTCACAGCTGAAAGACAATTAAATATATAATAACCAATAGTTATCCAATTGAGGAATATTAGCTGGCACAAGCTATAATGTGACCGTTTTCTTTCAGCATGCCAAGGAGTTACAAACGATTAAAACCGAACAAAGTACAAGATCCAGAGGTTATTAAGGCAGCTGTTGAAGACATAACTAATGGCCTTAGCCTTCGAAACGCAGCGGCAAAATATGACATCCATTATAGTGTCCTCTACAGACATTTGAAAAAAGGTGATCAAATTAAGAAAAAAGGAGGGCAAACCGCTTTAACAGAACAAGAGGAAAAAACTTTGGCGAGTAGACTTATTATTTGTGCTGACTGGGGCTACCCAATTGATTCGTGGACTCTGCGAATTTTGGTCAAAGAATCGCTTGACCGCCAAGGTAGAACCACAAAAAAATTCAAAGACAACTTTCCTGGCCGTGATTTTGTCTATTCTTTTTTGAATAGACATAAGGCTGACTTGTCACAAAGGTTATGCCAAAACATTAAACGGGTCAGAGCAGGTGTCTCCCCAGAAACGATCAATGAGTACTTTGACAGACTAGAAGCAGAGCTCAGAGACGTTCCTTCATCAAACATTATTAATTATGATGAAACGAACCTTTCTGATGATCCTGGAAAACATAAAGTAATAACTAAGCGTGGATGTAAGTACCCAGAAAGGGTGATGAACTCAACCAACTGCTCCATTTCTGTCATGTTTTCAGCTGCTGGTGATGGTCACCTCTTACCCCCATATGTAGTCTATAAATCTTTACACTTGTATGAAAGTTGGAGAGAAGGAGGCCCTGATGGGTCCAGATACAATAGGACCAAAAGTGGTTGGTTCGACAACTTTTGTTTTTCTTATTATGTTGAAACCATAGCCCTTCCTTATCTTAGACGTTTACCTGGCAAAAAGTACATGATTGGAGACAACTTATCTAGCCACTTGTCCTTGGATCTCATTAAAAAATGTGCAGAAAATGATGTCCACTTTATATTCTCCACGCACCTCACTCAACCATTAGACGTGGCATTCTTTCGGCCTCTCAAAATGGCATGGCGTTCAATCCTTCTAGATTGGAAAAAAGGACCCGGCAAGAATGAAGCTACCATTCAAAAGAGAAAGTTTCCTAGTTTGCTAAAGAAACTGTGTGAATCATGCAAATCGAAAAAGGTAATTTCTGGCTTTAGAAAATGTGGTATTGTGCCCCTAAATCGGAAGGAAGTACTAAAGATGCTACCCTCCTCAGATTTGTCTATTGAATCAACCCAATCCTCAAGAGCCACAACACCAGCACTATCTCCTGTTGCTGCTATTGATGCTTCCTTCAAGGAACTATTAACAGCTCTAAGACACACAGAAACAGTTTCAGCTCGAAAAAAGCGAGTGAAAGGAGATGTTGGTCCAGGAAAAAGTGTTTCTGTGGCAGATTTTCCACCGGATCCAGATCAGGCTGGACCTAGTACATCTGTTGCTGGTACAAGCACTGACAATGATAATTCCACAGGTACCAGAAAACAAAGTGTAAGTGCCAGGAAAAAGAAAAATAAAAAACTCGATTCAGAATCATCACCAGAAGATTCGGACTATTCTGTGCAAGACAGTGACTCAGATCTCACATTATCCGATTCTTCTGCAAATGCCGAACTTTCAAAAGAACTTGACAGATTAATCCAACCTGACGATTTTGTAATCGTGAAGGTATATGGAAAAACTAAAAATGTATTTAGAATGTATGTCTCCAAAGTCACTGACTTTCAAGATGACGGTTATGTTGGACTGTTTTGCAAGAAAACCCTCAGCAGTAATATGTTTTCCTAGACTGATGAAGAATCATTTTTCTCCAAGGATGATGTAATTAAAAAATTGATGCCAGTTGTTCAAACCTCAAAGTCTGCTTCTCGCTGGAAAGACAAAATCTGTTTTCAGGATGACTTAAGTGCCTTCATAATTTATTAGACTAAACTTTGTATTCTCACTTTTGTTCTTTTTGTTTTGGGGTATCGGTTACGATATATTGTAATTAAATTTTTTGCTCTGATTACCACTCGTTTGTGTTTCTATCCATCTCTTAACAATACTTACTGTTTCTATTGCCTCTGAAATAGAAACAGACGTGAAAAACAATGCCTGTTTCTATTGACCCCGCTCGATGGGGTGTATAGAAACAACATGTTTTCAATTTTTTTTAATTTTACCTTGGCATAAAAAGAAAATATGAAGCTGCAGGCTTGTAGAGGACGGGAAGACCCATAAACCGAGGTAGGTCTCAATTCAATATCTCTTATAGTACTTTTGATATTTAAACTTGAAGTTCAAAACTGTTGCTATTCAGGCCATTCTACGGTACCTTTGACAACCGTTCTTTGAACCCAATAAAGTTTATTAGAGATTTCTAAATACCCAAACGCGGCATGGGCCGGTTCGTGCCAAAAGTAGAACAGGGTAATTATCCGACCATAAACACCCTTGGCAGTTATCCCTTCTTATTATTATTCCAACAAGCAAAGAAACGCCCATTTTTCTATATTTTTGGAAAAATCTGTCCGAATGAATTTGAGATCGAAACCAAGCCTCGGACGAGGAACTACTACTTCTATTTGATTCCGGCCTTGTACGACTCCACCAAGTATAGCATTGTCGCGTTAATTCACATCTTGCCTTTGTTGTTTTGTATGAATAACCTCTTTTTGTAATTTAACTTAACTCTCAACTTGTCTACAATAGTCTCAATAAACCTATTTAGTGTGTAGATATTTTATCTCTTAATTTGAACTACCTGCAATCCCTTAATTGGCATTATAGGAACGTAAGACGTTCGCCGAACTTAACAACACACCAAGTTCATACACGTACGTGTAATTGCGGATGCAACATATGATCCTTCGAGCCGGATTTAGTGCTTTCTTTAATAAGGCATTCGCTGAACTTAACAATATAGCAAGTTCGTGTCGCGGGTTCGTCGTATCGGAAGTGTAAATCGTGATAGTGTCTTAACGCATTACTCTAAAAGTGAACCGTATCCAGTGTCTAATTCAGCCGAATCTCGCGATTGTTAGAAAGCCAGTTGGAAACATTCGAATATCCGAACTGTATCTGTGCACGGTGTTGCAGTGCAGTGATCTGACCAATTTCAACTGAAGCAAAAGCTGAAATTGGAACCTGTCGACTGGATAAGGATACAAGTTACCAGATATCCAGAGATCTACACGTTGCTTAAAGGTAAGCTCGTTATTTTTTATCACCAATCTTCCTTTGTATCTTGTATTTACCTACCCTATTTACCATGAACGACACTGCCGCTTTAATCAAAACCCTACACCGCAAACGTGGTAACATTCTTTCTGCCATTACAAACTTTATGAAACTTATTGATACCTGGATTAAGGATCCAAGCTCCAGGGATATGCATATGCTCCAGACTTCACTTGATAGATTAGAAGTCAAAATTTCTACATTTCAAGACATTCAAGACCAGCTGGAAGAATTAAATAATAACGAGTGCTCCGTCCGTCAAGAGTTTAAAATATACACTGCTGTTGCAGAATTCAAAATTCACAACAGAAGGAACGCCACCGATAAGCGCCTCCTCAAGTTTTACTCCTGGTTCCATGCTGTGGGCCGCATCCTTGCCACAAATCTCTCTGCCGAAATTCAGCGGTAAAACAGAAGACTGGGCAGGCTTTCACGACATTTTTTACAGCCTAATCCACCAGGATAAAAATATTCCTAACATTCGGAAATTTTATTATCTAAAATCATCATTAACTGGAGATGCAGCTAATTCCATAGAAGGATTGCCCACTACAGATTCGAATTATGAAGTAGCCATACCACGATTGAAAACCAAATTTGAACACACCAGGAAAATCATGCGCAACCACTGGAATAGGTTGAAGGAATATCCGGAATTGTCCAGGGATGGTTCTTCAGAACTAAGCAAGTTTCTTGATGCTGTCCACTTCCATCTATCAGGGTTACAAAATTTAGGTTCTCCCGTTCAACATTGGGACATTCCTATAATTGAACTATTTTATCCAAACTCAATCAAAAAACACAGCATGCCTTGGAAATTGACATTAACTGACAATACCATAGAGGCATCTAATTGACTTTCTAGAGAAACGTTCCAATTGTTCTGATTTCAACTATAGATTAGAGTCAAATAAGGTACATAAACGGAACAATTCGCGTCAGAATAGTTTCCTACACAATAAACCAGAGAAATCAGAATACACCGTCAAGTAACGTAAAAAATTCGCCTTCATCATGTGCTATTTGTTCTCAAATGCATCCAGTTTATCATTGTCAACAGAATATTGACTTTACAGTTGATGACAGACGAAAATTTGCTCAGAACAATTCATTATGTTTTAACTACTTGAGAGCAAAACACATGCAGTTAAATTGCTGATGAAACGTGACATGTCGTAAATGTAACAAACGACATCACACATTACTACACCGCGAGAGTCCTCACGGCAGTACTCAACCAAACAATGAAAATGCTAACCAAGGGCCTTCAAACCAACCATCGACATCAAAAGAAACAATCTCAACAAGAATCACTACAACTTCACCATCGAGTGCTACTTCGCTTCTAGTCAATGCAGCCATGGACACGCTAATGGTAACCGCAGTTGTAAATGCGCTTGATCAAAACAAGAAATCTATTGAATGCCGAACATTAATTGATACCTGTGCAAGTTCCAACTTCATAACAGAGAATATGGCAAATCGACTTGGATTACTGAAGACAAAATGTACCGTTCCAATTGGTGGTTTAGATGGGTTAACCACAACATCTTAAGCTACAGGAACGGCTACCATAAGGTCCAGAGTTACTGGATATCAAAGAGATATCACGTTCCTTGTAATACCTACCATTACAAATTGTGTACCTCAAGGTTCCATACAAAGAAGCCTTATAAAGATTCATAAAAATGTAACGTTAGCACACCCAAGCTTTCATAAATCGCGTCCTGTGGATATGTTACTAGGAACGGGGATTGCATTATCCCTATTTTCAGCTGGGCAAATTAATTTAATACCGAAGAGAGGCATAGAATTAGTTTTACAGAAAAATGTGTTAGGGTGGGATATTGCAGGAAGCGCTCCCTCCACAGATTAAGTACGCACTCAGATGTGTCACCTCAAAACCCCGAATCAGTCTGGATTAAGTAAATTGTCAGATATAGAAGAATCTCCACAACAACCAGATTTACCTAATGCAAATTCCGCTAAAGAAAAACATATCCAAAACGTAACTGGCCTCAGTCAGGGAAGATATTCCGTGTCCATTCAATTTAAAGAAAAAGGATTAGGATTCGAGTACTCATTCACGGCAGCTAGCAAATTGTTGAAGGAACCTCAATACACTGTGTTAGAGAATCCCGTCTCTAACAGAAAACTCACGTATGACCACATTTCAGGTCTACATCAATTGGCAGAAGATGAGCAAACAAATTTTCCGGAATCAGCATATGTAATTTAACAAAACCCACATGTAGATGACAGACAGCACAGCAGACACATTCGAAGAAATCATGACTAACAAAAATGAGAAATTGTTACAAAATTCACAGTTTCTCATAAAACGTACGATATTCCCAAACATCATCAAGTTGTTTGATCTTCTCAACCTTCTATCGCTGATCGTAATCTCAACAATTTTCATGAGAAAATTATGGACTATGTATTTCGATTGGGATAAGTCAATCCTCCCAAGTTTGTACCACGAGTTGGCACAGTATTGCAAACATCTCGATATATGCTGTCATGATAAATGCCACTGCGATTGAAATTACTCATTCTAAGATGCGGGCATATATGCACATGGAGCGTGTGTGTATGTTCGAACAACCAATGAAGAACATCAAAATCAAAGCAATTCAATTCCTTTTCCCTCTGATCCTAATGACAGTCCAGTTTCAACCTCCGGATTTTTCCCACCTGGTGATTCTTTAACGAGCACACCATATTGTATGTATTGTGTACAGTAAGCAACAACTTGGCGACATATCGAATATAACCAAGGATTTGGCTCTGCGCATACCCGAGGAGAGTTCGCATCAACCAGCAGGTCACCACATCCATCAGGAAACAAAGTAGAGTGAAAATGGACTTTTAGTGCAAACGAACTTTTTGTGAAAATAAACTCTTTTACGATCAATATCCTCGTGTATCATCTATATTTTTAGGAAATGTTTCGAGCTATCTATATTTTCATTAAGTAGAATTAACATTTTTGACCTGAAGATATTTTAAACTTTGCTTTTTATGGTTTATTCACTTACTTTAATGTTGTTACAAGATATAAACCTATTCTTTAAGCATTTCATCTTTATGAGGACCCTTAAAAAAGCTATAATTTCAAACTCTTCTTGAAACTGACCATCGAGCAGTAATTTATTACCTTTGACAACATTTCTTTGAACCCAATAAAGTTTATTAGGATTTCTAAATACCCAAACGCGGCATGGGCCGGTTCGTGCCAAAAGTAGGACAGGGTAATTATCCGACCATAAACACCCTTGGCAGTTATCCCTTCTTATTATTATTCCCTAATTTGTTAGTGGATTTCCAACAAGCAAAGAAACGCCCATTTTTTATATTTTGGGAAAAATCTATCCGAATGAATTTGAGATCGAAACCAAGCGTCGGACGAGCAACTATTACTTCTATTTGATTCCGGCCTTGTGCGACTCCACCAAGTATAACCAAGTCGTGTTAATTCACATCTTGTCTTTGTTGTTTTGTATACATAATCTCTTTTTCTAATTTAACTTAACTCTCAACTTGTCTACAATAGTCTCAATAAACCTATTTAGTGTGTAGACATTTTATCTCTTAATTTGAACTACCTGTAATCCCTTAATTGGCATTATAGGAAAGTAAGACGTTCGCGGAACTTAACAACAATAATAAACGTGTTATGAGAAATCTGATAAGGAAAAGGAGGCATTTCCGATGTTTAACACCCTATATCTCGAAAACTAGTCATACAATTTTAACAATATTATGCTCAGTTAAACACTGAACATTTGTTAACGTATCAATGTTATAACATACAAAGTTGACGGAGAGAATTTAAAACTACAGGGCAGTATAAAAAATACCTTTTTTCAATATGTACAGTTTTTGAAGTGAGTTTAACATCCTGTTGAATATCAAGAGACGGATCATATATATGTTTATTGTCTTATTAAAATTGCAGTACGAATGGTTCGTATACGGTGGCTCATTAATAGGAAAAAACAATAGATGCCTTCTCTAGCTATATTTATGGCTCACACTGTATATTATATGAAGCATATCCAAGAAATTATTACTTTAATGCGATATTAATTTTGCGAAAACATCTTATGTTTTCAACGTTGTAATAAAAAAAATATTTTTTCCAAAAGCTCATGTTACGTATTTTCGAAATACCCTGTAATACAGCAAAATTTATGGCAATTGTTTTGTGAAATATTTATGTCCAATAATGTACAAATCACAATTTTTCCACTAACCGGAAATAAAACACATCTATCATGCGAAATATGATATTAAAAATGGGGTACTTTCGATTTTTAACATGTATCTCGAAACCTAGTCATAGAATCTGTTTGCGCCCATGGACCCTTTTTGTCAGAACATCAATTTCTATAACATACCAAAATTTCAAACAATTTGACGTAAGTCCATTTTTCCATAAGAAATATGTCTGGTCCTTTAAGACATTTAAAATTGTGTTTGTTAAGATATTGGTAAATTTATGTTAGTACATAAGTCACAGCTCAAGAAGAAGAATAAGAGAATGACAAGAGAGTTAAGTCAAGTTTTATGATTGTATATATTTTGTGTTGGTCCCCTTGGTTGCTGTAAGGTTGAAGACATCTATTCATTGTTGAAAACGTTGTTAATTGTTAGATATTAATTAGTACTTGTGTTAATATCAAAACCTTTGAACAATACAACAAATCGACGAATATTCACAATTCCTCAACTAAGAGAAATATTCGGTGTTGGCATTCCTCCATTGGAAGAAATGCCAATAGATGAGGAGAAAGACGCGAAACAAAACTATTTGGCACTTTCTGAACGTGTATTCAAAATGAGAGAACTAGAGATTGTTTTTTTGTAAAGACATAAAATTCGAGGACAGATATAAAAAAAATTATTGTAAATTTCTAGTGTCACCCCTAAAACCACTGCCTACAATAGGGGTTGAGAGTTCAAACCAATGCATATGCTAGTTTTGGTGATATACAGCCTGAGTTTCCGATTTCTATCTTTACTATGAATTCATTTTCTAGCTTGGCCTCAAGAAATCCATTTGATCAAAATTATTTCTAAATTCATTAATAAAAAATAAAACGTTACAGGATGCATTTTAAAGTGGGAGGTTAGACTAACAATGTACACGGTAATCCATGACAGGCCGGAAAAAATCAATCGTAAATGTTAGAAATAATCATCGTCAAAAATCAGTTTATTAAAGCATATTTAGTTTAGGCAACTTACAATATACCTAATGCCAGAGTGGCATATTTTTCTCTCGAATATAGGTGCAGTTTGTCGCCTGGACTGCCCGCAAAGCTGAAACCCAGCCCAAATAAGATAAATGGCAGATATAAATCTTTATTTTTCAAAAGTTTCAAATTATAACTGCAACTGATCTCTAGTAAACTCCTGTTAATGTATGCATATAAATAAAAAGCAGCTTTAAAATGGTTAAGCTAGTCTTCGATAGGTATATATTAGATTCAGAGGAAACAATGAAGAAGCAGTTAGAGAATAATATAGAAAAATGTAATTAGTTTATATAAAGTTTATAAGTATAGACAATAATAATTATCATTTGACAGTTTGAATATGTCTGAATATATTCAGTCAGATAAAAATAATTCAGATATAGAGGCAAACATTGAAACAGATCCAAGTCTGTCAACAAAATCAGTTAACAAGTCGTTAGTTTGTGAAGACAGTTGGCAAAAGTCGTTACAAATCAAATATCTGTTTCTATTGTAATCAATTTCAGTTCAAAATTGGTAAACATCTGGAAAATAACCACAGAGATAAGGAAGATGTGAAAAGATATACTAGTTTGTCCAAGCACACTAATCTAAGGGACATGCCTTAGTGCCTATAGGTCAGTTAAGTGAAAAAGCGCATAAAGGGAGGAATAGCGAATTCGAGAGCTATAGAGAAAATTACACACGTAAAATATCTGAAATTAAAATGAAGGAGGATGTATTAAATTTACGTTTAATATCGTTTGACCCTATCATATCAAGCATGAGAAAGGTACGTAAAATGAATAATGCTAACTTTGAAAAGGAACTTTTAGAATTATTAAAACCACCTGAGGTACTAATAAGTACGAATATTGATTCAGCAAAATATGATGACTGGAGTAATTCTTGTGATTGCCAATATATTTTTTTAAATAAAAATTAATCATGTAATAACTTAATAAAGCATTTTTTTATAAATAACATAGTAGAGTAAAACAATTTGTTCCAATCATTCATGCATGTTTTGTTCTTCGGACGAGCAACTACAAAAACTCTGGCCTTGAGTGACTCTACTAAGGTAACATTGATGGCGGTAATTCAGATGTTTTAAAACACTATTTGGACGGACATTAGATTTTATTTTGGTGTGACACTGATTTTATGTGTTAGTGATGCATCAAATGACATATTGCCTTTGTTATTTGTATTAATAATTTCTTTTTGATTTATATATAATCTCAACCTGTCTACAATCATACACATGACTAGTTTAAAATGTTTTAATTTCAAGTACTGACACCCTTTCATTGGCACTATAGAAACAAAGCCACGACTTACTAATAAATAATTTTATTAGTGGGCCATCAAACAAAGCCTTCGAAGGACTCAAAGGGGCAACCTGCCCTGTATTCCGTAATTAGTGTTGGTTAGTTTAAATAACGTTTTAAGGTTGGCATCTCTGCATTGTTAACAAACTGGCGAGCGTTCCAACAACCAAAACACCGGTTAGGGTGGTTAGGTATCAGTCAGCTATTTCACTATTGTTAATCTGAGTACATAAATTTATAATAAACATTAAAATGTCTGCAACAGTGATAAAAAAATATGATCACGTTCTCGAATTAAAGGATGAAGAAGGAGACGTGTACCAATATATGTTACAAAGGAAACAAGTGAAAAAGTTGATAAAGGTAAATATTACATTGTGTTAAAATTTGAATACTTAATATCCGTTATTTGTTTAAAATATTTGTTTTAGATCTGTCATATGCATCTGAACTATTAGTACAACACCAAGAAATGATCCAAAGGCAGTTGGTCAATATTCAAGAGGCTGACATGGTAGTTAGTAGCTTATTTCCCATGGATTTCACTCACATTTGTGATTAAATTCTGTTGTCTTTTTGTGTTGCCATTGTTTGTTAAAAAAACTTATACTATGTCTTCCTACACTTCAACTTAATCTTTATGTAGGTTAGACTGCGTAAATGTAACTACTTGAAACTCCTCAAAGGTACTCTGAGGCTGTCTGTACATACCTAAGTCATATGTTTTTAGCACATAATAAAATGGGTTATACTTATAAAAATTTGTTTTTTTTGCAGATATAAGTTCTAAAGAAGATTTTTATTATCAGTCAGATATTGAGGAGATATGACGAATTTAGAGAATGCAACTAGCAGGCAATCCAAAAAAAGGAGGGAAAATGTAGGACGGTGTAGTTGGAATGATGAAGACGTTCTTATGCTATTAAACATTTACCATAAATAGCAACAGCCTTATGATGAAGGAAAAATAAATAATAAACAATTTTGGAAATCCATAATGGAAGATGTGAAGTCAAAAGGATATTTTAAAACTCGGGAGGAATATATATGAATAAAATGGACAATTTGAAAAAGATATATAAAAAGGTTCATGGTCATAAAGCGAAGAACACATATACGCGATCGCGATTGCGATCACGATCACTTTTATTTTATTCAGTCGCACATACGATTTGTTAACGATCTGCAGCGTTGGATCGTCGTCTCGTCGGACAGTTGGCGCTAAGCTAAGTGATTGAGAGGATAACGAAAATTAAATAATGCCAGATTTCACAGAAAAATTAATTGAACATGTGAAAAAACATAATATTTTATTTGATATGTCACATGCTGACTACGAGAATGTACGTATCAAAAATAACGAATGTGATGCAATTGTGAAGGAAATGGGTGACCAAACCGGTAGTAAAAAATAGTATTTAAGTAGGAACTCTTTTTATGAACAGATAGGTACTAGTTATTACTGGAATAGGTGACACATTTTTCTCGAACAGTTAAAGCCATGCTGGTTGCTCTTCCTACGTCAACTGGAATATTTTGTAACCCTTGTATTTGTTCTGGTCTATCGCTACTTTGCTGTAAAGGCAGAAATTGTTCGTCAATATTCTTTTGAAGTAAAAAATTGAATAAAACGCTGTCTTTACAAGTATTTTAGCTGTTTCAACTTTTACCGCCTATCAAAACGGAACAACTTCACTTTCACAAGGTAAAGGCCTATTATTAGGAGAGACATTAAATGTACCATTTTCGAATCTTCGTCCTATACATGAAGTCTCGAAAATACCTCCAGCACTATTTTTATCATATGCACCTACATCTATACAAGTAAATTTATATTCCGGATTAACAACTGACATAAATACAACTGAAAATTTGCGATTGCGATCGCGCATATGTGCGCTTCCTCCTGCACGCGAGATCAGAACGCAATCGTGATCGCGTGATCGTGGTCGCGATCGCGTATATGTGTTCTCCGCTTAATGCTCAGAGTGGCAATGATGCAATCGCATGTGATCATTATGAGGGTAGTTTTTTGTAATGATATTTTTTTACAAAACTCGATGCAATTTACTTTTTTACAGACATTAGATGAGTTATTTTCCAACAAACCTTGGATTAAACCCCTTTCAGTAGCTGGCTCTAGCATACCTTTGCCAGAGATGGATAATATTAATAATTAATCATGCAGTATAAATAACAACCTTTCACTGCATGGTGTAGTTTTTACTTACATAAATATTTGTATTTGACAGAGCCGGATCCAGGGGGGGGGGGTGGCAAGCTGGGGCCTATGCCCCGGGCGGCAGTTAAGAGGGCGGCAAAATTCACACAAGCTGTGAGCGAAGTTTTAGCAAACTAAAACTAATTAAAAATTATTTGCGCTCTTCTATGAGTCATGCAATCTTAGCAACAGAAAATCGAATTGCACACGAGTTAAATTATGACAAGGCCATAGATTTATTTGCTGAACAAAAAAAGAAAAGAGTAAAATTGTAATTTCAATTTACAAATATACTTGATTTTTATTTTTACAATACCTACATATTTTTATTTTAAATTGCTGTGTATGAAATATATATCCTACATATTTATATATCTGTAAATACCGAGTGATCAATATCAAGTGTCCGGAGTTGGCAGCCCGCTTTTCCCTACTTTAGGGGATTGTGCAGTTCGTTTATTGTAGACCCTTGAATTTACGACTGACGTGTTCGAAATGTCAAGTGTCAACATGGCATTGTGATATTTGGCGGGTTTTTGACAATTGTTTTATTTCTTAGTAATTATTCATTATTCTCTATACGTCTTTTTATTGTATATAAAACTATCTCAAGATAGCACAATGTAATTTTCGGAGCAAACGGATACTTTTATTGTAATAGCACATTTTCGTAGTGCTGTTTTTAACAGGTTATTACAAAATATCCTCATGTAGAAATTTCTATTGAAACGTTTGGAAAACACCTAAATCGATTGTCACGAGATTTGAAGAAACTGGGAGTGAACCAAAACGTAAATCTGTAAAGGCAGCAACGGTATTAACACAAGATGTCTTCGATGATGTACGGGACAGAATTGAAAATAGTCCGAATAGTCTATAAGAAAATTAGCAGCTCAACAGGTAGGAATAGTAGTTGTTTCTTCAATTAATGTTTTGTATATAACTTTTGTAATTGTAGGTATTCTTATGGAAGTGCACCAACAGCATTAAAAAATAAATTACTTATGTATCCTGACAAAATTGCGATACATCAACACTTACGAGACTAAGATTGTTTATGGTTTAACGAAACAATTGGTAATAAAAATTTGGATTTGGATGGAAAATCCCCATACATTTATTGAAACTGACCTTCGTCCTATCAAGGTATGGGTATGGATAGCAATGTCAAAGAGACAGATTATACTAACATACAGAAAACAAATGTTGAAACCATTTATTAACAGTTTACATAATGATGAATTAACAAATGGTATTTCCAAGAAAGAGCTCCCGCAGATACTGCACATGCCACAATAACTAATATACGAGTATTTTCAGAAATGTTATAAAAATGTTTACTAATATGAGAAGACATATCAATTTATGCATAGACAATGGATGTAACATTCAAACATTTGTTGTAAAATGTGAAATATAGTTTATACTAAAATATATTCTTAATAAATATTTCTTGATGTGTTATCTTCTTTTTTTATAGATATGTCTTAATAAAAAATGACAGAGTATACTGACATTTAAACAAATATTTTCTCATATCCATATTCATCTTATTTTTCATTATTTAACCAGCAGTATATATGTAATTAACAAGGCCGTAGCCAGCAGGGGGGGGTCTAGGGGTTCAACCCCCCCGAAATTTTGGAATATTGGGTTTCCAGATTCAATTTTAACCAAATAATCATCTTTTTCATGAGAATAAATTTTATGTTTATAAATTTTTATATATCCTGGATATATAGGAATACAAATACAGATGTGCAGTACCAATCAAAAAAAATTATCCAAATCCCCCCCCCCGAAAATATTGTCCAACCCACCCCGAAAAAATTTTCTGGCTACGGCCTTGGTGATTAATAAATTGTTCATGCCACTCAAACTGATAGGTATATCTGGTTACATTTTAACTTTAAGTTAAAAATCTTATTACTGTACTAATTAAATTATTAGATTTAATGGAATTTATTCTTAATAAATATATACCTAGAAACACTTTCAGTTCTATCTTGTATCCCTCGATCAGATGTTTTATATTTATTTGCAACATTTTAAGAAAGTGCCCTCCAACAGAATAAAGTCAGACAGTGCTTTTTCTACACTTTTGGAGTGTGGCCATAAATACAACTTACATCATGATTATTATCAAGATGGTTCCTTTCCTTAATGTCATTTATGAAGCCTGCATGTCTATACTCACATATATCATAGTCAACTGGTACCTTTAATTCTGGGTTTTTTATTTTTAATTCTTCAAATTCAACATTTATTTGTTACCATTAGGCTTATAATGTATCACTTGATGTAAATTTCTTTTACAAACATGATTTGCTAATGTGTGATTTACTAATATGTTATTTTTCAGTTCAGTATTAAATTCCTAGGGGCTCTCTTATTGTGACAATTATCACAGACAATCGGTTTGTTTAGCCTGAGCTCATACACTTTATTTTTAGATAATAAAAATTTACTTTTAATAATGCCTGTTTTAATAAAACATGGTATTTAAACAAATATTTTCTTATATACATGTTCATCCTTTTGTTATTATTTAACCAACAGTATATATGCGATTAATTAAATTATTTTGCCTATTTACTGGTTTTTCTCTTCTCCAAATTTTTTCATGCAACAGAAAAGTATTTGAAAATTGTATACGAAGAACAAAGTAGTAAGGCAACTTCGTAAAATTGCCCCTATTACTGGCTGTCTGTAGTTATTCTGTGAGAAAGAGATTCTACAAATAGACAAAGTAGTAAGGAATAATCTCTGTATAGACTGCTAGCAATTTGGGCAATTTTATGAAATTGCCTTCCTACAGTTTTTTCTCCAAATACAATTTTTAAATACTTATCTGTTGCAGGAAAACAATTTAGGAGAAAAAACCCAATGAACAAGCAAAATAATTCAAGACCTCCTTAACAATCTTTACAAAATTTTCATGCTACTCAAACTGACTCATATACCTGTATGTAAGACTGGTTACATTTTAACTGAAGATAAAAAATGTTGTTGCTATACTAATTTCTTATAACAAATATATGGAAAAACACTCTTTTAGTTCTATCTTGTATCCCTCTTGATATGTTTATAATTTATTTACAACATTTTAAGAAAGTGCCCTCATTGCACCCACAGGGGGACAACCGAGTGAAAGGTAAATATACAAACTTTTTTTCTCTTATTTATTAATTAATATGTATATTTTGTTACAGTGAAAAGACTCCCAAATCACGGTCCCCCATACAGTGGCAGCAACGCCCATATTATGGCAGTCAGTACTGCCATAACTGCAATATGAGTTTCTGTTTTTGTTCCTTATCAATAAGGATCCATAAAAATATTTAATTCAAGGTATATTATTAATGTTTCTTTTATTTTTCCTTTTATTTATTGCTCTCCAGAAAAACTTATATATTTTTTGTTGTTACAGTGTCAAAAACAGAAACGGCGGAGCTCACCTGCGACAGCCCACTTATTTCATTTTTTATTTTATAGGTTATATATATTTACATTTATATTCAACTTTATATTCAACTATTTAATAAAATTATATATTTTTATAAACAGTTTTTTCATTTCATTTACAAAAATCGTAAAAGACATTTAAATTCAAATTCTAAACATTTTCCTTCACTTCACTTTCTAAGTTCTAAGAGTTAACAATAATGGAAGAACAAACATATAATATTTTTGAATCTTTTGAAATGAGACTGGCAACATTTGAAAAATGGCCAAGTTCTTTTCCGAAAACCAGTTTGGCTGCAGCAGGGTTCATTTACTCTGGAAGAGACGAAGTAGTTATATGTCCCTTTTGCAAAACTGAGGGACATAAATGGATGCCTAATGACGATCCTCTTATAGATCACTTACGATGGAGTCCATTGTGTCCTTTCCTTCATATTGACAACACCATATCAAAATTACCTGTATACAATAATAAGTGTACATTTGAAAGCAGATTAGAAACATACAACACCTGGCCAAAAGCATTAGTTCAAAGACCACATGAATTAGCAAAAGCTGGGTTTTTTTATACTGGACATGGGGACCCAATTATTTGTTTCAATTGTGGTATCGAACTAAAAGATATACTACCTACAGATGACATTCAGGAAAGACATTCTAAGATGTTCAGTACATGCATCCTATTACGTGAAGAAAGTGATGAACAAAACTCTCAAACACCACCCTGCAGAATCTGTCTTAAAAAAGATCTTAGTATAGTTTTTTTACCATGCAAGCATACTGTTTGTTGTACCGATTGTTCATTTAAGGTTAAACAATGCTGTATCTGTAGAAAAGATATACTTAGTTATTTAAAAATATATATTCCATAAACATCTTTTATTTTCTTGAACGCATTTTCCCACAAAAACACTCTTCACCTATCACAGTCTCACACGGACTTTGCAAAGAACCACAGAACACACGACGTTACAACCTGTCACCACACAAAACACAACGTCAACCACGAAACACCTTTCAACATAACATCATCATTTCAGCCCCCTTTACATAACCTATACACACACACAATCAGCCCCCATAACTTCTCACACAACATCTCAACACCCAAAAACATAACCTCACTTTTCATCAAACACACCACTCAGCCCCCATAACAGCCATCAGGTCCCCCCTAAAGAACGACACCCGCAAGACAACACACATAACCTCACAATTACACACCATCCAGACACCACCAACACACACACCGGGGGCCCCCACGAAAGCACACCCAAAGACAACACACCTATAAACACATAACCTATACACACATAGGACACCAAACATCAGCCCCCACACCAATGACACATTACACGGGGGCCACAGCGGAGCCCCCACGGAAACACACCCAAAGACAACACACATAACCTATAAACACATAACCTTACACCAAACATCAGCCCCCACACCAATTACACAAATTAGGAGCAAAGATCGATGAGCTCTTGACGTTCATTGGGCCTAGGCACAATGTACATCATGAGATCAAGAAACTGGCACACGCCATTAAGTCAGAATATGACAAATATCAGACGTCAACGACGCGGCCACCTCCTGTAGCGAAACCTGCTACAACACAGACATCGCCAGTAAAGGTGTCAAACACTCAGACACAAGGTGGACAGCAAAAGGAGGTCCCAAAAGCGGCTGCCTCAAAAGCAGCTAACTCAAAACCGGCTGCATCAACACCGGCGGCCCCAAAGCAGGCGGCTTCAATAAAAGTGGCCTCTGTAGCAAGGACCTCGCCACCGAAGGTCTCGCCTTCAGTAGCCTCATCAAGTAAGGCACCACCACTTAAAACTCTTAAACCGGTGCTAGCTAGCAAGCTAAAGCCCGGTAAGGAAGGTCGCCAGAACATCGGGCAAACCACCCAGGGAACAACAAGTAGGGTGGTCAATTCAGAAGCGGAGAGAAACAATGGATTAAAATCCAAGTTTAAACAGCAGACCAAAAACCAACCTGCAAACCAGTCGACTGACTGGCAAGTGGTAAAGAGGAAAAAGGCCCCGAGGACCAATAAGCAAAAATCTTGCGAAGTATCAAGAATGATCCCACCCTGCAGGATATAGGCAAAAAAGTCAATAAGATCCGAAGAACAGCTAAGGGAGATCTACTTCTGTTATTCGCCAAGGCAGACGCTCAGGAGATGGAGCGCTATTGTAACGCCATCAAGAATAAGCTCCCAAGCGGGGCCACTGTACAATCTCGAATACCGCAAATCGAGATTGAAATTAAAGACTTGGACGAGATCAGTACCAAGGAAGACGTAGTAAACCTGCTCAAAGATAATATCGACGGCCTGGCAGAGATCACTGAGGAGGCAGTGAAATCACTTCGACGGGCATATAGATCAACACAAACGGCAGTTGTTTGTCTCCCAGAGGTCCAGGCCAAGAAAGCCATCGCACTTGGAAATCTGAAACTTGCGTGGGGCACAGTACGTGTTCGCGAGAGGATCAGCCTTCGACGGTGCTTCAAATGCTGGCACTTTGGGCACAACGCCCAGGCGTGCAGAGGCAAGACTGACCGAAGCAGTTGTTGTCACAGATGCGGAGGCGCTGGTCACAATGCCTCGGCTTGTCAACAACCTGCCAAGTGCTTACTCTGCAAAGAGAAAGATAGTAGGTCAGACTACCGGCACGTTGCGGGTAGTTGGAAATGTCCGATCTACCAACAGGCGATGAGAGCAGCACAAGCCCGTAAATGAAAGTACTGCAACTCAACCTCAACCATTGCGAAGCAGCCCAAGACCTACTGGTACAGCGGGTGCGGGAATTGGATTGCGACGTAGCCATAATCTGCGAGCAGTACAAAAACTTCGACACCCTGTCCTGGGTAAATGACACAACGGACAGAGCAGCGATATGGGCTTGCGGTAAACTTCCGTTCCAACAACTCCCAAATACCCCCGAACCATGGCTTGTGAGAGCCAAAGTGGGAGGGGTTCACTTCTATAGCTGCTATGCACCTCCTAGTGCACAGCTCGAGGAGTTCGAGTTATTCTTGGACACCTTGGCGGAGGATGTACGGAAGCGTGAATCGGTCGCCATCGCAGGAGATTTCAACGCCTGGGCAATTGACTGGGGATGCCGGGAAACGAGCGCGAGAGGACGAGCTCTCCTTGAGACCATGTCTTCGCTCAACCTGGTACTCCTCAACACAGGAGACGTAAGTACATATCGCAAAGGCACAGCCAGCTCCATTATTGATGTGACTTTCGTTAGCAGCAACCTAATTAAAGGGGGCTGTGAGTGGCGGGTCGATGAGGAGTTTACGAATAGCGACCACCAAGCTATTATTTGGGAAATCAACACCACTCCCAAACGAAGAAGATTGTGTGCCAGTCGTGCGAGGTCACAGCCAGTCGGTTGGAACAAAAATGCTTTCGATGCTGATTCATTCGCCTTGGTTATGGAGCAGGAACCATTGTCAATAGCAACAAGCGCAGAAGCCATTGCCAAAGAGGTAATGACAAGCGTTGTCAAGTCCTGCGATGCATCCATGCCAAGGAGACGGCAGAACAACAGCCGCCCACCAGTTTACTGGTGGAACGACACGATCTCACAACACCGACGAGAGTGTCTCAAAGCACGAAGGCTGCATCAACGAGCACGGAGACGCGACAGGGTCACAACAGAAGAACTAAGGCTCGACTATGAGATCAAAAGACAACAACTACGAAGAGCCATTCTCTCAAGCAAGAGATCCTACTGGAAGGAGTTGTGTGACGAAGTTGATCAAGATCCATGGGGAAAACCGTATAAAATCGTGATGCATAAAATTAAGGCCCCCCCATGACAACAACGAACTGCCCCGAATCATTGCACCGCATTGTCACTCACTTGTTTCCTGCGAAACCTGAGCTACCCGCTTATCCTGCGTGGCAGGTGAGGGACGAAGATATACCATCAGTGACTATGAATGAGCTGACGGGCGCGTGCAACCGGCTCCAAAACGGTAAGGCTCCCGGTCCAGATGGCATACCTAACATCGCGCTAAAATGCGCCATAGCCAATAGGCCTGACATGTTTCTACGCATGTATGAGACCTGCCTAAAGCAGGGGGTTTTCCCGACTAAGTGGAAAAAACAGAGGCTTGTGCTCCTCCCTAAAGGGGGAAAGAAACCTCCCGACGAACCGTCATCATATCGTCCCCTCTGTATGTTGGACTCTGCGGGAAAACTCCTTGAAAGGATAATAGCAGATAGGCTGGAGCCCTACGTTGAGCCGAAACTTTCCACCAACCAATTCGGGTTCAGAAAGGGGAGATCAACCATCGATGCCGTGACACTCGTTACCAACATCGCCAGAGAGGCTATCTCGGGAAAGAGATGGAGAAGAGGTGGAAAAAAGTACTGTCTAATTGCCACCCTGGATATCAAGAACGCCTTTAACTCGGCCCGCTGGGACCGCATTTTAGAGGCTCTTGCCAGGATGGAGGTTCCTCAGTACTTGCGCAGAATGGTTTCAGCGTATTTCAAGGACCGCATCTTGTTGTACCAAACTGAAAATGGACAAGTAGACTATAAGATCACAGGAGGTGTACCTCAGGGCTCTGTTCTGGGCCCCCTCTTATGGAACGTAATGTACAACGACCTGCTCCTGCTCGGTCTGCCTGAGGGCGTCAGGCTAGTGGCATTCGCCGATGATGTGGCATTGATCATAGTGCGCAAGCACATAGAGGAGATACAAACAACCTTCTCATTCGCTATAGCCTCAATTCAGCATTGGATGCTCTCAGCGGACTTGAGTTTAGCAGAGCAAAAGACCGAAACACTTCTTGTTAGCAGTCGAAAGGCAAGGGAAACCATCACCCTCAAAATAGGCGACACCTACATACAGTCGCAGCCCTTCATCAGCTATTTGGGGGTGCTCCTGGACACACGGCTCAACTTCAAAGAGCACATAATCGCGGCCAGCAAGAAAGCAGCTGGGGTACAGGGGGCATTATCTAGAATAATGCCTAATGTCGGAGGCCCTAGACAGATGAGAAGACAGCTACTGGCAACAGTAACTACTTCTGTTTTGTTGTATGGGAGAAATCGCTCGAGCTACCATCGTACCGCCGGAAAATGAAATCAGTCCAGCGGCTCTCAGCGATTCGAGTGGCATCATCCTACCGCACTGTGTCTTACGAGGCGGTGAGTGTGATTGCCTCTACCCTGCCAATCGACATCCTGGCTGCAGAAAGGGGACGGCTTTATCGCAGGAAGTTAGAAAAAGACCAACCGACAGAAAACAGCGATGAAAGAGCCATGAGTCTAGGGCAATGGCAGGAGAGGTGGGACAGCTCTACTAAAGGCCGGTGGACATATCGATTGATACCTAACATCAGTCGTTGGGTCAACCGCCAGCATGGGGAGGTTGGGTTCTACATCACTCAACTCCTGACTGGACATGGATGCTTTCGAGCATACCTGCACAGGTTCAGGAGGGCAAACTCCCCAAACTGCCCACACTGTACGGACGTGATAGAGGACGCGGAACACGTGTTCTTCTCCTGCCCCCGGTTTCAGGATCAACGTGCTGAAGTGGAGAGGATTCTGGAGACTAATATCGTCCCAGAACAATTAGTAGAAGCCATGCTGAAGGGCCCCCAAGCCTGGAACTTGGTATCAGATTACGCGGAGACTATCCTCAAAGAACTCCGCGATACGTTCGAGGAGTAGGCTTTAGAAGCTTTCAATGGAAGGGCAGTAAACATCTGCAATGAACCACCCTTGCGAAGTAGTATTGAGTAAGAGTGCCGCAGGGGACCATGGTTGTAGGAGAAAGAGGTTAGGGTTTTAGCGGGTATACGGTATACTGGTTTCAATGCAACGATTTACTCTTGCTTTGAAGTCATTACATCGGGAGTCCCGCACGACGGCCAGCACGTGCTAGCTAAGTACGCAATGTATTTCCCCCCTCTTCGGATAAAAAAAAAAAAAAAAAAAAAACACCAATTACACTTAACCTATACTCACACGGGGGCCCCAACGGAGCCCCCAGAGGAGCCCTACGGGGGCACACCACACCCAAAACACCTAGATGCGCAGCTCTAAGTCACTTCCGCGCTAGAAACCCCGTTGTTATTCTACTCAGTATTATCACAATTTTCAGTAGGTATTAGAATTAGGTATTCAAGTGTCTTCACTTTTTAAACAAATATTATGCAGTACACATATTGCTAAGATATAATAAGGGCTTAGATCAGTTCCTCTCATTGGCAATTTATCCATAAAATATCTCCAACGGAGTTTTAATAAGCATATGGCTCTCTCAACCCTAACTCTTGAAGCAGAAAGCATCTTGTTAAAATAAATCTGTTTGGCTGTTAAATGACTATCATCTCTGAAAGGAACAATTTGTTTCTGTAATATATATGCTGAATCTCGTAATAGATGAGTATTTTCAGGAAAGAATTCATCATTGCACTTTTGCTGAACACCCGAGTATTTGAACACTTTCATGTCATGTACAGATCCTGGAAGACCAGTATAACAATGTATAATTATTATTACAAAACACCATAATAATATTTATTATTATTTTATATAAGTTTTAAATTCCCACATTTCATCAAACATACTTGTAATTGATGTTAAAATAGACACTTAATTCTTAGCATTCAATTAATTTCACTTATCACTTCTTGTTTATATTTAACACTGTGTAGCTACTCTTACGTACAAAAATATATTTCTCGTTACACTATGTTTTCGTTCTGTAAAAAGAAAATATAGTAGATTAGAACTAGCGTTGAACAGCATCTATAATCTACAACTCTACATATGGTCCTTCTCCCCATAGTACACTTGACGATAGAGAAGCCCTTTGGATTGATGGTTTATGGTCGCTGCATACGGCGCGATTTCCAGGTATCTATTCCACTGTATCATTTATTTTTCATTTTTGTTGTCTTACCCGAGTGAACGGTTTCTTACTGTACCCATTGGGTAATGTAAGAAGTGCTCTGTCAGCTACAAATTGTTAGAAATTCAGTTTATTTCCATTTATTTCAAATTCTTTGAAGTGCTGGGGTTATCAAACACACATAAAAAAATTCACATTTAACAAGAAAGGCGTCTGACATACATTCTTACTAACATACAAACCTGATGTAATCATTTGCTATTAATACTGTCTAAAGTTCTTTGTTTTGTCAAAATTCCGTCCAAATCAAAATTTGTTGTGTATATCACACATTCTTCGAGATAAATCATATTAGCAAGAATTACTGTGCATATCACACATATTCAGTTCATTTATCATTTTACTTATTACTTGCTACATATTCATAAATTAATATAAGATACAATAAAAAACTGTTGTTTATTGTACTTAGCTATATTAATTTAAGGTGCTCATTCCATCTAATTGTTTTACATTGTGAGAGCGAGTAGTACGCCTTAGGCCTTTAATAGGATCAGTATTGAAAATTATTTCAGTTTAAATATTTAAGATTACCATGGTCTTCTAAACGTTGTTTGTGGCATATTCTTGATAACTTTTATGTTTCTTTGGGGAATAACACCACAATAGAAATAAAACTACGTATATTGCAGGAATACCAAACGTTTCAAAGTCTATTCTGACTTCGTTGTCAATGGCTTTATATATAAATATAAAGCCATTATATATAAATATAAAGCCATTGACAACGAAGTCAGAATAGACTTTGAAACGTTTGGTATTCCTGCAATATACGTAGTTTTATTTCTATTGTGGTGTTATTCCCCAAAGAAACATAAAAGTTATTAAGATTACCATGTCTCTTAAAAATTCTCTCCATGAACAACATGCTAATCATGATCAACACAAGAAAAAAAAACTAAAATCACAAGAGTACCATCTTCAAATGTACATAAAAATTCATTGCAAACTCAACATGTCTCAATACTGTCTGATTGCCAGCCAGCTTCTACTGGTTCTATTGAAACTGAAACTCAGGAACTTATCTCTATTTCAAAAATAAAATTACCAACTGTCCAGCTCTCAACATTTTCTGAGAACTACGAAAGATGGCTCGAATTTCAGTCAATGATAATCTCAAATACAAACATCAGTTTAATTTTAATTTTTTGATTCACAATCTACCGGTATCATCAGACAACTTCCAGATAGCATGGCAAATGCTAACTGAACATTTTGCAAATCGTGAGCTACTGGTCTACAATCACACCAAAGGCATTTTCAATCTACAGAAAATTTACTTACGAGTCAAATGACAAAGTAGTGATTTTTGTAAAAACGTTATGTATCCAGCGCTAAGCGTTTTTATATATGGCTGATCGTAAATTCCCGGGTGAGGTGAGCAGAGAACACGAATAATTCCGAAGGCGCACGTGCCATGGTATACACATACTATAGCCCGGAAAAAATATGTATACGATTTTCAACATAGGGGTATGATTCAGTGAGTAAGTCTCACGGGTATGAATAAAGACATAACATAGAGAATATTTCATTTGAACCAAATTGTTTTAGTTGTATTTCTGATTTCATTTTGAGCTACTTTTTTCTAAAAATTAACGTTTCTTTGTTATTATGGTGTATGTAAATATTTCAATATAAATAATGCAGTTTGTGTAAGCCTTAATAAAGGGTAAATATAGTATAGTTTACATACGTTTTTAAGACAACTTTTGTCTTAGTTTTAGATTTTACATTTTAATTTAGGATTTACCATTACGTGACAATGTTATACTTGGTGGAGTCGCACAAGGCCGGAATCAAATTACAAGTAGTTGTTGCTCGTCCGACGCTTGGTTTCGATCTTAAATTCATTCATGAATTTTAGATAGATTTTAGATTTTTCCCAAAATATAGAAAAATGGGCGTTTCTTTGCTTGTTGGAAATCCACTAAGAAATTAGGGAATACTAATAAGAAGGGAGAACTGCCAAGGGTGTTTATGGTCGCATAATTTCCCTGTCCTCGTTTTGGCACGAACCGGCCCATGCCGCGTTTGGGTATTTAGAAATCATAATAAACTTTGTTGGGTTCAAAGAACGGTTATCAAAGGTAATAAATGACTGCTCGGTGGTCAGTTTCAAGAATGGTTTAAACTTATAGCTTCTTTAAGGGTCCTCATAAAGATAAAATGCTTAAAGAATAAGTTGTATCTTGTAACAAAATTAAAGTAATTCAATAAATCATAGAAAGCAGTCATAAATGTAGATTTTTGGAACAACAATTTGGTACTTGAAAATCGGATATTTTCCCATGAATGTTCACATTGCAATTCACAAGAACTTCTTTTACTACTTAAGAACTCTTAATGGTGGGTTTTTTGGAGAATCTAAATTAGCAAAGAGCACACACCACAAAAGAAGTACCCTTTGCCCTAATATATCACACAATGTCAATAAACTGACAGTCATTTTCAGGGAAATGAAAAGCGTACGAAAACACTAGCAGGGGTTAAAAATACATCTTACACCCTGGGATTTATATGGTTCAATTGTCTACCCCAGCTAAGTGCATTTCAGTTGTAACTCAACGAATATACATTTACGCCTATAACATTTTAACTTGCCCAATAGAATTATTAATTACTTTCTGAAAAAACGAGTATAGGCTGGCCCAGGAAGGGATCGCATAAAAATTATTTTGAAATGTTTGTCTAAATTTTTAGTCTTATGACAATTTTCAACGTTACCAGTTATAAGAAATTGTCATTCGGTACTTTATATATACGCCCATTCTCGGTTTAATTAATTCATCTAGTTTGTTTTATTTAACAAAAAATAGTTAGACCAAGTTAAGTCAGGGTCTAAAAGATATTTGCCCCGTTATAAGCAATATCTTTCCATACGTGTAGATAAAAAACTTGTAAAAATGTCTAGAGTGAATTTTAGTGCTTTGTGGGAGTTTTTTTAAAAACTGGATAATGAAAAAAAAAGCAATAGTTGTGGTGAAATTTATAGCTTCAAAACTTCAACTGCGAATTTGAAAACACATTTGAAGCGAAAACACCTCCATGCGTATACAAGCATTTGTGTGGCGCAATCAAAGGCAAGACCCTGTCCTGAATCTGTCCTTATTGCAACAACAACCATAAGAAAGAAGACTGCAGCTGTACTGAATATGAATGTACAAACTGTAAGTTCGCGGTACGTACACTAAAATTAAAAAACATAAATTTTCAACATCATGTATTTGACACAAGTTGTGAAAGCTATTTAAGACAAGTTTCAAAAAATAAAGACAGAATCAGTTACAAATAGCAATCAAAGGCTGTTTTAACAGATTTGGTGTTGTGTATAAGTGTACAGGGTTTAACCACAAATTTTGTTCAATTAAAACAATTATTATCTGATGTTAATCCTATTATTGCAGTAATAACAGAAACTCATATAACAGTTGATATTGTAGAGTCTGAATATCATATAGAGGGTTACAGCAGTTCAGTAAACTTTTCTAATAGTAGACATACGGGGGGAGTAATTTGTTACTTTAAAAATAATGTTAAATATCAAGAACAAACAGTAATTAGTGTACCCAAAGAGTTGTGGCTTTCATTGCTTAAGATTAAGGTGGGTCGTCAACCTGTCATAATAGGAGGAGTATATAGATCACCTAGTGGATCTAAATCAACTTTTTTAGATTATCTTCATCAAACACTTGAGCTTGAAGATTTAGGTATTAATGATGTGATAATTATTGGGGACCTAAATATTGACCTCTTAACACTAAATCATGACACGATAAGATTCATGGACATTGTGCATTCCGCTGGCTTTCGACAAATAGTTAAACAACCCACAAGAGTTACTCGGGACTTAAAGAAATCAAACGTAAATTTCCAAACTTTACCGATCATGATATTATTGGAACTGAAATTAATGTTGTTCCAAAGCACGACACAAAACTGATATGTTCTCGATTTATCACAAAAGAAAAAATTGACAATATTAAAGTAGATCTAATTCAGCAAAATTGGGAGTATACATCTACTGATGTTGACTTGCTATATAATTGTTTTATATCTAACATAAAATCAAGTTTAGATAAAATAGTTCCTGTAGAAACAAAAAAATACTATAATCGTAATGGTTGTATTGATGATGAAGTCAGAAATTTACAGAAGCAAAGAGATTTGTACTATAAAACGTTTCGATACACAAATAGCCCATTAGACTTTGAAAATTATAGAAAGAAAAGAAATGAAGTTGTAACATTAATAAGAGAGAAAGAAAGATTATTCTATGAAAAAAATATTGTGGAATGTAAAAATGACAGTAAGAGGATGTGGTTTACATTAAAACAAATAATAAAAAATAAAAATACGAAGTTTGATATTAACTTAATAGACATGGGTTCAAATAAAGTTAAAGAAGAATTAAATAAATTTTATTTTAACAGCATAGAAGAAATTTCTCAAAGTATTTCTGCTCCTACAAATTTTGTGGAAATTGATATTAATGTTAATTCTAGTATTGATACTTTTCCTGTCATTTCTATAAATAAATTACAAAAAATAGTGACTCAGTTAAAAAACAAAGCAACTGGTGATGATGTGCTTACAATTTCCTTACTAAGAGATCTATTCTCAGTAGTAGGGTATCCTTTATTGTAGTAAATAAAGTAAATACAAGTATAAAGTAAATACTTGTTTGCAAACTGGTGTAATACCAGCAGTTTTAAAATGCAGTACTATAATACCTGTACCAAAGATAAATCAACCCAGCAAACCAGCAGAACTAAGACCTATCAACTTACTTCCAGTAATTGAAAAAATTATTGAAATTTTAGTATATGAGCAGTCAGTGGAATATCTAAACAATAATAAGTTGTTGTTTGTCTACCAATCTGGATTCAGGCATAATCATTCGACTGAGTCTGCATGCCAATTAGTGTGTAATAAATGGAAAAAGGACATTGATGACGGCAATATTGTAGTTAGTGTTTTCGTAGATTTGAAAAGGGCATTCGAAACTATTGATAGGAAAAACTGTTGTCAAAATGTGACGCTTACGGAATAAAAGGTGTAGTCCTTAAATGGGTGGCAAACTACCTTAGTGATAGGAAACAGAAAACAAAGTTAGATGGTAGCTGTTCAGATGAAATCCGAACAAACTATGGAGTTCCTTAAGGCAGTGTACTAGGGCCGCTACTCTTTATTTTATATATAAATGATCTGCATTACTATCTCAAACATTCATTTATCAATCTTTTTGCTGATGATACATTAATTTCAGTCTCTGGTAAAAACTATAACAGCGTGGTTGAAGTCATGAATGAAGAGTTAAACATTCTTAACGGTTGGCTTATGACCAATAAACTGAAACTGAAAGCTGAAAAAACCAAGTGTATGATACTGGGAAGCAAAATCAACTGCACTAGATTTAGCAAAGGGAATTTTTCAATAAAGATTAACAATTCAGTAATTTCCTATGTCAATGAGATAAAGTATCTCGGTATTATATTTGACCCACAACTAAATTTCAACAGGCACTTTTTATGTAAAAAAATAGGTAAAAAAGTTGGATACTTTACAGAATTTGTAGAAACTTGTCCTTATGGTGTAGAAAAATAGTATACAACACAATAATATTTCCACATTTTAACTACTGCATGTCAATATTACTCTCCTGCTCATCAGAACAAATTCATCGTTTGCAGCTACTACAGAATAAAGCAATGCGGATTGTACTCCGGTGCAGCAGGTCAACTGCAACAAACTATATGCTACTAAAACTTAAATTTTTAAATGTTAATCAGTTGATTCTGGAATCCGCTTTATTGCTCATTTTTAAAATTATAAATAAAAATGCTCCTTCTTACCTGCGAGATTATGTTATTAAAAGGTCAGATATGCTTGATTACAATTTAAGATTTAATGATCAATTCTATATACAAGTCTTCAATACAAGTTGTATGGAAAAAACACTGTTCATTCGAGGGCTTAAAATATATAACGAGCTTCCACTTACAGTTAAGACATCACATAATATAAAAAGTTTTAAATCTAATCTAAGAAAAATGTATTTTAATTTATAGGTTATTATTGTTTATTCTGTTGATTGTCATATTTACTGAAGTATGTATGTACAGATTGTTACGTAGTAGTTTTTTAAGCTAAATAAAGTTCTATTCTATTCTATTCTATACCCCTAGAACAAAGTCGTGAAGAGTAACCTCCAACCTCAGCCCTTATCGTCCATCTCAAATGCTGCGTCAGCCTCTACGTCCACTGCCGCAAGTACCATATCCATATACCGCCCAGCACAACAGCGCATTGATAGTTATGGAATTGGCAAATAAGTTATCTTAAGTAAAAAAAGACAAATTGATAATGACCTTGCCGATTTATTTATAGATAGTTAGCACCCTTTCTCTTTAGTGCTTTTAAAAAATTTGCCCGGCACATACCTGGGTACGAATTACCATCGCGAAAAACTGTTTCTAACATTCTGATTCCCACGTTGTACGCCCAAACAGTTATTAAAAAAAAGAAGAAATAAAATATACTGAATTTCTATCTCTGACAACAGATTTATGGACGTCTCGGGTCAATAATGCTTACATTGATGTTACTGGGCACTACATAACAAAAGATCTTGTTCTTAAGACATTTTTACTAAAGTGTGCAGAGTTTAAGGATATTCACGGCAGTGCGAATATTCAAGCTGCATTGCTCGAAACAACCAACGAGTCGTGTTTTGTCGTAATGTAAACTTTAATTTTAGATGCATTTCTTAATTAGTTGTATTTATTTTATTTGTAGATAAAATAATATAATTTTCTTGTTTGCAATATTTAACGTAAAAAGCTATATAATAGGTAAATGGGAAAATACGCTTGTAAAGATAAGAAGAAATAATCCGAATAATCCGATTGTAAGTTTCCCTTTGCCACTATTAAAATATTCCTTTAAAGGTTTATAGAACCCAAACAATAGTGTATATTTTTAAATACATTTAAAATATAATAAAAATAAACTGAAAGTGTTGGTACCTGACAATAAGGAACGGCTGACACTTAAAGTTATTGGGTATAAACAAGAACCTTTTTTATTGGTAGGGTCAGAGGGATAAATTATTTTGACCATCTGGAAATAAGAAATTATTCTACCTTTGAAATCAACACCTACAATAGTAATTAACCAATAGGGAAAGATTTTGAAGTAAAGATGGGTTGGCTTAGGGAATCGAAGCTTACCGGAGGATTTTTCTTCTTTGAAAAAATATATTTTCAAAGTTAGTCGTTTAAGAAACTCGAAACAAACGAGTCGTCTTAAGAGAGTCGTGAAAAATAAACGTTGTAAAAATTCGACACTCGAAGCATAAATTAAGTTTTTTAAGTGTTCATTGTAATCTTTTCTTTGTACTTTACTGATTTTCTCCTAATTATTTTATTAAATACTCGAGTATTAAGTTCAATCTCGTGTTATTTTAAATATATATACAATATCCAAAAACCGTTTTATAAAAAAGATTCACATACAGTTAAATCACATTAAGTTGGGGTTTAACATTCATAACATGGTCCTTCGAGCCGGATTTAATCCGTGCGTGAGAAATAGTGCCGCATATATAAAAAAGTAACCAGAACTTTATATTTCGAAATAAAAGGTTTTGAGTGAACTTTGTGACATTTCTACAGTGAATAGAAAAATAAAATAGTGCTTCACGATTCACACAGTGCAGCAAAGGAAACAAATAAAAAGCTGCATTTGAGAGCAAACATAAATACGTTCTCAATAATTCGTCTACACATATTCCACGAGAATCATCTGTGCAAAGTAAAGAAGTCACAGAGATTCAACCACACACGTTCCAGCTGAAAAGAAGAGGTGGAGTTTACAAGAAAAAAGAAGAAAATTCTACTACATACGTTCCAGTAAAGAAGAAAAACGTTGCCGAGTTCGTGCTGCCAAAGGTCAAGGGTCAAATAATCTGGAAGACAACGCTGATCTACGTACTCAAAAATAAGAATAAGGTAAGCTCGTAGCTTATAAGAAAAGCTGTTCCTTCAATAACACTATCCTTATATAATTATAAAATTTAAAATGGCAGATCGCATTAAAGAAATTATAAAAAAACGTGGAAGTTTAAAGGCGCAAATTACAAATTTCAATAAATTCATTAATGATAATAAAGATTCGGTAGTGTCGGTTGAAAATATCACGCGTCGGATGGAAAAATTAAATAAAATGTTCGAGCCGTTTGATGAAATATCGGACCAACTCGAGTTGCTTGATGAAGAAAACACCGAGCAACATTCTACCGCGCGGGCTGATATTGAAGAAAGCTATTTCAAGGTACTAGCGAGTACGTCATCACAAATAAATGATAGTGTAAATGATACAAATCGGTCCCAAAAAAGAAATATTAGGCTACCCGAAGCTAAGGTTCCCACCTTCAGTGGTAACTATGAAGATTGGCTTGTTTTTAAGGATGGATTTACATCGTTAATCGATAAACCAGAAGATTTATCTAACGTGCAGAAACTGCAGTACTTAAAGGGATTGTTAACAGGGGAAGCGTACGATACTATAAAGGGTCTTGCCACTACGGATGATAATTATGAACGTGCATGGACGTTACTAAAAGAAACATATGCAGATACACGCCAAATAATAGCGCGTCACCTCAGCATAATTTTATCGTTGCCCGTGCAGATTCGCGATTCAGCAGAAGGATTACGGAAACTCGCTAGCGATATGCGACAAAACTTAGAGTCACTCCCTTCGTTAGATGTAATAATTCCGGATCCTATAATTGTGCAAAATATCGAATTAAAATTGCATAAAAATACCGCGGATAAGTGGGAGGAAACATTGGAGTTTGGCGTTTTTCCAACCTTGGAGAAAATGTTAAATTTTCTTAATAAAACCGCAGCGCGGCTCTCAAAAAGAGAAACAGGTTTGCCTGAAAATACGACCGACCTACAAAAGGGTAAGAGCAACCTTTTTCAACAGAAAAAGAAGAAGGCGGGCTTTAAACAAACATTTTTAACAGCATCTGGTTACAAATGTCCGGTGTGCAAAAAAGATCACACTTTATTCAGGTGCAAATCGTTTATAGACTCTCCAATAACAAAAAGAGTCGAAATAGTAAAAAACAGCTACGAGAACATTCAAATCACCCTTGCAAATTTTCAAAATGCATGGTCTGTCATCGTAAGGAAAATCATGTTACATGAACACAACTCCTCCAAAAACCAAGATTGACGCGAGGAGGCTACGGGAACAACTACTCAAGGCACAGCTTCTGCCGCAGAGGCTTCGCCTAATCAGTTAATGACCACCGCGCAAATTAATATTACTAATCTTAAAAATAAATCGATTAAATGCCGCGCCTTGCTTGACACATGTTCAACGGTCAATCTGATTAGCGAAACCTTGGCGAATATAATGAAGCTGCCGAAGAAAAAATGTAGTATCCCCGTAGCTGCGCTTAATAAGCTTTCAACTACAACAAACCATGTCGTTACTGCGACTATACAATCGTTACAAAACGATTACAGCAGAAATTTAGAATTTTTGACTATTCCAACCATCTCTCAGGCAGTTCCCAATGAAGCAGTCCCAAGAGAAAATATACCTATTCCTGCAAACATAAAGCTTGCCGATCCAAAATTTTATAAACCGGCACCTATAGATGTTCTATTAGGATCAGGTCCGACGCTATCTCTATTTAGTATAGGACAACATAAAATAGTAAATCAAAATCTGGATCTGTATTTACAAAAAACGCGTTTAGGTTGGGTAATTGGGGGCTACGTGAATTATAATAAAAACTAAAAACCTGCTACTTGCAACTTCCTAGAGCTACAATTTGATTTAGAAAAATTTTGGCACATTGAAGAAGGTCCAGTACAAGTACATCGATCGGCAGAAGAAATTTTTTGTGAAGATCACTTTGTAGAACATACTACCGGAAGATACATGGTTGCATTACCATTTAAAAATGATAATAAATTCACTCTTTAAAAAGTTTAACAAAAATTCCGAATATTATGATAAATATAATGCAGTGATTCAGGAATACATACAACTTGGACATATGTCCGAAATTACAGATTGTTCAAAGGACGGATTTTATTTACCACATCATGCGGTTATTAAACCACCACTAAGCTTCGTGTGGTATTTGATGCGTCAGCAACGGCTATTCATTTTTTATTACTCATGCGGGGAAAGTAGTATCTTTTTGCTTTCTTTTGGAGTCGAAAAGACGCTAATTTCCCACTTCACAATTACCACACGAGTTTTGAGCAAATTTAATGTCGATTTGAGTGCGACAAGTAAACTTCTCGCACCCAATTTTTTATCTGCACACGCAAATTCACAAGCAAGCTTATAAAATTAAAATAAACAGCAAGAAAAAAAAGACAGTCTCGAAGTGTCAATATTAAAAAAGTGAGGTTGGCATTTAAATAAATTATTTTGTACCCGCAATTTAATAAGTTTAAATAAAAATTAAAAGAAAAACAAACATGAATAATAATCCTGACTGGATTCCGGAAACTGATGAAAGTGATAATGATGAATCTATATCGTCAGACATTTTTGAAACACCAAATGATGAGTCTATACCGCCTCAAATTCTTAAAAAAGCAAATGAAGTGATTAATAATCTGACTCCTGCAACATCACGAATTAAATATGAATCAGCATACAAACACTTTATGCACTGGCGAGCAGCACAACGAATTACAAGTCTCTCTGAAGAGGTATTTTTGACTTATTTTAGTGAGCTTTCTGAAACTCTTTTGCCGTCAACTTTATGGGCGAAATATTCAATGTTGCGAAGCATGGTGGACATAAAGCATAATTTCAATATTCATAATTATTCAAGATTAATCAGTTTTTTAAAGCAGAATGGTAAAGGTTTTAAGAGTAAGAAAGCCCAGACATTGAGTGCTGAACAAATTGATCAATTTCTACGTGAAGCTCCTGATCGCGAATTCTTGGCTACAAAGGTTATTAAATTAATTAAATACTTAAATGTAATCTACGGATCAACCTTAATTGGAATTTTTTAATTATAGGTTGCTTTAATTTTTGGAGTGCAAGGTGCATGTAGGCGAAAAGAATTGTGTGACGTACTGCTGGATCATATAGAAGATAAAGGTGACATGCTCTTGGTACGGATTCCGGATACTAAAACTGGGAATCCTAGATCATTTGTAGTAACAAATGAATTTTACGATACTTATGCCAAATTACGTCCTACCAATTTAGCAACAAAAAGATTTTTTATTAGTTATCGAGAAGGTAAATGTACGTCACAAAACATCGGCATCAACACTTTTGGTAGTATGCCGCAAAAAGTAGCAAAGTTTTTGAAGTTAGCCAATCCAAAATCTTATACTGGGCATTCCTTTCGAAGAACTTCAACAACTTTGTTGGCTGATTCTGGTGCCGACCTTCTGACTATCAAAAGACACGGAGGATGGAAATCGAGTGCCGTTGCTGAAGGTTACATTGAAAATTCAGTGGGAAACAAAAAAAGAATTGGTCAACGAATCGCCAGTACTATCACTTCTACACCGTCTACTTCAAAAGATCAGGAGCCACAAATTGTTCTTGCTAATGAATCTGCAGAAAAAGTACCGATTGATATTGGAGTAAAAAACAACAGCGATATAAATTTTGAAATTTCAGATACGGCCCCATCAACAAGTTCTAAAAATGTTAATATCACGTTCTCTAATTGCTCAAATTTAACATTTTATTTAAATGGGGGTACAGCAAATTAAATTGATTACCTTGTATATAAAAGTTATAATTTTGATTAATTTGTTTCGTTTCATTGTTAAAAATAAATTTATTTAATTTCTTTTAACTTTTTCATTATTTTTCTTGAGTGGGGGGGGCTCCGCCTCCCCAACCCCCCGCCGGGGCTTCGCCCCAGCACCCCTTCTTTGTACTCTAATTATCTCCGCATACGTAATAAAAAATAGTATGTGCAACTCGTGCGAAGTTGTCGATTGCAATCGACAACTTTTCGCACTAGTTGCACAATATACTAAAATGATAATCTTGCCGTCGCACCAACCATACAAGATGATATTTTTCCCATCTTCTTCGTTTCCGCACACCTATGTATGTATTAACAGCAGATATCAAGAAAATGTATCGCCAAATTCTAGTACGGGAAGAAGACAGAAAATTTCAACGAATTTTATGGAAGGTAGACGATGAGATAAAACCATACGAACTCAACACTGTAACGTTCGGCTTAGCCCCAGCGCCCTATCTTGCAATACGCTGTTTAACGCAACTCGCCAACGAAGAAGGTAAAAACTACCCAATGGCTGCCAAAATCTTGAAAAAGGACTTTTATGTGGACAATTTACTCACAGGTGGAGAAACAATAAAATAAAACAAGTTCTCGAGATAAGAAATGAAATCACTGAACTTTTAAAATTAGGTGGATTTCCTCTACGTCAATGGGCTGCCAGCGACCCACGAATTTTATGCGGATTATCTGAAAAAGAAGTTGATAGGCAATTACAATTTAACGAGGACAAAACGTTAAAAACACTCGGAATTTCGTGGAATGCCAAAAACGATAGTATAATGTATACCGTCAATTCTATTTCAAGTAAAATTGCCAGATCAAAGCGTGCTATTCTCTCAGAAATAGCTAAGATTTTCGATCCATTAGGGTTGTTAGGGCCCATAATATTGTATGCAATAACCATCATGCAAGAAATATGGAAAGAAAACTCCACTGGGACGAATCAGTGCCAATTAATTTATACACAAAATGGACAGAATTTTATGACCAGCTTTCATTAATTAATAATCTTGCATTTTCCCGAAAAACGGTGGCTTCAAGAAAAAATGCTGTACAACTACATGGGTTTTGCGATGCGAGCACAAGGGGTTACGGTGCCTGTATTTACTTACGTTCGATTTCAGATAAAGGTTACATAAAAACTGTCATACTCGGTGCAAAATCTCGCGTAGCGCCGCTAAAAGAAACTACGATACCGCGCCTCGAACTTTGTGGCGCTGTACTGTTAGTCAATCTATTCAAACAAATTGTAAAAGCAATAAACAAATCATTCGATAAAATAGTTTTTTGGTCAGATTCGTCAATTACGCTTCATTGGATAAAGACTTCACCTCATCTGTTAAAACCATTCGTCGCAAACCGTATAGCTCAAATTCAAGGTTTGTCAGAACCTCATACGTGGAATCACATACGAACGGAATGCAACCCAGCCGATGCATTATCTCGGGGGCAGCTTCCTACAGAATTTTTAAACAACAAATTATGGTTAACTGGACCTACGTGGCTTTGCAATGAAGAAAAACTCTGCAAAAACAAACATTCCTGGATTAGACAACGAATTACCAGAAGTACGTAAGGGTGTCTGTCTATTGTCAACATCAATGAAGAGGAAACGAATGAGATGTTAGAAAAAAATTGTGAAGTTTATGAAAAATTTTCGTCATATACAAAATTAAAACGATTTGTCCCATATGCTTCCTACCTTAAACGAACGAAAGAATACAAAGGAGGATTGCATGTTGAAGACTTGATTGAGGCTGAAATAACAATTATAAAACGTATCCAGTCCGCCTACTTTTCAGACGAAATTGCACATCACGGAACAAAAATACCTATTAAAAGGCAAAGTAGATTGATTTCTCTTAGTCCATTCCTCGATAAGGATAAAATAATGAGAGTCGGTGGTAGATTAAGAAAATCTAACTTGTTGTATAGTCAGAAACATCCGATTATACTACCTCGAACAAATCACGTAACCGATCTTATTATTAGAGAATTGGATGAAACTAATCACCATGCAGGAATTCAAACCACACTATGTTTAATGGGACAAAAATTTTGGCTTTTAGACGGTAAGGCTCAAATAAGAAAGGTAATTAGGCCTTGCGTTCGATGTTTTCGCGTCAACCCACTGACAATGGAGTATCAAATGGGAGAATTACCAAATGTTCGCGTATCTCAAAGTCGTGTGTTTACTAACGTCGGGATCCATTATTGCGGGTCATTTTACATTAAAGAAAAAAAATACCGTAACATTAAGCAAGTAAGGGTATATGTCGCGGTTTTCGTATGCTTAGTTACCAAAGCTGTACACTTGTAGTTAGTATCAGAGCTAACGACAGAAGGTTTTCTCGCTGCTTTAAGGAGGTTCATATCTATCTATCATCATATAAGTTGGGGTTTAACATTCACAACAAGTGGGATGTAACAAATAACATAAATATTATTGTAAGTGACAACGCAGCTAACGTGAAAAAAGCCATAGTTGATGTAGGGTGGAAGCATTATGGATGCTTTGGTCATACGTTGAACTTAATAGTGTAAGATGCCCTGCATTTAGTCCAACCTTCTTTGGATAAGGTTAAAATTATCGTCCGACATTTTAAGACAAGTACAGCAGCGCTACAAAAATTATTAAAAACTCAAGCACAGGAAAAGCCCGACGTGACCCCAAAGCGCTTGGTACAGGAAGTACCAACCAGGTGGAACTCTAAGTTTGCTATGTTACAACGATTTGTTGACCTAGAAAATCAAATATGTGCTACTGTTGCGATTCTTAAAAAGGATTTACCAATTTTCACTGTAAAGGAATGGACAATGTTTCACGAACTGTGCCATGTTTTAAAACCTTTCGACGAAGCAACGAAAGCAACGAGTGGTGAAAATTATATGACAGCCAGTACCATCATAGTCATGACAGGCTGCCTTTAAGAATCTTGTAGTCAATTGCTCCTGGAAGGCTTTACTGTTACAACAAATAATGTAATTACGGCACTTCGCACAGGCTTAGATAAAAGGCTAGAAGGTATTGAAAGAAGTAGTATGTTCTCGATATGTACAATTTTAGATCCAAGGTACAAAATGAATGTATTCTCTGACACCAATGAGGCAGCAAAAGCGAAGAAAACTCTGGCAGAGATTCTTGCTACTGATATTAGACGGCGACATGGAGAAAACCAACCGCAACAATCTACTTCCGCTTCAATTTCTGTACCGGTACGCGACAAATTTTCACCTTGGTACATCTTAGTAATATTGTTGGAACGCAACAGGTAGTAGGAACACCTTTGTCACGTGCCATCAAGGAAGTAGATTCGTATTTAAAAGACGACATTTTACCTATGTTTAACAACAATGGGAAATTTAATTGTCCATTGCAATGGTGGCAATTAAACCGTCACATTTACCCCAGCCTTGCCATACTTCTTCGTAAGCATGGAAACATAATGGCGACATCAGTTCCGTGCGAGAGGATCTTCAGCAAGATAGTATTTGTTAATTTATTTATCTTTTGTAAATAAATAAATTTAATTTCACTATTTGTTTCATTTACTTTGATGGTACATTCTCTTCTAAATGTTATTTATGGCACATTATTTTTATGTGTTCGTGGGAAATAACACCACAATCGAAACAAAAATCTGTATATTCAAGGAAAAACCAAACGTTTCCAGGTCTATTCTGACCTTGTTTTCAATGGCTTTAAAACATGTATTGAAAATATAAAATGCAAAATGAAAGTTTGATATATGACATTTAATCAAATTTTCATTACCAAATTCTAACATATATCTTGGAGTAGAAATTATGAACGAAATTAATAAACCGGCTATACAAAACAACCAAGAGGCATATGAACAGTGTAAAGCATTTTTTAGAGTACTATGTAAAGAAATAGAAATTAATTTTTAGGATAACATTTTGTCACAATTACATATATTTACACCGAAAAACTCTCTATCACATTATATACGGAAACAATATCCTACTTTATTTCCAATATTTGAAATTTTAAATCGATTCCACGATTACAATGTTCGACAATCAGTTGATAATCAATGGCGACTTTTGCGAAATCATGTTTTTACTGCCGATTCGATAAATTTGAATGACAGCATAGATACTTTCTGGGGTAAACTTTAAAAAAATCTAACGAATATGGCGTTTTTGTTTTCCCAGATTTGGCTAATTTTGTTCTAAATATTCTTTGTTTGCCTCATTCAAATGCAGCATATGAAAGAATTTTTTTAGAATTAAATTCAGTTAAGACAAAATCCAGAAATAAATTAATAATACAAACTCTAAACGGCACATTATTAACTAAGCAATGTATAAAAAAATCTGAGAATTGTCTCTCTTTTGAAGCAAATGGGGATATGTTGGTCGTATGACTACGGCCCAGATTTATGCTAAAAGTTCGAAAGCCTACCTACATCCACCTCGTCATCAATTGATCAAGAACACATCGAATCCTATGAGGATGTCTTTACGTTGAAAATATTGGGCAATGATAACTAGGCTTTAAATTTTCTGGTAAAGCATTTAGTTACCTGATTAAGTAACTTACATTCTTATTCAAATAAATAAAATAATTTAAATTGTCACTCTTTTCTATATTTTTTTTAATTTAAAATTTACTGTTTTATTTATATTATGCAAAAATATTTATAAACTTGTTTAAACCATTCTTGTTGATTTTGTTTAATGTTATCCCCATCACACCCCTTTGGTACGGTAATGAATATGGCTGGTACGGTAATTTGTAGAACTCGATACGGTAATTTTGCTTAGCATTCATTCAATTCCCTTCTAACTTATCACATCTTGTTCATGTTTAACACTATGTAGCTATTTTTACGTACAAATATATAGTAGATTAGAATCAGCGTTAATCATCACCTATAATCCACAACTCTACATTTATAAATTTTGTATATCCATTAAAAATCACTTACCGAAAATGAAACCAATAAGTTTTGTCCAGAAGAAGAAGAGACAAATTGTTTAGTGTATTATGTCGTTTTACAACATAGTAATGCTTTGTACTGTCATTTTTTTGTCTAGTTTTTGGCGCGTGCATAAGCACTTGCAATGCATTTTGTAAAGATTAAAATAAAGTATTAGGAATAACAGTCTGTTATTCAAGAAAAGTAGTAGTTTATTTCAAGAAAGTTACAGTCCACTTAGTTGAGCCTTAAGACTCCTAATATTCAAAAACTAAAATACCAGTGTTCTACAATAATTGAAAATAAGATTTGCAAGCATTGTTATAAAATATAGAATATTACACAACCTAGTCCATCAGACCAAAAATTGCAAACAATACTGTAGTATTCACACGCACAGATAAAGGTAATACTGTGGTCGCAGTAAATCATAATGACTATGTACAAAAAATCATGGACTCATCAACACCGGCAGTTTTGAGGTATTAAAGAAAAAACCAACCCACAAGTTTCAATTATTAATTAAAATCTGAATTACTAAATTCAAGTAGTGCAATAAGTCTAACGATTGTTAATTCTACCTAACCCCACAATCATCTAAACTGTACACACTAATAGAATTACATAAACCAGATTCTCAGTAAAAATAATCAAAAGTCACTAATTAGATATTATTAAGCAATACAAGACATTTTCACCAAAATATAGTATTAATAAGTCACATCAATTGATCAACAGCATTGAAAATATGGTTTTGCCACCAAATTGTAAATTAAATTCTTTGGAGATAAAATTTTTTTTCCAAGCATTCCCTTAAACGATATAATAGATTTAATAGAAAAATTACTTGAACAGATTCCGGTTTATCCTATTATCGTGAATGAACTTCTTAGCCAACTCAAAATGTGATTAAAAACTCAATTATTTTATTGTTAAGAAGGAAGTATACCTGTGTAAGAGCAACTTAGCAATGGAAATCCTTTAAGCTCACTGTTAGCATAGATATTTATGGGCAATTACGAGTATTTAAACATAATTATTCTGAGAATCTTATTTATTGCAACTTTTGTAGATAGATTACTTGAATATATTAACAATATCCACCGTAAACCCAGCGATAGGACAAAATTCAACAAAGTAATTTTTAGATTTATCAATGACAACATTAAATTGTAGGCATCAATTTCGAATTTCATAAGCAGTCGTATACTGACATTACGATTCACAGTACCTGCTTCAATACACCCTTTCCAACCTAAATTAGCTGCATGCCATTCTATGGTTTATCAGAAGTGCTAAAATAGATATATTGTTGAAGATCTTTTATTTTTTGTAATATAACAATGAGCTTTTCATCCCAGAAGAAAATGTACCCTTTACCCTAATAAATCAACTTATAGACCGATATCAATAAGGTTACGCCGTTTTTAGGGAAATGAAAATCGCACCAAAATCACGCCCATCTATATTCTACCAATAGAGTTATAATTTTGTAAAAATATAGATATATAGATGATTTTAGTTAGTTTCTGTGTTGAGGTGAACTAGTGGCTGTACCCTTAAAATTGTTAATTATAAATAGAAACATTAGCTTTTCGTGTTGAGTGGGAACTACCTGTGAGGCTTGAGTAAAATCTCCCGTGTAAACGCCAGCGTATTATGAGACTATTTCGATAAAACTAAAATCAGATTTGTGGCAACATTTACAGTTAAAGCATCAACAGGGAATCTAAAGGCACATTCAAAACCGAGACACGTGGATGCTTTTACGAGGGTTTCAACTGTGCAACAAGGATATTCCAGCACACACAACTGTGAAATCAACGTCAGTGAAAACCAGGTAATCTTAGAACGTAAAAGCATCAACTTTGACCGCAAGCGCTCATAAGCAGCAATCAGTGAACAAATATAGTGTATCAAAAAAGATACCTAGTAAATTGAAAAGAAAAATTGATCAGCACTTAATTGGATTTGTTCGTTAATAGCTTTCAATCATTTTCGCTCGTAGAATAAAGAGGGAGCGTTCAAATAATTTGTATGCTGGGTTCCTGGCTATCAAATTCTTACACGAAAAACTATTTCTAATGTCATGCTTCCAGCTCTCTATAATACAATAAAAGAACCTATAAAATGGAATTAAATCCTGATTACGGTATTGAAAATGTAGGCACTGCAACCGATTTATGGACATCGAGGGCCAATGAATCCTATATAGCCATAACAGCCCATTATACTTCTGAGGAATTTGAGGTGAAAACCGTTCTACTGGACTGCTGTAATTTTGAAGCCTTTTATACAAGTGAAAACAATGAGGAGTTTTAATGGCGTAATAACCCAATGGAATTTAGCAGGAGAAATTAAATTCGTCATAACTGATAATGCAGCTAATACACAGAGAGCCATTAACAATATTAGCTGGAAAGTGTGGTACAAAACCTTGGAAAAGGTGAAGAAAATTGTTCGTTTCTTTAAACTTGCCTTGGGTAAATTGTTAAAGGCCCAAACAAACGAGCGACCAGATTGTGTTCCAAAACGGTTAATACAGGAAGTACCAACACGCTGGAGCTCTATATTTCACATAGTGCAGAATTTCGTGGAACTAGAGTCTTTTGTCAGGGCTACAATTGCGATCATAACGAAGGATCTTCCAATAGTCACCACCGAAGAATGCTTTATACTGACCTACTGACCGAACTAAGTAGAATATTAAACCCTTTTGATGAAGCAACACGATCAATAACCGGCGAAAAATAGTTATGAGACGGTGCTTGAAAATTACTAACTGAAGAGTTTTTTTGATGCCTTAAAAGTAGTTATTCACAGCTTACCCTCTGGTTTAGCTAGTAGATTTGCTAATGTGTAAATAAGTGGAATATTTTCCGTCTGTATCTTCTTAGATCTCCGGTACAAACTAGCTGTGTTTTCAGACCAAAACGAAAGTAGAAATACATTGAAAAGTGTAAATGATCTTTTCGTTGAAATTATTGCTCAACACTAAGTTAACAAACATTCGCTTAGCAGTCTGAAGTTGCCAGTACTATTGACAAATTTTCTCTGTTGAAAAAGACTGTGAAGGGGCTGCCACAGCAAATGGTTTAGAATTCAAAAAATATACTCTACAAGTTCCTAAAAACCTTATATTGATTTTTTCTGTGCTAATGGACTTAGACTAGCAGAACTAAGAGTTGGAAATTCACCAATATATATTCAGAAGATGGGTGATACCATGTAATGTGTTCCTGTCTCTATTTATGGAATCAACAACACTCATCACATCCAAAAAAATGTGGAGTTCCATGGCACAAAGCCTAGGGCCAATAACAATATTGCTGTGTCATATAAGGACTGAAGAGAAGTATCGTCAAAAATGGACTGATGCTGCAAAAAGATATGGAAAATGCCTCATACAAGATATGGAAAATGCCTGAAGACAAAGATGATAAAATTTTAAATGAGAAAAAAAAACATCCAACACTTTTTGTCGGAGGAAAAAGTTTGCTAGAATGCTTCAGTGTCTCTGGAAATGGTGGATTTTATGCTTATAATCTTATGAAGTTTCATCATTTCATTATGGAGGAAAACTTCACATAGTCAGAAACAAGATATCGGTACTCCTTTATCGAAGACCATTAAGGAGTTAGATACATATATAAATGATGACGCTTTACCTGCATTTATCAAAGATGGTCAACAGAATTGTCCCAAATAGGTTTCAAAATTAGAAATACTTAAGTTTCTAAAACAGTCAGTAGCAAACGCAGGCAATACTTTCTTCATTTAAAAGCATATAATTTAATGCGAAACTTTTCTTGCGAGTGAGGGGTTGACTATCCACAATTTTAATACGAGATATAAAAATTGTGCAAGTCCTACCTACACAATCCGCTATACTTACTTGACTTGCATTAGTGTGAAGTAAACTATTCAGCAAACTTTATGGATTATGACAACAATATGTACCAGGGGCATTATCGTTCTCTAGTTGCAGCCAGAGAAGTTAGCAGAAGAACTGGATTATGAGAAATTTATGTTGGAAAGGATAAGCTTTCAATTCAATTAATTTATTATTTAAAAATGTGTATTATTATTTATATTATGTAGCATAGATTTTTATATAAATGGATATGTGTACTAATGTACAACACTTCATAGAATGAATATATAAATTTCCTAATTTCAAACATAAAAGTACACATATGAACAGGAATATAAACTGTCACTAGTAACATCGAACGTGCACCAAAGGGAATGTACAAAAGACAATAATGATTTGACTAGTAAATGTATACACTGCTAACCTCTAAAATTAATCAGCTGAGGTTGAGCCTGTTTTTTTATACACTATTGTTAGGACTCATGTAATTTTATATTATAAATGAAGCTCATGCTTCTATTGGTCACAGAGGCCGAGATATAATTTAAAATATGGCAAAAATGATAAAAAGGATTAGTAGTCACGATATATAATATTCCCTCATTTTAACGAATTTTATTAATTAAATTATTTGTGTGGAACCATATATTTTCTTTATATTTCAGCAGTTATTTTCTATGGGGTTTTCCAGAGATTGTATGTATTCCTTAGATTTATAAAATATAGCTTCAAAAGATGTTTAAATGCCAAATTTGCATTTTTATTCGGAGTTAGCAATTCTTGTATGGTATTTACAAATCATGTTGTAAAAATCAAAGATACGAAGATTACCTTAAAAAATAGTTTCTTTGTTATTAAAACGTTTTTAAGTTTATAACTTGCATTTACGTCTTCCAAATTTTTGAAAAAAGAACCAAAGCTGACCAGTCTGCAGCTCTAACAATGTTTAAGGCCAATAAATTTGCATGCCATAAAATATTTTTTAAGGATAAGATTTTGGGTTTTTTATCTCCCATCATTCTGGTTATTTGTTGAATTCCTAGTCTTTGTATAATAATACAGTAGATTTACTAGTTTTAGTTGTTATTGTTATATAGCCTATCCTCACAGAATGCAAATGTAATGCACAGCACCGTCGGATATTGGCAATAGTAAACCTAACCAAATGAGGAACTGAATTTGCCTGCAGACATCGTGTCTTTATAAAAAAAATCCAGGTGTTTGATTTGGTACACAGAAGTTAAACAAGATTCCATTATAAACCACCTTTTATTGTTAATTTTCAATTTTGACACTTTTAATTCAGACACCCCTGAGTTTAGTGAGTCAAGTTAGTTTTTTCATATATAGTGAATTATCTAACTATATTAGGATGTGAATACATATATAAAATCAAAAAATCGTGACAATAAGAAAATTAAGTCAAATTGGGAATCAGTTTTCTCAAATTTACCAGAAAAGTGCAAAATGTAATTATTGCTTTCAAATATCGTCTACGTCTTCTGGAAATACTGGAAATTTAACTAGACATTTAAAATAAAAACCACTCGTAACGCTAACAAATTGAAACATCTGAAGGATTCTTCCTCCAAACTACTTCCGACGAAATGAATAAAACTGTAGGAATATGAATTCAACAAGTATCATCATAATGTGCTTCATCTTTTAACACAGATACTAAAAATTCTATAATGGCTATAATAAAAATGATTGTGTCAAAGAGTATCATCTCTTGAAGATTGTTGGACGGACAAGAATTTGAGAAAATTGTAAATACGTTATGCCCCCAGATACTGTCTGCCTACCAGTAAAACATTATCGAACACGACTATTGTTTAAGCAATTTGTTTAACAACAGATGTTTGAACAACTATCAGGAATGAAAATTTTCCACATTATATTGATGAAAATTCGATTCTTAATTCAAATTTATTAAGTTGTATCAAATAACCGTCACACAAGTAAGAATTTGATAACGCACCGAATATCACCTTCGTTGTAAACATGGGTGGGTGACGCTCAATAAAATATTTTACACATAAGTTGAACTTGGTAGTGTAACATGGAATAGGTGAGAATCAAGATGTTGTAAATAAAGTATAACAAATAGTACAATTTATCACGCGCAAGCCAAGCTACTGGAAATGGAAACCCACATAAAACTACCAATTTTAAAATTAAAGCAAGATGCCCCAACAAAATGGAATTCTACCTACGAAATGTTATATTGATTATGTACATTTTAAATTAATAATAAATAAAAGTGCAAGAAAAACTAATGCATTAGCTCGTGTTTCAAAAGAATTAAGTATTTGGGCAAAACTCACAACTTAAGTTGAGATTTAATTGTATCAATGTCTCAATTTCTGTTGTCTATTGTTTTTTTTATCCCGACGAAAAGGGTTTAGCTCTGTGGGAGCCCTTGCCAGGTTTTCAGGCCTGTGGATGGAGTTGTGGCTGCAGTTTCCCATGAATTTCCTGCCCGTAGGCCTATTTCTAACAGGACGGCTTTTTGCATTTGTTTGTAAAGATGTTCGTCCAGACCTAGGTATTTTAAGTTGTTTAATAGATGTTTTGGGACTAGTCCTGTCGTCGACATAACAATTGGTACAGTTCGTGTGTTGTTCATGTTCCACTGAGTCTTTATTTGAAATTCCGAATCTCTATATTTGGTTATTTTCTCAGCCTGCTTGATATTTATATTATTGTTGTTCGGAATTGCTATGTCAATTAAAGTTGTTTTCCGAGAAACTTTATCTACCAAAACCATATCTGGTCTATTGTGAGCAACAGTTCGATCGGTCAGTATCGTGCGGTCCCAGTACAGCTTGTAGTTGTTATTTTCTAAAACAGATTCTGGTTTGTATTTATAGTATGGTAATCTTACCGACTGAGATAATTCAAGTTTCAGTGCTAGTTCCTGGTGAAGTATTTTTGCCACATCATCGTGTTGTTCTTTGTATTCAGTTGCAGCGAACGCTTGACAAGCTCCTGTGATATGCTGGATAGATTCAGATGTTTGGCAACCGTACCTGCATCTGTCGTTGTTAATAAATAGAAGGGTCTTTAACGATGTACTTTAGATAGTTCTTAGTTGGAATTACTTGATCTTGGATTGCCAATATATACCTTCCGTTTCAGGAAACATATGACCAGAGATCAACCAGTAGTTCGACGCTGCACTGTCGACATAATCTTGGTTTACGTTATTTATATGTCTTCCATGAAGGGGCTTCTCTTTCCATTTCAGCAGTTTCTGATCTGTGGTCTGGTGGTGTAATTGGACATGTTGTTGTGTCAGTCGCAGTGGTGTCGACCTGGCACATGACTCTGTGTAGATCAGAAAATTCTGCGAGTTTCTGGAAATGACACCCGCAAAATCGAAATTTGTTGATCCAATAGTTTGCTTAGATCTGTTAAAGTTGTACGTTCGACAGAGCTCTTTGGATAGTGATTTTGAGCTTTTGTTAGTAAAACTCGAACTTTTCGTTGTAATTGTTCAATGTCAGTCTTGCACCAATTAACTATACCGAAAGAGTAAGTGAGCACTGAACACGCATAGGTGTTAATAGCCTGAAACAGATTTTTACTATTTAGTTTGGTTTTCAACAGTCGTCTTACCCTTCTATAAAACTCTGCTGTTAGGTCCTTTTTTATAGTCAAGTGATCAATACGTTGAGTCTGCTTTATTCCAAGGTATTTATAAGTATGACCTTCCCCCATAGATTCAATTAAGGTGCTATCTCCCATTTCGAAGTGCCCCTGCTGTATTTTGCCTTTAACTATATTAATAATTCGGCATTTGTCTAGGCCAAATTTCATATGGATGTCACTAGACAACCCTTTTACTATTTTAAGCATATCATGCAGTTGTTGTTTCGTAGCTGCCATCAACTTTAAGTCGTCCATGTATAACAAATGGTTTATCTTCAATGCTTGTACGTTGTTGTGTTTGAGACTGAACCCAAAATTAGTCGAGTTCAGTTTGTTTGAAAGAGGGTTTATGGCAAGGCAGAACCATAGCGGGCTAAGAGAGTCTCCCTTTTGATTGGAATGGGGTCAGTTTGTATCGAACAGTTGGCTTCATTCAGTGAGATTTTGGTTTTTTTTATATATATATTTACGTATTTTGCACTAGCCAAGTGGTATTAATAAAGATGATTATTATTATAAATTCTGAAATATTAAAATTTTTATTTAGTGTAATAAGTAGGTATATTTGGAATTAACTTTGAAACGTTTTATGTAGTTAAGATTAGCCTAAAACCACTGCGGGCGGCTCCAGTATTTCCAAATTTTTATAATACTCACTTATATTTTATCAGTCCAAAAATCGGGTTATTTTACAATTGTATTTTCTATTATTAAGCTTACTGATCTCAATAATTCTGTTTTCACTTGGATATAAATATTTACAACTATAAAGATATAAATTTCGTTTTTATATATTTACAATAGTTAGTTAAGTAGTCACAAAATTAGTGTACAATAAGAGACTATCTCTGTTGCCAAATGCACAATGAATATTATAATAAAATTACTAGTGTAAGTGTTAATCAAAACAAAGCACGCCGGTCGAACAAAACGGACGATACATGTGTTTTAGTTAATTAGTGAACCAGTGTTAAAAACCAGTGCCAGCGGAAAACCAAAACAAAAACTGGCAGGTGCAAATAGGAAAAACCCGGTCATGACAGAAACGACGATGAATTACCCACAGACAAAGTTAAACAAGTGATGGGGTTTATCACAAATTCCGAAAGCGAAATATTAGTCGAAATATTCAAACAATGGGCAAAAATGCTCAATTATAAAGTAAACAACGAAAACTATATAGACGATTCAACAAGCCAAACTCAGAAGAAACGCATGAAGATCGACAACCAGCCAGAAACCAGAAGTATATTTATAACATTCGGCAGGCCAGAAGACACCGCAATGGACGTACTGCCACCTTCTTTAGAGACAAAAATCTAGCCAAGACGATCAACCCGTCAAACAGCAACAAATTGCCAGGTAAGTACCCCCTATCGCAGTAGCCAACAAAGGAATGTGCAGAGGATAATCCCACCACCGGTTCCGATCGAGTGAAAGCCTCGGTGGCCGGTGCACGCTCCACGGATTCTGGGGGAAGCGAATTATCACTGGTTCCGTCACATAGTGACAAGAAGAAGAAGGACACTGTTAATGGTACAGCATCGACCATTAAAACTAGAGCTGGCAGCAAGACACTATCCAGCCAAGTCCTCCAAAAGGCGGATAGTGGGGTTGACGTCCCCCAAAGGGCAACAAATGAGAGTGGCGCTCCAAACAAACTAGGAGCAAAGATCGATGAGCTCTTGAGGTTCATTGGGCCTAGGCACAATGTACATCATGAGATCAAGAAATTGGCACACGCCATTAAGTCAGAATATGACAAATACCTGACGTCAACGACGCGGCCATCTCTTGTAGCGAAACTTGCTACAACACAGACATCGCCAGTAAAGGGGTCAAACACTCAGACACAAGGCGAAGAGCAAGAGGAGGTCCCAAAAGCGGCTGCCGCAAAAGCAGCTAACTCAAAACCGGATGCATCAACACCGGCGGCCCCAAAGCGGGCGGCTTCAATAAAGGTAGCCTCACTGCCGGGAAACTCAGTAGCAAGGACCTCGCCACCGAAGGCCTCGCCTTCAGTAGCCTCATCAAGTAAGGCACCACCACTTAAAACTCTTAAACCGGTGCTAGCTAGCAAGCTAAAGCCCGGTAAAGAAGGCTGCCAGAACATCGGGCAAACCACCCAGGCAACAACAAGTAGGGTGGTCAATTCAGAAGCGGAGAGAAACAATGGATTAAAATCCAAGTTACCGCAGACCAAAAACCAACCTTCAGACCAGTCGACTGACTGGCAAGTGGCAAAGAGGAAAAAGGCCCCGAGGACCAATAAGCAAAAACCAGCGCCACATTGTACGCTGCTTATAAAGAAAGGCGAGAAGAGCTCCCATGCAGATATCAAGAATGATCCCACCTTGCAGGATATAGGCAAAAAAGTCAATAAGATCCGACAAACAGCTAAGGGGATCTCCTTTTGTTATTCGCGAAAGCAGACGCTCAGGAGATGGAGCGCTATTGTAACGCCATCAAGAATAAGCTCCCAAGCGGGGCCACTGTACAATCTCGAATACCGCAAATCGAGATTGAAATTAAAGACCTGGACGAGATCAGTACCAAGGAAGACGTAGTAAAGCTGCTCAAAGATAATATCGACGGCCTGGCAGGGATCACCGAGGAGGCAGTGAAATCACTTCGACGGGTATATAGATCAACACAAACGGCAGTTGTTTGTCTCCCAGAGGTCCAGGCCAAGAAAGCCATCGCACTTGGAAAGCTGAAACTTGCGTGGGGCACAGTACGAGTTCGCGAGAGGATCAGCCTTCGACGGTGCTTCAAATGCTGGCAATTTGGGCACAACGCCCAGGCGTGCAGAGGCAAGACTGATTGAAGCAGCTGTTGTCACAAATGCGGAGGCGCTGGTCACAATGCCTCGGCTTTTCAACAACTTGCCAAGTGCCTAATCTGCAAAGAGAAAGATAGTAGGTCAGACTGCCGGCACGCTGCGGGTAGTTGGAAATGTCCGATCTACCAACAGGCGATGAGAGCAGCACAAGCCCGTAAATGAAAGTACTGCAACTCAATCTCAACCATTGTGAAGCAGCCCAGGACCTACTGGTACAGCGGGTGCGGGAATTGGATTGCGACGTAGCCATAATCTGCGAGCAATACAAAAACTTCGACACCCGGTCCTGGGTAAATGACACAACGGGCAGAGCAGCGATATGGGCTTGCGGTAAATTTCTGTTCCAACAACTCCCAAATACCCCTGAACCATGGCTTGTGAGAGCCAAAGTGGGAGGGGTCCACTTCTATAGCTGCTATGCACCTCCTAGTGCACAGCTCGAGGAGTTCGAGTTATTCTTGGACAACTTGGCGGAGTATGTACGGAAGCATGAATCGGTTACCATCGCAGGTGATTTCAACGCCTGGGCAATTGATTGGGGATGCCGGGAAACGAGCGCGAGAGGACGAGCTCTCCTTGAGACCATGTCTTCGCTCAACCTGGTACTCCTCAACACAGGAGCCGTAAGCACATATCGCAAAAACACTGCCAGCTCCATCATCGACGTGACATTCGTTAGCAGCAACCTAATTAAGGGGGGCTGTGAGTGGCGGGTCAATGAGGAATTTACTAATAGCGATCACCAAGCTATTACTTGGGAAATCAACACCACTCCCAAACGAAGATTGCGTTTCAGCCGTGCGAGGTCACAGCCAGTCGGTTGGAACAAAAATGCTTTCGATGCTGATTCATTCGCCTTGGTTCTGGAGCAGGAACCATTGTCAATAGCAACAAGCGCAGAAGCCACTGCCAAAGAGGTAATGACAAGCGTTGTCAAGTCCTGCGATGCTTCCATGCCAAGGAGACGGCAGAACAACAGCCGCCCACCAGTGTACTGGTGGAACGACACGATCTCACAACACCGACGAGAGTGTCTCAAAGCACGAAGGCTGCATCAACGAGCACGGAGACGCGACAGGGTCACAACAGAAGAACTAAGGCTCGACTATGAGATCAAAAGACAACAACTACGAAGAGCCATTCTCTCAAGCAAGAGATCCTACTGGAAGGAGTTGTGTGATGAAGTTGATCAAGATCTATGGGGAAAACCGTATAAAATCGTGATGCATAAAATTAAGCCCCCCCCCCCCCATGACATCAACGAACTGCCCCGAATCATTGCACCGCATTGTCACTCACTTGTTTCCTGCGAAGCCTGAGCTACCCGCTTATCCTTCGTGGCAGGTGAGGGACGAAGATAGACCAGCAGTGACTATGAATGAGCTGATGGGTGCGTGCAACCGGCTCCAAAACGGTAAGGCTCCCGGTCCAGATGGCATACCTAACATCGCGCTAAAATGCGCCATAGCCAATAGGCCTGACATGTTTCTACACATGTATGAGACCTGCCTAATGCAGGGGGTTTTCCGACTAAGTGGAAAAAGCAGAGGCTTGTGCTCCTACCTAAAGGGGGAAAGAAACCTCCAGACGAACCGTCATCATATCGTCCCCTCTGTATGTTGGACTCTGCGGGAAAACTCCTTGAAAGGATAATAGCAGATAGGCTGGAGCCCTACGTTGAGCCGAAACTTTCCACCAACCAATTCGGGTTCAGAAAGGGGAGATCAACCATTGATGCCGTGACACTCGTTACCAAAATCGCCAGAGAGGCTATCTCGGGAAAGAGATGGAGAAGAGGTGGAAAAAAGTACTGTCTAATAGCCACCCTGGATATCAAGAACGCCTTTAACTCGGCCCGCTGGGACCGCATTTTGGAGGCTCTTGCCAGGATGGAAGTTCCTCAGTACTTGCGCAGAGTGGTTTCAGCGTATTTCAAGGACCGCATCTTGTTGTACCAAACTGAAAATGGGCAAGTAGACTATATGATCACAGGAGGTGTACCTCAGGGCTCTGTTCTGGGCCCCCTCTTATGGAACGTAATGTACAACGACCTGCTCCTGCTCGGTCTGCCTGAGGGCGTCAGGCTAGTGGCATTCGCCGATGATGTGGCATTGATCATAGTGCGCAAGCACATAGAGGAGATACAAACAACCTTCTCATTCGCTATAGCCACAATTCAGCATTGGATGCTCTCAGCGGACTTGAGTTTAGCAGAGCAAAAGACCGAAACCCTTCTTGTTAGCAGTCGAAAGGCAAGGGAAACCATCACCCTCAAAATAGGCGACACCTACATACAATCGCAGCCCTTCATCAGCTATTTGGGGGTGCTCCTGGACACACGGCTCAACTTCAAAGAGCACATAATCGCGGCCAGCAAGAAAGCAGCTGGGGTACAGGGGGCACTATCTGGAACAATGCCGAATGTCGGAGGCCCTAGACAGATAAGAAGACAGCTACTGGCAACAGTAACTACTTCCGTTTTGTTGTACGGGGCACCGGTATGGGAGAAATCGCTCGAGCTACCATCGTACCGCCGGAAAATGAAATCAGTCCAGCGGCTCTCAGCGATTCTAGTGGCATCAGCCTACCGCACTGTGTCTTACGAGGCGGTGAATGTAATTGCCTTTCCCCTACCAATCGACATCCTGGCTGCAGAAAGGGGACGGCTGTATCGTAGAAAGTTAGAAAAAGACCAGCCGACAGGAAACAGCGATGAAAGAGCCATGAGTCTAGGGCAATGGCAGGAGAGGTGGGACAGCTCTACTAAAGGCCGGTGGACATATCGATTGATACCTAACATCAGTCGTTGGGTCAACCGCCAGCATGGGGAGGTTGGATTCTACATCACCCAACTCCTGACTGGACATGGATGCTTTCGAGCATACCTGCACAGGTTCAGGAGGGCAAACTCCCCAAACTGCCCACACTGTACGGACGTGGTAGAGGACGCGGAACACGTGTTCTTCTCCTGCCCCCGGTTTCAGGATCAAGGTGCTGAAGTGGAGAGGATTCTGGAGACTAATATCGTTCCAGAACAAGTAGTAGAAGCCATGCTGAAGGGCCCCCAAGCCTGGAACTTGGGATCAGATTACGCGGAAACTATCCTCAAAGAACTCCGCAATACGTTTGAGGAGTAGGCTTTAGAGGCTCTCAATGAAGGAGCAGTAAACATCTGCAACGAACCACCCCTGCGAAGTAGTATTGACTGAGAGTGCCGCAGGGGACTATGGTTGTGGGAGAAAGAGGTTAGGGTTTTAGCGGGTATACGGTGTACTGGTTTCGATGCAACGATTTACTCTTGCTTTGAAGTCAGTGCATCGGGAGTCCCGCACGACGGCCAGCACGTGCTAGCTAAGTACGCAACGTACTTCCCCCTCTTCGGAAAAAAAGGAATGTGGGTACACCTGAAAGAAAAAATCGATAAGGCAAACATTAAAATCTACCCAGTTGAAAACAACAAAAGCGGCATTGAATATACCCCAAAGAGATTGAAAGACCACAGAAAACTGACAAAACTACTAGACCAGGACAAGACTGAATATTTCACTTTCAAGGGGCAAGAAGAAAGAACCTTATGAGTAGTAATCCACGCAGTGCCAGTCGAAGTTGGTTGTGAACTAGTGAAGGAAAAACTCAATGAATTTCGAACTATGAAATGGCATAAGACTTTACAGAAAGACTGATACAGGAGACAAAATATACATGTCATTCATACTAGTCGAACTACCCAAGGCAGAAAAAAAGCCAAAGTATTTATAACAGCACATACCTTTAGAACATCAAAATAAAAGTAGAACCACAGAGGATAGCAATCAAGTAAGCCAATGTCATAGATGCCAGGGTTTCCGCCATCATCAATCTCGCTGCTAGCTTCAACCAAAATGTGTAAAGTGCAGTCAAGAAACCCAGAAATATAAACGCCACTTGTGCCAACTACAAAGAGCCACATCCTGCAAATTTTTCTTTTCGCACACTGTATCTTATAAAAACCTATATAAGTGTCCTGTAGCTTATTTTGTAACTGATAAGGCAATATTCAAGCCCACTTAATCGAATGTTTAAAAAATTTATACCAGATAGGGATAACTGTTCAGTCACTTGTGATTGCACCAGCACCAATTTAAAAACCTTACAGATTTTACGACGTAATTTTAGTGTAACTGAATGTAATATTTCACCAACTTTTAAAACATTTTTGAACATCTTCCAAGCATAAAGTACATTGTGTGATGGATTCTGCTCACATGATAAAATTAGCAAAGAAATTCTTGACAGAAAAGATCTTAACATCAGAATACAGAAAGATTAAGTTTAGCCAACCCTTTAAGTGCACCTCATATTCATTACAACAACAAAATAATGAATGTTCGGTTGGTCATACAAATATTAAGCAGTTCTGTTGCAGATACTCTGCATTATTTACAAAAATATGGGTATGCTGACTTTCAAGGATGCAGCGCAACTACGAAATTCTTATATAATATAGATAAAATTTTTGACATATTAAATGCAAGAAACCCACATATTATGTTGAAGAAATATTTGATAGTGTTAGGAGTTATCTACTGAGTTTAAAAATTACTTGTCAAAAGAGTTAAAAAGCTTACCTACAAATTCTACACTCTCCGTAATTTACTAAATAAAAAGGTTTTACTTATAGTGTACAATAGTCTAGTCGATTCCATAATAAGGTATGGTATATGCGCTTTGGGTGCAGCTTAATAAAAAAAAATAGATAGAGGTAAGTCAAAATTACATACTTTAGATTAAATAATCGTCAAAGTGTCAAGCATATTTATGTTACACAGGCAATATTGAACGTGCGAGGTCTTTACATTAATGAATTGTTAAAGACGATACCTCCCGCGAATAACCTCATTAAAACAAATCTTCCACATACACACCAGACAAAAGGATAAACAGTTGCTCATATCTGATGGAAGGAATAAAACTTTATGTAAAAAATGTTGATGTATACACTTCTTATGATGTCACCATGTTAGTGTGAGCGTATCATCATAAGAGGCATGCAAACTTACCCTTAGTTTACTTTCACTCATTCTGCTCAGGGGTGGAAACTGAAATAGACAACATTGTACCACAGTTCGACCATCTACAATTCATCCGGAATACTGAATCTGACGGTTGCTCGTATTACATGCAGATGGCGAAATAGTTATCGATTGTTTGAAGATTGTCAGTTCGTCGCACAGATCATACAAAGAGAATAGGATGGGAAACTCAATGGTTATAATTGTGCTCAAAAAATTACGACTAGCGCCGTTACGAGTGTCAGCAAAACTCTACTATGGTACAGAAACCGTTGTTGCCTACTCTTTTCTTGGAAATAAAACCAGTATAGGAATCTATAATTACAGTTTTATCAAAAAAATAAAAGGAATCTTCATTACCCATAATCCTCGTTTCAAAACAGTACTACTAGATGTCTCTACTACCGAAATAAAACTCGTAATTAAAAATCGTCGGTTGTTATCGGTTGTCGACGTTGTCCTTCATTTTGTTATATAGTAATGTAATATGTAATTAAAACATTTAAAACATATCGTGCATCAAACAAAAAATACATAATATTGGAGCATTTCTTTTTTCGGAGGTAATTTATTAATTATATTTTTTGACAGTATATTACAACTAAACTATCCCCAAAAGTAAGAAATACGGCTTCAGCGGATCAACAATAAAAAAACTATTTCAAATGCCCGGCATTCGGTAATTTGTGAAGCTTATTCTAAGGAGGGTGCGTTGGAGCATACTACTGACAAGTGCATTGGCAAGAATAAATTTCTCGGTATGTTCACATTTCTCATATATTCTTGTAGTTCATATATTATTTCATTTTAAGTAATGAGAGAACTGTGGGAGATACTTTTGCATGGTTTTCACCAGAAAAAGGTCCTGTTACCATTTGCAGCCCCCAAATGACAGTGAAAATTCTTGAAAAAGTATATGGTGGTAAGAAGAGGCTTTTCAGTATGTTTTTAGAAATCACCATGCATCAGATTCTACCAGTTTTGAATGCCAAATTATACTGGGATTCCAAGGTAACCAATTTAATATTGGTTTTCAAATTATTCATAATTTCTTTATGTATTTTGCAGCACACAAAAAGGTGGTGAGAAAGAAGTTTGTACTTTCAGTAGACAAGAGTGTGAGGAGTGAACTATCACAATGGAAGAGAATGGAAGGTATTTAAAAAATATAAACAGTACAACTATTAATTTTTTTCAAATGTGCAATCAACAGTTAAAGCCAAAGGGCAAATATTGTTCACTGAATGACAAAATATTTGCTTTACTTATCAATATATAAACAAAGTGCCAAAAGTTATAAATTTCCATCAAATTTTTTTTACTATCTTACTAAAAACTCTTAAGTAATCTTGTAAATAGCATTTTTTATTTGTTACAATGAAAAATTTCTTGTTTTTTTAGATGTAATTGTTTGTGAGTATTATATATTTTGATATCAATTATTGTATGACGTTTGTATAGTGCCCTATTTTTTAAATATGTACAATTTACTTAGTATTTTGTGGGAGTTGAATGTATTTACTAATATTTAGGTATTATTTATATTGTATAGTTTCATACTACTCTAAATGCAAAAGGTAAAAAATGAAAATTCCAATATACAGTATATTACTTAAAGAAGCAGTCATCACATATTGCTTTATAATATATATATGTATATATATATATATATATATATATATATATATATATATGTAGATTCCTCGTTGTTGGGATACATCCGTGTTTTTTTAGATTTAAGTTGTGGACGCAACAGTTAACAATTCTAAGATGTGCCTTTTTAATCAGTAGTTTCTTAACCATTGACAACGGGGTCTGATCTAGACCCCGAAACGTTTGGAATATACAGCAATTTTCTTTAAACTGTGGTGTTATTTCCCAAGAAGTACTTAGACATTGAAAAATATGCCACAAGTATCATTCAGGAAACAACCACAACTATTTTAAATTTGTAATAGACTCAGGTTGTACAAACCATCTGATAACAGAGTCATTAGGACAATTTTTGGCAAATAAAAAGCAAGTCAATCACACAATAAATGTTGCTAAGACAGGTGAATCCGTTACAGCCAATTACGAGGGTACATTGCATTTATTTTCACAATATGGACAGAAATTTAAATTAGAAAATGTATTTGTGTGCAAAAATCTAACACATAATTTATTATCTGTGAAAAAGATGGAGTCACAAAGGGTCTAAAAATAGTATTTGAAAACAAAGAAGTAATTGTAAGCAAAAATGAGAACATTATCATAATTTGGGAAATCTATCTAATGATAAGATTTATGGCATAAAAGGATGGGACATTCTTCAACATATCCAACCAGTGGAGTTTGTGATGTCTGCCTGGAAGGAAAACAAACTAGAAAACCTTGCAAAAACTTAACAGATGAGAGAAAACCCAAAAGTATTTTGGAATCTATATCCAGTGACATATGTGGTCCCTTAAATCCAAACTCACATAATGGTATGAAATATTTCATTTCATTTATGGATCACTACTCTCATTTTGCTGTCATATATTTCTTACACAACAAGAGTGATACACTTCAGAAATTTAGGGAATACATTGCTATGGTGGAAAACCAGAGACTAAGATGCGATAATGGTGGTGAATACCTATCACATGAGAAAAAGTTCTGTAAACAGAACGGTATAAAATTAGAATACCTAGAACACCTGAGCAAAACAGCATAGCAGAAAGATATAACCGAACTTTATTAGATAAGGCTGAGCTCTTCAAAAAATGCATACTACATAACGGTATTAAATTATACGATGTAATTCGATTAAGTTACAAAAAACTAACAATTCAAGAAAAAAATTAAAAAATATATAGCCCAGAACTATGATAGCTTATTAGCCCTTCTGGTATAATTAAAACACTAAAAATAAATTATTCTATTTATAGAATAATACCCCTCTTTACATATCTCTATTTCTATTCATGTTTAGATATACTTTATGTACCTAGTTATATTTTGTTGTTTTGAATTATTGTAATTATTATTTTTTTCTTTTTTCAGGGACTAGTAAAATGGAATGTTATAAATATATGTTAATTAAGGGAATGTATGGGTAAATATGAGTATACCTATCTGTATATACTTGAATACTCTGTTGGACACAACACAAACTTAGCTTGTATGTTTTTGCTAATAAATTGAATTGAACTTAAGCATGCTAGGAAAACATTTGCTCTAGGGTTGGTTATTACCACTTTCAGCATGTTGGAACTTGCAAATAACCTTTTTAGTCTCAAGGTCGAATATTAAATATTTTTACCATATAATTGTTCACAAGATCATTTAGAGCTATATTTTAGTTGTATCAGAAGCGGAGAAGGTTGGAATAATGATCTCAAAGTATTGCAATTTCAGTTCAGATTTTGGTATTGATTGCAATATTCCCAGTTTAAAATAATGACACTGATTAGAATCTAGCCTTTCAACAAATTATTCTTTAAATTGTTATAAAGAGAATGTTTAATATTACATTGCTGGGTATGTTGCGAAAAAAATAGCAAAAGAAAGAGACTGTGTTGATTGCTTAAGCATATTATTTAATTGTGACGAAAGTCAAAACAGCGACCATGCAAATACAACAAATGAAAATTATAAACGTTTCACAAATTTTATTAATAATTGTGGTCTTTTATTTGCATCACATATAGTGTATCAAATAATATACTTTGTAGAAACATATTTCAGACACTTATCGGAAACACCTTTTCAAAGTGTTTGTATTTATTTAAACATGTACATCCATTAGGCTGTGAAGAATTCTTAGTTGAAGATTTACACAAATTGTAGTCAATTAAGTGTCTTGTCAAATGGTATGTAAAGTGTAGAGACAAAGTTAATAAATGAAAAACTTCATGGACATGATGTAGGATTAAGGCAAAGATTTACAAAATTAATTTTATTTCATCATTTGTAAACATTTTATATGTTTTAGGCTTACGCTTAATTATAAAATCGACGTGTTATTTATTTAAAACAAAGTTTTATTCAAATTTGTCACAGAATAAATAATTTTGTAATAAACTAATACTGTTTTTTACTCACATAATTTTACATAATTGATAACTATTCACTCCATCCTGGAATTGTTTATAAAATGACGCACGCAGACCCGAGACGTTATTTTACCAAGGATCCCAAGAAGGAAACAATTATCTATACACTCACTAACCACACACACATGTATATATGACTTGCTGTCTGGATTGAAAATGCCCTGTTTTTTTTTCGGAAAAACTTTTACCCCAGTGAGCCTTCGCTGATAATTTACGAGCCTTAGAAACCACCTTTAAAGGTTTGTATACTAGACTACAAATAATTCAAAAAAGGCGGAAATTGCTTAATTTTAAAAATAAAAATAGTTCATTACAAAATACCTGATGTTTTATTCTCATTTTGCACAAGATCTCGATTATTTACATACATTTAGTTTAAGTTAAATATTGTATATCCTTTTCTAAAGATCTCATGGATGACAAATTGACATAAACTAGTAGGTTTAAAATTTGTCAAATTTTAACCTACGCTTTGATATGCGACTGTTCGATATTGTGAAAATAGATAATATATTCTATTATATTCTGTGATACCGAGCTAGTTGAGAAAGATATTACGCGTTAAACGATATTACTTGTTTTGTGATTCGTGATAAACATATATTAAGTTCAGCAAGGCGACAAGCCTTAGACATAAAAGCCTTTATCAAGGTTAGGCTTGAGGAAGTTTTCGTTGAGGGTGTTTAATTCCCGCCCGTGGAAGCCCCGGCCCAGTTGCCGCCCCTACTCGCTCCTGTGTAACCAGTAGTCCAACCCCCGATCAACCTAGTTCCCGTGCTCAGCAACCCGGAACTAAAGCTCCAGTTCGGCAGATTAATCTCAAGAAGAAGAGTTGTGACGCTAGATGTAAATCCCGGCGCCATATTTAAAGTGATAACAAGAACCTACCAAACAATGGTTCGAATTCTCGGTGGTGTACTCGATGCTCCAATAACCCAGGCAGACTTTGTTCGGATGACAAGAACCTTAATACTCGGACGACTCCAGGACTTAGTTGAAGGATCGACAGGAATACGACCGACAACCCGATCAGATTGGCACGGACTATCCCCGTTCCACAACCGATTGCTGAGTTTCTTTATGCCCTTGGTGTGTACAACGCCCAATGGAACGGTATAAAGTACGAGGTCCGCCCAACTATCGCCTCCCCCCTCCCACCCGAGCCATGGAGACAAGTAGATTGTCGCAAGATGCCGCCAGTTTATGGACACGATAGGGATGGCAAAATCGATTACGATTTTATTCCAAAGTCGACTATTCATTAAAAAAAGTCGACTATTTGTGATCGACTAATATATTTTCAAAGTCGACTAACTCGACTTCATGATTTAAAAAAATCGGCTTTTTACACAGAACATAAGCAAATGCTGTTCTGTCCACTACGTCATTTTCTGACTGATTTAGTAAACTTAGAGCTTATAGTTCTGCGATTCACAGATATGATGACAGGACTAGAAAGAGAAGGCAATAAAAAGCAACAGGCCATCTCAAACGATTGGCAGCTGCTCTTTCTTTCTAGTTTTATCAGAATATTTGGGCATTGCAAGCTACTAACAAAAGTATATGCTCTAAGACTGTAAACTACGAGAGAAAAAGCGCAAACTTATTCATATAAGAAAGACGGAGATATATCACGGATTATTGTTTTGGCGCTGGAAACTTGCTCGAAATGCTTTCTATTTTTTTTTATATACCTGTAGAAGTTCTCTATCTATATTGTATAAACTGAGTGGCGGAATGTCAAAGAATAATAGATTGGTCTTGATCTGTCTGTGGCACAGATCATACAAAGAGAAGTCTGCGGTTGTGATGGTTTATTTGTATTTAGTATTTAGTGAAGTTAATTGTGTACTCTACGTATAATGTGGGACTCCCTAACGAATTAAACTATTTCTGTTTAGACTGAATCTGCCATCATTTGGGTGTAGGGTTAAATTTCTTAAGTGCTGCGACGAGATATTTTAAATCTTATATCACTCCCATTATTGAATAGGTTATTTTACCGTTTTTTGCGATGACACCAAGGGCTGTTTGGTCTCATTTTAACAAAGTGGATAAGGGATTAAAAGCTAAGTGTAATATTTGTGGAAAGGAACTTAAATTTTGATAACAGCACCACAGGTTTGTCAAACCATTTAAAAATGGTTCATGATAACAATAAAAAAATGAATCAATCATGCAAAAGGAGTTATGATGAAACATTAACTTCTACAAGTGCTGATCAAATATCCCAAGGACCTCTTGTTCAATACATAAGTAATGTGAACTCATTTTCAGGTATATGTTTACATTTAAATATTTTATAATTTACTATTCCTAAATATATAGATACTTATTTACCTTTTACCTTGTTAAAAAGGAGGATTTAAAAATACAGGAGTTACGAATGCGCTAATGTATATGATTGCTGTTGACAACCTACCTTTATGTACTTCAGAAAAGCAAGGGTTTAAAATCTATACAAAAGTGAACCAACCCTGACAGCTTGTATGCTCAACAAATACAAGGAACTTACCAGAATAGTAAGAAATCAATTTGAGCAGGTAGACTCAGTTTGCCTAACAACAGACATCTGGACAAATAAATATATAAATTTTAATTGTTTTATTATGTTCTAAGTAAATAATCAAATAATTATTTTTTCAAGATAACTAGGTGCATATTATTTAAGTGAAAGAATGGCCGTCAAATAATTTCAGGCAGTCATAAGCCCATAACGGTTATGCAAATCCTAATGTGCACTTATGCACAAATACTTGATATTAAAAACATATCCTGAATTTTGTGTAATACTTTTAGAAACACAAAAACTAATTTTGACGAATCAATTATTTCGATTAAAGTGGATCTCATTGAAAGAAAGATGAACTTACTAAGTCAACAGGCATCGATTCCCCAATGATACTTCATTTGTCGTGTTTTTGAATGAATATTTTCCAATTGATGAAGAGCAGAAAAAGTTAGACTGTGAAAAATAAGTTAAGGACAAAAAAAGCTTTCTTCAGCCAAGTTGTAAGATGTGTGTTAATTTTTTTTTTATAAATATAAATCGATGGCTAAAATGTAAAACCTCTCAAGTCGATTTTTCTACATTTTCAAGAGATTATATTATTAAATTGCTATTAACGCATTGGTATAAAGACTTGTGGGTATTGCACTTTAATAGATACCAATATTTATAAATTACTGATGAATTAAATACAAAATAGGCAAATTTGGAGTTAGTAGGTTTTACCCATTAGTGTCCTTAATTATAATCAGAGAATTAATGGTAAACATTGTTACCATGTTTTTAATTGTTTTTAATTTGTATGTCATATCAAGAAATACAGCCAGCATTAATATATTTTATTTTAGGTGGCTTTTATGAAAAGTAAAGGCGGCCAAACCCATCATGACCTTATATAGTAGCAGCTGTGATGAAAGACAAGGGCGCATCGAAATTTAGTTTTTTTGGCCAAAAGTAGGAAAATAAATTTAATGATTTATTTTTATATAGCTGCATATACCGTAAGGTGATTTTAATTTATTGATATTTTAAATTTTCAGTAAAATATTTGATCAATTTGTTCCAGAGGCCACGCTTACACAAATTAAGAGTATTTTATTTTTTCTGAGTACATAAACATAAACTTGAAGGTCTGTATACTTCAGAAAGTCCAAACGTTTCAAAGTCTAAATCAGAGCCCCTTTTCAATGGTGTTAACATATCTGAACAACAAATTTTAAAAAATAATTATATATACAGGGTGTAAACAGTATTAGTGCATATATTTTGAGAGAGTTGACCACGAAAATTGCACTACAGAGTTGTGTATTGTAATTATATTTTGTAGACGATTTACTTGATTTGGGTATATGAAACATTTAAGAAATAAACTTTTTCAAAACATTATCGTTCTTAAGACTAATGTTTGGAGGTAACCTTTAAAAATTTTTCATGTATAAAGTTAACGAACAATAGAATAAAAAGCACGTTACTTATGATTTAGAAATAACTTTTCACAAAATACTTCAAAAAATCTCTCGAGTACCTATTTTAAATTGCATATTTCCAAATAAATTAATTAATTGATATTATTATTTATGTTGGATAAGAACGTTGAAAATTAAAAACCATATGGGGCATCGCATAAGCGGCTAGCCGCATACGTGCCACTTTGCCATATCTTCTAGGTTTAGGTCGAGTTTTCATTTATTTTTCATTCTTAATGAAATTCGGATTAGTGAAGGCATATAAACTGTTTAGAATTTATATATCAAGCTGTATAAGCATTTTGCAAGCACAATTATGTGTAGGTGATTGTAAAAATAGAGGCAAAATTTGTGACTTTTCCATTTTTTTGACAAAACTATAGCTTTTTTGTAAAAATGCTATAAGCCTTTTTGATTTGTATGTACATAAACTCTCATTCCTCAAAATATTTGCACTCAAACCGTTTACACCCTCTATAAACATTGCCACTTAATTACGAAGGACTTAAAAACGTTTGCTGTACTTACTGCATGTAATAGTGTTAAATCTCTCTTGTAATTTGACCTAATGTAATTCCTTTTATAACACAACCGTTGTCACTAGATTGCAGGACATTTATAAATGTACCAGTGCTTCTCGATAACTATACCGGGTAAAGTTTGTCAATACGACAAGAACTAACATTACATGGTTGTTTGCACGAAAGTTAATCTTGAAACTTTTTAAATAGTAACAATGTGATAACTGATTCGTACACATAGATACATTTTTTTCACTACGGCAACACTCTTAGAACTAAACACTAAATTAATGTATAATATGACCCGTTTTTATTTAGGCTATATGAAGATTTGATGACAAAGTACCTACTACTACGGCGTCTGACAGAAAGTGGACAAATCATGGTCAGATACTGATACTGGCCTATCCCTTACAAAATTGCTTTGGTGGGATTTATTGAGGTAGTTAAAATATTTTTATTTATATCCCAAAATTAGGTACCTCTAGAAATAGGAATCATTACCTTTAGGATTAATAAAATGGGTCGTAAATAAATAAATCCTTTTGACCCTACCTTTACAATGAAGGTATAATTTAGTACCTCCGTTTTTATTGTTGATAATGTTTCTAGACAATATTTGGATCATAATCATGAAAATAACGAAATTGTACCTACCCCGCTTTTTTTTAATCGCAAAAAATAGATTTTTTATATAAAAATAATTTTGACCATATTATTAGTAAATATAATGTAACTAAATTACAGCATTATATTATACTAGCCGTTACCCGCGGTTTCACCCGCGTACGGAGTGTACAAGTCTTTGCAAAACGAAATACCTTATAAAACATATGTTTTAACCTATATTACAAGGTTTCCAAGTTTTTTGAAACACCCTACTTAACTATAAATCCACCAATCCCGAATATATTTCACCCAAACTGCAACCATCCTGTATATGCTGCTGTTTATTTGTCACCCAATATAACTTTTTTTAACACCTGCTTATAACTCTACTCCACCCTATATTTCACCTATGCAACTGCTTATGGTCTACGCTATATAACAATTATTTCTGATATTTTTTGAGCCACCTTGTAAACTAAAATCTTGCTTCGCCCCACGTTTCAGGTATTCCATATAGTAGGATGCATCTGTTTATGCCCTATATATCATTTTTTTTAACTTTTCGATCCACCTTAATGGAATTGCCTGTGGAACCCTTGGTGTGTTACTAATGTAAAAACACAATTTGACACCCTAACACCAAACCTTTATTTGAACACTCACCCAAATTGCAACTGCTTTTTGACCACCCTATATAACAATTTTAATCAGTTTTTTTACCCTCCTTGTATAACTATAATTCTACTTCCATCTACATTAAAATCAGGGTGTATATACTGCTGCCAATCAGTCAAATATTATAACTTATTTTTGAACCATACTGTTTAACTATTTTTTTACTCGACAAAATACTTCAACCACCTTGTATATTCTGCTTAGGGGCCACCAAATATAACATTTTTTAAACACTTAACTATAACTCTACTCCACTCACTATCTTATCTACGCAAATGGTTATGGACTACTATATAAACATTTTTAACCATATACAAAAAAATTATTACCCAACTTGTTTAACTAAAATTCTACTCCATCCTCTATTTTAACCACCTTGTATATGGAACTAGTTATCGGCCACCCAGTATAACATTTTTTATACCTCCCTGTATAACCATAAATCCATCAGTGCCCAATATAGTTCACCAAAACTGCAATTGCTTATGGGGCACCCTATATAACAACCTTTTTCATAATCACCTTGTATGTATTACAACTACCCTGTATACGTTGCTTCTTATTGGTCAACTAATATAACATTTTTTAAATAGTTAACTGTAACATTTCTTTAGCCTATATTTCAACTATCCTATATGTGTGCAACAACAACAATTTTTCCTCAGATTTTTTTAACCATATTATAAAGTATAATTTCCCTCTACCCTTCATTTAAACTTTTTCTAACCTTGTATGAATCACACTGGGTAACTGTAACTTTACTGCGACCCTAATTTCAGGTATTCCATATATACAACTGCTATATAACAAAATTTTTCTACCATTTATTACCCACCCTGTATAATTATAATTTCACTCCACCCTATATTTCAACAACCTTGTACTCGTATATGCAACTACTTATTTGCCACCCAATATAACATTTTTGTACTACCCTGTATCCTTAAAATTCTACTCTCCCTTATATTTCAACCATCAGTAAATGGAACAGCTTGTAGATCATAACATTTCTTTATAATATTTTTCTAAAACCCACCTGTGGATATAAAATATTTTTTTAACCACTCTATAAACTATAATTCCACTCGATCTCATATTTCAACCACCCTGTATAAAGATCTTCTTCCAACATGTTTTCAACCCATTTCATAACTATAATAACTCAAGAATATAATTCAAAGATCCTTACTGATTACTTAAAACATTATTAAAAAAAATTATCCACCCTGTATAAATATTCTAGCCTTATTTCAACCATATTGTATATGAAACTACATATGAGCCAAACAATATATATGTAATTCTACTCCGCCCGAATATGAACCACGTGATACTATTTATGGCCCACTCAATATAACTTTTTTGAACCACCCCGTATAACTAATTTCACTCCCCATTATGTCAACTACATTGTATTATGGTACACCTAATATAACTGTTTTTTAGATTTTTTAAATCCATGTCATTCTATTCCGCACTAAGTTTCCTCTATATAGAACACCCTGAAAAATTACAGTTGATATATCAGTTGATCTTTTATAAATCGAAACATGTTACATTGACATATCCCGAATTTTGAATAAAAGCCAAGCTGATTCAAGTATCTAATATTTGGTGCTTGCTGTGGAACCAATAGAGTAATGTGTTATCCAACATGGTAGAAGTTTTTTCGCTATATCTACCGTTTCGGTCTATTTAGGGAAATAAAATATCTACCAGATTTTAAGTCAAACTATAGGCTTTGCAAGCAAAATCCGTTCAGTAGTTCTTACGTGATGCCCGAACAAACAAACAAACAAACAGACAAACTTTCAATTTTATAATAGTATAGATTGGTACTAATAACTACATCAGATTTAAGAGATGGGATCAAAAAAAAATATTTAAAAAATCTTTTAATTTAAAAAAATAAGTAATAATTTTTAACATTAAATATTATAAATATATACACAAGTATATTCACACTGTGATGATTCGATCGTGCTTTAGTCTTAGTTACTTCGGGTGCTTTTATAAATATACTTTTCCATACTAATAGTCCATGAATAAGGTTATCAAGACCATCTAGCATGCTGTAACACAGAATGACAATTTGCAATATTTAGTTTTACACACGTGTTCGGAGTGTAGCCATATTATTTAATATAAAAATGATCTATCCAAATTATTTTAAGAAATCTGATCATGATGGAAATCGGATTAAAATATGTTTATTTTGTAGCCAAAGATGGAAAATAATGTGTAATATTAGTGAATATTTAAAAAAGAGGTTGTTAGATCTTGTTGATAACTTAAATTTGTCAGACTATCGTTTACCAACTATGCTGTGCCCAGCATTTAAATTATGTGTTCTAAGAGGATCAAAAATAAGATTTAAACAATTTTCGTTGGAAGAGAACATTAAGAAGTTTACTTCAATTCGAAATAATTTAAAATCTGTAAGTGCAGATGGCACGTGCAAGTGCCATTTATTTTATGTGGTTAATAGTTATTTTCTGCTGAAAAAACTTTCTACAAGTAGTAGGATAACCAACAAAAAGACATTAACAAATAGCTGTTTTAAATATTGTACTCATACCGGGAAATGTATAACACATAAATGCAAATACACAACACTTTTGGATAATATAAAAAGTGACATACTTAGAAAAAATGATAAGAAGCAGAAAGAAGATTTAATTGTAGATATTTTGTAAGATTCCAGTAATAAAAAAATAATTCAAAAAATAGATAGTGATGTAACATTTATTCTTTCTCAAAAGCGAGGTAAACCGGTGGAAGTTGTACTAAAGCGTAACAAAAGATGTAAAAGAAGTATTATTTCATGTCACATATTGCAAAAATGTCGCTTCAAGATCCTAATGATTTTATTCAAGAGTTCAAAAGGAAAAAAGACTAAAAAATATTCTCTGATTCTGGTGTTAAAAAACTTTTAGTTCTTTGTATAGCGCCAAATATACAAGAAAATTATGCACACATTTCCCTTTTCTGGTCACAATTAAAAATCAATAAACAGCTCGGATATATTTATTCAGATTTCAAAATTGTTAATATTATTTGTGGCTTAATGCCTAGTGCCTCTTGTCATCCTTGTATTGTGATTAGTAGTAGGATTATGAGGGCCCCAGACCAATTTGCATATTCCATCGAAGCGAAAGAGAAATCAGTATTTCAGCCCCTGTAGATCGCCGGCACTGGCTATGTAGGTTGATAGGTTCGTTAGGTACCTATTGAATAGTTGTGTGAGTGTTATTACTTTGGTTGCAGTATTAAGGGAATTAAATGTAAAAATGTGTGAAATTTCCATCCGTCCGCCACTGGGAATGCGAATTAATTTAAAATAGCTTAGTGGCTTGAGTCGCGTTTCGCGAGTACAGACTTGTTTCCCGACATTAAGGCGATGGTATGGAATTCAACGATACTAATATCATCTCGAAGGCTAACTGGAGAGCCGGATTCGAATTTTTGCGAATTCTTACTTGTAAAGATGTGATTTCTTAGAAATTAAGTCAGATTGACCGAGCGGTCAAAGGCGTTGGATTTAAGCTCCGGTTCCCACCAGGGTCGAATCTCACATTTGACATTTTTAGCTGGATTTTCAATAACCTATATGAGCCTCCCATCTACATGGGAAGCGAAGCCAGCTTCTTCATAAAATGCCTGCGAGAGAGATCGATAACATCTGTTTTCTTAATACCCAACAAACTGGAGGAATGAAGGTTAGCCAGCGTGCTAACTGAATTGAACTTATAAAGTAAAATCAAGCAAAATGTTAGTTCTTCAGTATTAGTTGAAGTGTAGGCACCAGCAGTAACAATGAGTTTAATTGGTAAACTAAACCCGCAAGTTGGTACTTATGAAGTTCCTGAATTAGTGAAAATAACAATCAGCAGCAGTAGTTCGATTACGCTTCAAAATAAAGAAGTGTCAATACAAGTAGTTAAACAAAGCGGTTTCTGGAGCGGAAGTGGGCATAAAGGTAACCAGTCATCGAGTTCTCGCCGGGAGCTGCTGCCGAGCTGTTGGTAGTTGTTGTTTGGATAAGAAGAAGACATTGGGAAGAAGAAGAAGACATTGGGGGTGGTCGTAGGGGTGCGCGAAAGACATTTGGGTGTGTCGCAGAGGTGCGTGCCATCTGTTATTAATAAATGAAAGCAATTGTATTGTGGGTTGCGTGGGTTGCAGAGTGCACGCCATCTGTTGATGGTTGTGGTGGTTACAAAGAAAAAAAGCTAAATACTTGGTCGGGTATCGAACGCGGCTTGCCTGATTACAAAGTCAGGTGTCCACCGAGCTGCGCTAATGCGGTTAATCGAGAAATGTTTATTTGAAAAGGTATAGTACATGCCCGTTGGGTGGGCGCGGGTTTTTGGGCGTTGTTCGGTTAGATATTTGGGGGCTGGATGGGGGGATATGATATTTTGTTGTCTGTAAAAAAATTTAAAATCTTGGTATTTTGTTGTCTGTAAAAAAATTTAAAATCTTTTGCTTAAGCCTGCATGCGCGAGAACGTCCACTCCTTCGAGTCTATAGTTATCGTAAGCAACCGCCTACCTGCGCAAGAACGGCAACTCCTTCGAGACTCTGATTTTGTCGGATGATTCAAGGCATTGAACGCCTGCAGGCGCAAGAACGTCCACTCCTTCGAGTCTATAGTTTTCCTAAGCGAGCGCCTACCTGCGCAAGAACGGCAACTCCTTCGAGTCTCTGATTTTGTCGGATGATTCAAGGCCGAGCGTAATAATTTTGAGACTTGGAAAAATTTGTTTCAAGCGTCTGAAATTTAATTAAGGTGAAAATAATGGATATATTAAAACTAGACAACTGTTTAAATATCTTTATTAGCATATAGTATATTATGAATTTTCAGAGCATCCTTAATAATTAAAGCTATATTTTGTTTTGTTTTTGTACAATATATAGTAAGGCCGCCATCATCCAACCACATAGTCAAATCCAAAGAAATACCATCAGAACAAAGCTGGCAATCATCCCATACAGTGTCAGGTTCATCCTTTCCATGTGAAGGATCGTTATGGAAACCATATGCAAATTCCAAGTATTTTTTAAGCACCGTGTAACTCTCCACCGTTAAATGTATAATTGTTTCACCAATTTTGAGAGTGGTCTCGGTATCGGTAATATTAATTGTTAAAATTTCTGGTACTGCCGCATATATGCAAGTGCGTCCGTTGTAGGTAATCACAGTTGTTAAAACGTCTGGTACCACGTAACATCCATTTTTGGGATTTAGCTTTCCAGTTAAATCTTTCGGTTGTATAGTTCTCGTTGACACTGCACTCATATTAAATCTTACTTGGTCATCAAGTAAACTTTCCAAATTCATGACTGGATTGTTACAGCTTCAACTCAAGACTGAATAAAAGAAATAAATTCTTTTAACTTATTGTCGTGAGTGTGTGACGACAGCAAACACTACAAATATTAGATTTTTGTGGCTATAGGTGCAGTCTTATTCAATTCACTATGAATAAAAGGTGTGGAATATGTTTGGAAGAGATAACTAATAATTTTGGGCTATTGCCAAATTGTAACCATTGTTTCTGCTTCCCATGCGTAAAAAGATGGCATCAAAATAAAGACTTTGAATTGAATATTCGCAGAGGCTGTCCAGAATGCCGTATTATGTCTCCTTATGTCTATCAATCTGAGGTTTATTACCAGAAAGCGGAAAAAGATCGTTATATAGCTGAGAAAAACGAAAAAATGAAGAAAATACGATGTAGGTATTTCCGAAAAAGCAAACCCAAATGTCCGTTTGGAAACACTTGCTTGTTTAGCCATCGATTACCAAATGGGGTAGAAATAGATATAGGGCCACCTCAAATGAAACGTGCAGGTATGGGCGGTCGTACTGATTTCATAGAGGCTCAGTTCACACGTGGAGGAGGTAGAACTCAGCGCCCAGCAATAGGAGGACTCCCAGATACTTTTAGTTTACTCCTGGTGGAACCAGGAATTTTTTACGTCTTGAGAGATGAATAAAAACCTATATTTATTTAAAAATTCATGCCAATAAAATCATAAATGTATTTAAAAATTCCTGATAATAAATTCTCAAATCATAAATCTGTATTTATTTAAATGTAATGTTAATAAAATCGAAAAATAATATAAATCATGAATCCGTGATTATTTAAAAATTCCTGATAATAAATTCACATTATATCTGGTATTTTAGATATCAAAACCACAAACCGGAAATTTCCTGATAATAAATTCACATTATATCTGGTATTTTAGATATCAAAACCACAAACCGGAAATGATGACCGCAGTGAAAGGAAACTGTCATATCTTGTTTACGCTAATTGAAACCGAGCTAAATAAATTTACAGGAAGCTGTGGTTTGATTAGGTTATCATGTTGTTTGCAGCAACAAACTTTTGCAGGAAGTTCCCATATGATAAGCATTAATTAGTTGTTTTTTCTAGAACTAACGGAAATTTCGTTATACGCAAATGACGTAGTTCGATGCTGATAAATAAAATAATTGCGAATTTTTATTTCATTGTTAATTCAACTATCAAAGAGATCACATATCAACTACAGTGATTGTGTTTGTGCTTTGTGAAATTAACTGTTAATTCAACTTGCAAAGTGTATCTAGTGATAGTGTGTGTTGTTCAAAAAAACATTATGTGAGTATTTACTTAATTTCATTTATGTTAATTTGCTTTTAGTATTTTGTGACTGCCCTTCAAAATATTTGAAATTAATAGAGTATGTTTTTCGAATTGAATATTTTCTGCCCGCTTTTCAATTCAATGTTCTAGTTCCAACTTTTGTTAATTTGCATCTAATATTTGTGTGTGTCTTTCAAAAATTATTAGGAGTGTTTGGATTCATTATAAATTTGTAGTTTTGTTATTCGAATCAGGTAGTTTCTGTCTGCTTTTCTTAAAAATTTCAATGTTCTATTCCTAAATTTTTGGTAATTTGCTTCCAATATGTTGTGCCTGTCTTTCAAAAATTATTAGAGTTTAGACGCAACCAAGTTCATAGTATTTAATTTTTGTTATAGAAAATGGATTTTTTGAAAGAACTTAATGCAGTTTCCTCCGCAGAGATTGACAACAAGCCGGCAATAAAAATTCAAGACTTGCAGCTTAACCAGAAGTATCGAATTCTGGCAGCCAAACTGGTCAACCCAAGATACGGTGAAACCATCTTACTTGAATTAGAGGACCACGTAACCTTCCTGCCGAAACGGGTCACTCAGGTATATAAACCACACCTAGACAAATTTGGCGGTGGAAAGTTCCACATCGAATTCATCGGGCTGCAGCAACTTGGAGGCAAACTACAACCCCGAGTGCTTTTTCAAATTTCTGCGGAGTGAATATAAAAGAATTTAGTTGTAAGTTTTTATTTTAAATTTTGCATGCTTCAGTTATACTTTTACTGTTAATATTCCATTGATATTTCTCAAGTTTGTAATAGTTTATTATATTGTTATACGAGTAAAAATGAATTCAGAGGCTATAGCGAATATTAGTACCGATATTATTAACAAGTTTAGATTAGCATCAAATATAATTTTCTCAAAGAAACGTTGCTCTCCAGAGCAAATATCTAGCTGGCTGAAAATAAGTAAAAAACAATTAATTTTATGTAACAGAGCTATTCGTGAATCAGATTTACATATAGGAACTTTGAATAAGCTTCAGTCTGAAATTAGTCATATAAAAGATTTAGAAATGATTTGAAAAATTATGCTAACATCAAAAGGGGTGGGGGAATTGGTGAGAAGTCAAAAAGAAGTGATCGCGTTAAATGGTATGATGTAGAGTCAGCGTTTCGCTCACGTGTTCGAACAGGAGTAATCATTAATCTCATTCATATCAATATTTTTAAATTTTTAGATGATGCATTTTTCCTTTTTAAGGCGCGCATAAATAATACTTTGAAAACAATGCCTACTCTTAAAGTAAATACAACCTTTTGTGGTGAATTCATAAAGAAATCTGGAATGGAGGAAATTATGGAATATAAATATTTTAATACGAAAAACGCGATAATAGATAGGGGTACAGATTTGAATGGGTGGTTCTATGAACACATTCGGAATGAAATTTTACGTAAATTAGAGGAATTTCAGGAAAAGGCATCAGGATGGAGTTTGTATAAAGTTCTAAACTTAGAAATAAACATAAATAAATTTGAAATTGGAAATGGAGCCTCATCTTTCATAAGATTACCAGAATCAATTTCTAAAAAACATGCTGTAATCAATATTAAGAACTATGATGATGATCTTTGTTTTTTATACAGCGTTATTGCTCATTTGTACCCTACAGCCATTAATGTTGATAGAATATCAGCTTACCCCGAGCCATCTACTGTATTAAATCTAACTGGTTTGACATTTCCTATGACTTTACAGCAAATTACTAAGTTTGAGAAACTTAATAATATTTCTATTAATGTATATGTCTTAGAATTGATAAAAACAAAAGATAATGAGTATTATCAAACAGTTCCAGCTCGAATCACTAAATGTAAGTTAGACAAACATGTCAATCTCTTAATGATTCAAAATAAATATGTTCCTAAAGTCAATGATTTCGAAAATGTAGAAATAACAGCAAACGACGTGGAAATAAAATATCATTTCTGCCTAATTAAAAATTTATCACGTCTTGTTTCAAATCAACTTAGCAAGCATAAAAGTAAAAAATTAATATGCGATCGTTGTCTAAATTATTTTAGTGACTCCAGCAGCCTTGAGAGCCACATTGAATATTGTAAAAATGTAAATAATTGCAAAATATCTTTTCCTAAGAAGGCGGTAGTTGAGTTTAATAATTTTTCATTCAAGGAAAGGCTTCCTTTTATTGTTTATGCAGATTTTGAGTCGATTCTTTTACCAATTTCCGATACTACTTCTACCAAAACTTATAAATATCAGCAGCATTCAGCCATATGTGCTGGTTATTATTTCAAATGTTCCTATGATGACTCTTTCTCGTACTATAGGAGCTTCACGGGCTCTAACTGTATGGAGTGGTTCACCAATGAAATGGCAAACTTGACAAAGTTCGTGCAGTCCAAACTAACCGATGTTGTACCTCTCAATGTGGAGGTTAGTCTCAAAGATGCATCTGGCACATGTCATATCTGTGAGAAGCCCTTTTTACCTCAAGATAAAATCGTTAGAGACCACTCTCACCTTTCCGGTGCATTTAGAGGCTATTCACATAATTATTGTAACCTCAGGTACCGAGAGTCTTTCATAGTTCCAGTAGTGTTCCACAACCTAAGTGGATACGACTCCCACTTTATAATTAGAGATCTCGCCAAGCATGATCAAATAACTCTTGTACCAATCAATAAAGAGAAGTATATTGCCTTTACTAAACATGATAAGGACACAAAAATAAAATTTAGATTTATCGACTCATTTAGATTTCTGGGATCTTCTTTGGATGAGCTGGCATCCACTTTAAAAACCGATCAATTTGTTAATTTAACTTCAATCTTCAATCATGTGTCGTTAGCGAAACTAAAGATGCTAAAACGAAAGGGAATCTTTCCTTATGATTATGTTGATTCATTGGAAAAATTAAGTGAAACCCAATTACCGCCTATAGAGAATTTTTATAATAAATTGAATGACCAGAACGTTTCTCAAGCTGATTACGAACATGCTAAAAGAGTATGGGATTCCTTTGAATGCCAAACCATTCGCAACTACATGGAGTTGTACATGAAAGTGGACATTCTTCTTCTAACTGACGTGTTTGAAAATTTCCGTGATAGGGCCCATCAAACATATGACTTAGATCCAGCCCATTGTTACACTCTACCTGGATATTCTTGGCAGTGTATGCTCAAGTACACAAGTTGCCAATTGAAATTCTTCAAAATGTTGACATGCTGATGTTCATTGAACGTGGAATACGTGGAGGTATTTCCCAATGTTCTAATAGGTTTTCCGAGGCGAATAACAAGTATATGCCAATTATAATCCTAATAAACCCTCCAAATTCATTTACCACGTAGACGCTAATAATTTATATGGATATAGTCAAAGTCAACCCTTACCCTACGGGGGATTCCAATGGTCTGCTGATACCAACATCGATGTCACTCAAATTCCCGATGATTCAGACATTGGTTATTTTTTGGAAGTTGATCTGGAGTATCCCAAGCATTTGCATGATCATCATAAAGACCTTCCCTTCTGTCCGGAGCGCCGCACCCCTCCCGGCTCTAAACTTCCCAAACTCATGACTACCTTGCATGACAAGGAAAAATATATTATTCACTATAGAAATCTGAAACAAGCTCTTGAGAATGGTATCATTCTCAAACACATTCACCGGGTGTTGAAATTCAAACAGTCTCCGTGGCTCAAGTCCTATATCGATCTAAATACTTCCCTAAGAGCTCAGGCGACTAATGATTTTGAGAAGAATTTGTTCAAATTGATGAATAACGCAGTCTTCGGTAAAACTATGGAGAATATCCGAAAGCATCGTATCGTTAAACTAGTCAACCATTGGGAAGGTCGATACGGTGCTAAAAATCTTATTGCTTCCCCAGCATTTCACAGTCGCACCATATTCGATGATGAGTTGATGGCAATTGAGTTAAACAAAACTGATTTGCTCTTCAATAAACCTCTGTATATCGGTGCGCAATTCTGGAACTTTCAAAAATCCTAATGTATGACTTCCTCTATGATTTCATTTATAAAAAGTACCCTCATCATCTAGTCAAACTTCTATACATCGATACTGATTCATTTTTGCTTGAGATAATTTCTGATGATATATATGAAGAGCTCGTCAAACCCAATCTCCATCGTTTCGACACATCAGACTATCCCCCGATAATATCTACAACATCCCACTAGTTAATAAAAAGGTGCTTGGTTTAATGAAGGATGAGGCTAAGGGCTACATTATTTCACATTTTGTAGACCTCCGTTCGAAAATGTACACCTACCTAATCCTAGGAGGAAATGCATCAAAAAGTCAAAAGGCGTAAAATACAATGTAGTTAAAAATAGTATTACGTTTGATGATTACCTCTATTGTTTGCAAGAAAACCAGCAAACTATTGCTTCCCAACGCTGTATTAGATCATATGCTCATAACATATTTAGTGTAGAGCAGACAAAAATTGCCCTCAGTCCTTTTGATGACAAGCGCTATCTGTTAAAAGGCTCATATGATACTTTACCCTGGGGCCACTACAGCCTCTAAATTAATTTTTACTTTCAAGATATATGTATAAGTAATATTTGATGTAGTTATGTTATTAGTCTATGTTTATTTATTTTAAATAAAACAGCATATTGGTAACTTTGTCTTTTATTTTTAGCATACATATATTTTTAAATAACCTGCAATTTTCCGTCTACATATGCAGCAATGATCTATTTTCAGAGAACAATCAAAGCAACTAGCAAAGTGTCTGCATGGCATAAAAACAATTGTCATTTCATTAGTTAAGCAAATTTTACAAGTATTATGATTAGAGTCAGTGTGGGGATTTGGTGGGCAGTCTCTAAGCAATAAACATTTAGCTGATCCCTTTTTGTGAAGCTCTGTAATATCATCACAAGGTAAGAGATTCTTGAGCTCTAAGCCACAGCAATGACAAGTGATCCTGTCACCGTAGCCCGTGTAAAAGAAGCCGGCGTTGACAAGCTCGGCGGGTGTCTGCTTCAAGGCAATAGGAAAGTCTTTGAACGTCTCAAGTCTGCTCTCAAATGTCACTTTGCTTTTATGTCTGATAGGTCTGGTGATGTGGTAAGTGTCATCAAAATCAAAAAAGCGACAATATGGATTCCAGTCCAGATGATCGGCAACAGGGTCATCACCATCTTCCCAGTTGAAACCACGTGTATCACAAAATGGACATTCAACAGCATCATTTAAGCTGCCATCGGATTCTATTGCATCTTGTCGGTAGATAAACCCTGCTCTTGCTAACTTTTCAGCAGGGAAGTTGGAAGGCCAGTTTTCAAAGGTACGTAATCGATTTTCGTATATTTGGAAGTATTCTCGACACTCCATGGTGTAGAACTGATGAAATAAACAACAATGTTTTTAATTTATAGGCATTTATTCAATTTTTCTAATGTCAATATCTCTTAAAATAATGTTTTTATAATAATAAATATGTTTCTTTAATGCAATACATAATGGAGACCTGTCATCTAAACAAAATGGTTTTAACAATTTTTCAATCGGCAAACGATTTAGTAAATTTGACCATAAACATATTTCATCTATTATTTTATAATAAAAAGTACAGTAATTTAAGCGCTCCAAATAAATTATTTTACTTGAGATAATAGGGTTAATAGCTAAGAGTTCAATCACATCACTATAATCCAAATAGAGCGCGCAAATGTTTTTCATCACCAACACTTGTTTGACGTCTTCATACTGGATCTGGGATAGATGGAGACAATCTCCGCAGGTCACTGGGGCAGCAAACTCTGGAGGTGTGACATTTTCAAAAAAGTTTGTTTTCAGGAGCTTGAGCTCAATGATGACATCCTCCCACTCGTACATAGTCATTACAATTTTCGTTGGTGTTCCAGCGGCTACAGGTGTTTTTTGCAAGATAACCACTGGAGAATAGGATCTTGCAGGACTGAGTGCACATTGAACATCATACTCTGAATTCAGTAATGGAAATCTCGAATGCAGCAAGTAATAGTCTTCCTTTTTCGCAGCTTCATCATACATTTGTAACACTCTATCCAAGTCCGCACTGTAACTGATAGTGGAATCACTACTATAACCACTATCCATGGTTTCAAAACTGCTGATACTACTCATTTTCACAAATCACTCGAGAGGTAAACTGGGACCCCTTCCACTACCTGATTGCGGTTGATTTCAATTATGTGTTCCTACGCCAAGATGGAAAAGTAGATCTCTTGTTGCTAATGGCTCCTCTGTTCCCCATCACCATCATCATATATGTAAGGCTTTTAAATATTGCATCACTTGTTGTTTTTCACAATAAAATTTGATATCTTTCTGTAATCGTTTAAGTTTGGTGATATGTTGACTTAAACTTTTCGAATACTTTACAGTGATGTTTTCACCCTGAGTCTTCATTTTGCAATGCAAGCACATGTCTATATTTATGATAATTTATTATCAATTTATGATTGACCTTGGTGTTATAGTTTGTTTTCAGTGCCAATCCAACTGTCGTGGCTCGAATCAAACCCAAGCCACCGAACTTTAACCTTGTTGCCTTTTCGTTGCAAATTTTCTCAACGAGATACACATCAGGATAGGCAGCCTTTTGCAATTCTTCTTCGTAAAAGCTCCCTTGAATCGGTGTACCAGACATATCTTCCAAACTATACGTAACTGGATTAGTTATTTTATCAAAAACGTGCTTGGTTTTACTTATTCGCACAACATCTCCAACTTTCAGTTTTCTTGGCCCAGCAATTTTCAGGTTATTGTATACTTTAATATCTCGAGCGTTTTTCCTATTAATGTCCACAGGTCTCATCTTTGTCTTGGAATGTTTTTGATGGTTGTAGTCCTTAACGATTTCCTGTAGAATATCTATCCATTTGTAGGTGCCGTTCAAACTAAAGTACTTGTAGAGCCGTTCTTTCAGCGTTCTAATTACTCGTTCAGCTATTACGGCTTTCAGTCCACTAAATGTACTATAATGATTGATTCCGTATGACTTCATTAGTTTCTGAAAGCAACTATTGTAGTATTCCTTACCCTGGTCGGTTTGTAGATTTTTCGGGTGCCGTCCTTCCTTGAGAATACTCTCAAAGGCACGAGTTACCTCTTCACCGGATTTCGTTTTGAGCGGTCTCGTCCACACGTACTTTGAAAAGCAATCAATCACCACGAGGAAGAACTTGAAATTACGATTGGATTTTGCATAGAGATCCATTTGTGCGAGGTCCGACTGCCAGGAGTCATCGAAACCTTAATTATTACACGTCGGCGAGGAAACTTTCGTCTCACAGGTCTATGCAGTTCCTTAACAACTTGAACTTTTTCTTTGGAATGTTTCGCTATAGGAGCCATCTTGTATACTGCTTAAAAATAGACAAAGGCATGTTTTTATTGATCCTAATGATGCTTTTTAATTGCAGCAATACTGTCTGCGATTGCTTCAAGTTTTTGATTTTGGTCCAAGATTTGATTTGCAATATCATCATGTAGTTTTTGCATGTCTCGGTATAGCTCAGGCACTACTTTTGTCATCTTGTCTCTAAGTTCAGTTAGATCAGAAAGATCTTTAGCCTTATCCTTTCGAACAATATTTAATACTTCTGCTGCATCAACACCTTTAGGAGCTTGTTTCATAGAAAGTTCCAGATCGTTTATACGTTTTTCCTGTGATATACGGTTGTCATTAAACGAGGCTTCAAATTTTGTGATGGTTTCCTTATATTCTTTCCGAGCAGATTCCAACTGAGCTTCTAATGTATTGAATTTAGAAATGAGAAGCGATATATTTTGTAGTTGGGTTTCCATAGCTTGTTCGGTTTTCAATATGCGAGTATTCATTGCAGCAAAGTTTTGAGCTCCACGTTCCTCGCTAACCTTTTCGTTTTGCTTAAACACAGATAAGGTTTGCTGAACTTCACCAGTGTAGTTGCTGAAAGCTATTTGAAAATCACTATGTATTTGCTGAAGTCCGTTTGCTATTTTCTTATCAACGTACTGCTTGTTGGCGGCATCCATAGCCTTCGTCGGTACTTCGACATTGGTAATTTTCAGCTTCTCAGCATCGATATTTCCCTCCGCGGTAAAAGAAAAGGGACTTTCATAAAAGCTAGGTTATGTGATTTTGATGACATTAGTTGCTGATGGGCACTACGCCCAAACTTGTTTAAAGTCATCGTGAAACTGACATGTTTGCCATAGGATAAGGAATAATATACACTTTCAAGTTCGAAATTTATTTATCTCGTATAATATTAGCTTCCTTAAGTTCATTTAAAATGGCAATTATTTCGTTGTCGTGAGAGGTGTTGCCTGCTTCCTTGGATGCAATCAGTAGTTTCAGCCGTTCAACCAATTCGTTGGGATCATCCCAGTAGACGTATTCCATTGGCTTGTTATTGTAAGTTAATTCCATACCAGTTCCAGCAAAACGTTGCTTTTTTGTCAAGGGAGGAAACATTGGCTTTATAATTTCAGTATATTTATATAGACTTGAAGCTTTCAAACGACCTGCTGCATTCTTGTGTGCTGATGTCATTACCAACACTCTTCGGTACGCTTCTAAATCATCGGGAGCATAATCAGGTGACTTGTAAAATATTAGTTGATATAACCCTGGAGTACCTCGAAACTGTAACCCATCAACGATAATGTGACCAGTACTACGACTGAAATTGATTTCCTTTTGCCCAAGAAACCATTTGGAACTTGCAGCGTCATATATAGGTCCATATATGTTGTCAATAACATCGCTTTTAGTGATATATTCTTCAAGATATTTGTGTGCAACTGGAGGATACTGATCCATGTAGTCCTCTATTGCTTCTTTAGAGAGATTACCAGGATCCTCGTAAAAGGTTTCGTTCTCCACCTCATCATCATCATCATTGGTGTGCATACTAGTTTCAGCGATTGGTTCTTCATCGAGGTATTGTGTCTCTTCCAACTCATGTTTTTTGACTGATGGCAGCTCCTGCACTTCTTGTTTAATTACCTCACGCTTAATGGTCTGTGTTGGTATCTTAGTGAGAACTTTTGCCGTAGTTGAGGCAATATCTTGTAGCGGTGTCATTACCGGTCTAAAAAGTTTATTCAATGTTTCATCATGTTCCGACTTTCCCAGCTTCAGACTAAGATATTTCTTGCGAATAGAACGTGCCAATTGCTTGATCTTTTTCTTTCGAGCAGTGGCAGCAATGTTGCTACTCAATGAAGACATTTTTATCAACTAACAGCAATCATCTTTATTGAACCTTTATATATTTATCGAATCCTTTACGGTAGCGGCCATCATTCAAGTTGAAGTCCTTAGCTATTGTAATAAAGCCAAAACGATTTTGCCAGCATTCCGAACACATTGTCTTAAATTTATCATAGTCCATGTCGGGAGACACGTGCTCATCAAAGACGTGCTTCAAATTTACCTCATCTTGTCTGAATATGACAATTACGTTGCAATTGTCTCGAATCAGTTGTTTAGGTATTTTGCTATACGTTTGGCATAAATATATTGAATCGATATTCCTGTGCCTTCCCATCGAAAAATAATTCTGAATCTTTTGTTTATCACCATTCACATCATCGAAAATGAATACTGAACATTCGCGTGCCTCACTCAGATCAATTACTTCTTCGTTGTCTTTAAAGGGAAAATACGATACACCTTTCACCAGCTTGAGAACGTCTTGTAAGAGCTGGTACTTTGGTTGGTAGAGTGACTTGGAATAGATGTAGACGTTCTCGAATCGTAGGCCGTTTTCATTGAATAGCAGTGATAACGATGCGTTGGTCTTTCCGCAACCACTAGGTCCACAGAATGCTGCTCGTAGGGAATTTGGTAACAATTGCCCGTGTCGACTTGCTGATGATGGTGATTCTTCGACAAAGTCCAAATTTTCGATAGGCAGTTGGACATCTTGTTGCTTCATATACATCTTACGATATACTGACATCATCCTTATTGTGTATACTAATTAAATACAGCAGTCTATCTCAGTTTCAATCAGTGTCATGCTAACTCCCAAGGAGGTAGTCTACTGAATAGTGCAATCAATAAATTACCATTTGAACTACATCTACCTGGTTATCAGTTTTGTGGACCCGGTACAAAACTTCTAGACCGTCTCTCCAAGGGTCAGCAGGGAATCAATAAGACAGACGCTGCTTGTCGAGCGCACGATATCGCCTACAGTAAATACAAGTCTTTGGCGGATCGTCATAAGGCTGATTACGAGTTGGAAAATCGAGCCTGGGAGAGATTCAAGTCAAAGGACGCTTCACTTGGAGAAAAAGCAGCTTCTTGCTTATAACTACAGGCATGAAGGCTAAACGCAAGATGGGGCTTGGAATCAAAAAACGATGTGGAAAAAAATCTTTTCGACAGAATGTGGTTCTACCAATCAAGAGAGCTATTGCCGGATCTGGAAGTGATGTCCGTAAGACATCGTTATTGGCGTTGAGAGCAGCCCGAGCAGTCATTAAGAAGGCAGGTGGTCGCAAGAAAATCCATGTACCTCGAGTCATTCCTTTTGAGTCGAAAATTGGTGGTTTTCTCCCACTAATACCCCTATTTGCGGGGTTGTCAGCACTAGGAGCTCTTGCCGGGGGAGCCAGTGGAGTAGCCAAAGCCGTGATAGATGCAAAGAAACGCCCGCAAGAAGTTGGAGGAGGACCAGCGCCATAATCAAGCCATGGAAGAGCTTGCAAAGAAAGGAAGCGGTATTTTTCTTAAAAAGTCCCGCAACGGCTTCGGGCTTTACTTAAAGAAGCAAAAAAACTCCCAATAAAGCTACCCAATCGAGCACTTTACAATCACGAGCTTGAGCAATATGCCAAACATTTGAAGATCCCCTACTTTAGGGGAGTATTTATGCGAAACACCTTACCTAAACATTCACAAACAAAGGAGTCTGCCATCGTTAATTTGGATACCAGCAGTCATCACGGTACGCATTGGGTAGCTTATGTGCGAAATGGAAACACCGTTCAGTACTTTGATAGCTTTGGATGTTTGAAACCACCCCAAGAATTAGCCAACTACTTTGGCAATGGAGTGAAAATCCTCTACAACAATGACTCTTATCAGACGTACAATCAATCAAATGGTGGCCATTTATGCTTGAAATTTCTCTATAATAAAAAATAAATATTTTGCATTATTGTTGTTTTACTTTAACCTATATTAGCAGCTAACAAGCGGATAATTATCAGTCATGTCTGTGATCATCACATTGAAAGGTCGCAGCCCAATACTGTCGATTGATTTTCAACCACCTATTCAGTTGGATTCCAACTACAACTACGGACTAGCTTTATTGAGTTTTCACTCGTACAACAGCATCCCAAACATTGAGAGAGGTGACAAGATCTACCTGTTTGACGATCAAAACACGCAAACATTCATCGACTTGCCCGAAGGTTCATACGAAATTGGTGACATCGAAGCTTATATTAGAAAGGCACTTGGCATTCATTTGGCAAAGGACGTTGAGAATATTTTCTCATTGAAACCCAACAACAATACTCTCAAGTGTGAGCTTTTCAGCAGGAAGTACGCTGTGGATTTTCAACCGCAAGACAGCATCGGTGATATTCTGGGCTTCTCTAAACAGCTGCTACCACGCAATCAAGTTCACAGTTCCGATTTACCAGTGAACATTATAAAAGTTAGAACGATTCATCTCGATAGCAACATCACATCGGGTGCCTTCTACAATAACACTCCTTCACACACCATTTACGAGTTTGCCGTTGCAGTTGATCCTGGTTTTGCCATCGACGAAACACCTCAGCATTTAATCTATTTGCCTATTAACAGAAGCGAAATACATAACCTCACATTGCAAATTTTGAATCAAGACTCTGAACTTGTGAATTTTCGTGGTGAAGAAATCATCATTCGACTTGAGCTGAAACAACTACAATAATAATGGGTCGACTTGTATTTGATGAAGAACCATATAAGAGGTTAACCGCTCCTCGTCCACCATCAGTTTCTATGAAACCTCTCAAGAGATCACTCACGCTCTCAAACAGATTGTTTCTACAAACGCTCGGCTACCATGTCAACTCCTCAAATGTTCGTTATCTTCCGCAAACCAAATTTTGATGATAGTGTAAGACGCGAGGAGTTGCGAACCTACTATCCATACGTCAAGTCATTCGGCAACAATGATATCGTTGAAATCACCGTCAATCAAACAGATTGTTGGTTTTCCATGGCTGATTCCTGCATCTCAATCCAGGGACAAGTGGTGAAGACAGCAGGCAATGGAGATGTTTCTCTATCACCAAATGCTGGAGCTTTCTTCTTCGACAGCGTTACGTACGAGTTGTGCGGCAAGGAAATTGAAACCGTGAGAGACCCTGGTCGCGTGAGTACAATTCGTGGATACTTGTGCTACGACCCCAACAGTTCAAAGGACCTATTCATAGCCGGGTGGAATTTTCCACATAAAGCGTATATGAATGCCGCCGATAAAACTTTTCACATGTACATTCCATTGGGACATTTGTTTTCCATCTTCAACGACTACAAGCAAGTGATGTGTGGTAAACAAACAATTCGTCTGGTGCGAAGTCGTAGCGATGATGATTGCCTTATAATCACGGATGCTGCTACCAAGGGTAAAGTGACAATAAACAACATCGAACTCAAAGTCCGTCACATTTTTCCAAACGATGACGTTAAATTGGATTTACTGCAAGCCGTCAAAGCGGATTCCAGTATAATTTTACCGTTTCGTAAATGGGAGCTAAATGAGTTGCCTGCTCTCAAAACAGGTGCTACTCGTGAAATTTGGGCTGTGAAGACGTGTGCCGCACTGGAAAGCCCTCGTTACGTTATCTTAGCCTTTCAAACGGATCGCCACAGCAACATCAAAGAAGATCCCACGGAATTTGACAATATTCACATTTCCAATATTCGTCTAAATCTAAACAGCGAATTTTGGCCTATGGAGAGATTTGATTTAGATTTTTCAAAGAGTGAGTACGGTGAGGCGTACAAAAGGTATACGGACTTTTATCCCAGCTTTGGCGGCGGCAAACACCCTCTACTGGATTATGTTGCATTCAAGACGCACACCCTATTCGTCATCGATTGCTCCCGACGTGAGGACACCATGAAATCCTCGACTGTAGATATTCGCTTGGATATTGAAAGCCAGACGGGATTTCCCGATAAGACCCGAGCCTTCTGCATAATTATCCACGATTGCCTAATGGAATTTCTCCCACTCAGCGAAATTGTCCGAAGCTTATATTAGATCACTCAGCTGTTTAGAAAATCAGTTTCGTTATAGCTTTTCAACGGTTCACAATGGAAATTGCAATTGTCGACATTCAAGGTTTCGAAATCGAGGGAAGATTTGTTCCCAAGGAATTGGTTATCAAGACACGTAAACGCACAGGAGTGTTTTTGTTTAAACCACCTAAACCGTTTAACTATCTATCAGCAGCAGACAAAAGGCAAGTACGATATTTGGAACAACGGCTACATGGACTCCACTACTCTGATGGCCACTATGATTTGAATACTATGAACGACATTTTGAGAATTTCCTAACCAAATGCACGCACATATATGTACGGGGCCATCAGAAATATGACTTTTTATTTAACAAGTTATTTGAAGAGCTGAAAATCAACAATTTGAGAAAACTGCTTAACGAAGATGGGGAATCACACTATCACCTAATCAATCTGGAAAACTTCAATGGCGCTGTTGAACTGAAACCTTCTGAGTCTCCATGCATTTTTCACTGCCGCTGCAATGATCCAGTACGATGTGCAAAAGAAAATGTTGATGTAGTTTATTATTGGCTTCTGAATAGTGTTTTGCATAAATAAAACATTGTATATAACTATGTGTTTTAATTATTCATTATTTTCCTAATACATTTCACAATTAATTTAAGTAATAATATTGTAATTGTAGAGAGTGTTACACAAATAAGAATTAGCACTTTGTGGAGCTCCTCTTGTAGGTTAGCATCACGTATAGTCATTGAGCTGTTGGATAGTAAAGTTTTTTCATCTTGGCATGAAGCTGCTGAAATCCAGTCAGTGTCACCTTCAGTGTCATCAGAAAATATCAGCTTCAGTTTGAAATTTTTTGTTGTGTTTGACAGGCGAGCAAAATATACAGGCAGCCGTCCATCGTTTAATCTATCTCGAGCCATCAATGTGTAGTTGGAGCGGTTCAAACAGTTCCCTGAAGGGCATACAGCCATGTCCTTGGTTCCATAAGGTATATTAACATACAAGACATTTTTCAAAATTAATGTGAATATTATAAAACTTGATTTAAGTAAAGTCATTTTTATCGATCTGCATTCAACAGTAGTTGGTTAGACACTATGCTCATCTTGCACCTCTTTCGTTACTTTATACTAAAAATTATTAGCAGACTACTAGAAACCATAACATCAAATTCTTGATTCATCATTAAAAATTTTTCCAAGTCTCAAAATTATTACGCTCGGCCTTGAATCATCCGACAAAATCAGAGACTCGAAGGAGTTGCCGTTCTTGCGCAGGTAGGCGCTCGCTTAGGAAAACTATAGACTCGAAGGAGTGGACGTTCTTGCGCCTGCAGGCGTTCAATGCCTTGAATCATCCGACAAAATCAGAGTCTCGAAGGAGTTGCCGTTCTTGCGCAGGTAGGCGGTTGCTTACGATAACTATAGACTCGAAGGAGTGGACGTTCTCGCGCATGCAGGCTTAAGCAAAAGATTTTAAATTTTTTACAGACAACAAAATACCAAGATTTTAAATTTTTTTACAGACAACAAAATATCATATCCCCCCATCCAGCCCCCAAATATCTAACCGAACAACGCCCAAAAACCCGCGCCCACCCAACGGGCATGTACTATACCTTTTCAAATAAACATTTCTCGATTAACCGCATTAGCGCAGCTCGCTGGGTACCTGACTTTGTAATCAGGCAAGCCGCGTTCGATACCCGGCCAAGTATTTAGCTTTTTTTCTTTGTAACCACCACAACCATCAACAGATGGCGTGCACTCTGCAACCCACGCAACCCACAATACAATTGCTTTCATTTATTAACAACAGATGGCACGCACCTCTGCGACACACCCAAATGTCTTTCGCGCACCCCTACGACCACCCCCAATGTCTTCTTCTTCTTCCCAATGTCTTCTTCTTATCCAAACAACAACTACCAACAGCTCGGCAGCAGCTCCCGGCGAGAACTCGATGACTGGTTACCTTTATGCCCACTTCCGCTCCAGAAACCGCTTTGTTTAACTACTAATACAGCTCTTAGAAGAGAGTTTTGACAAGTTCACCAATTATCTGGAAAATGCTTATGCGTATTATTCAGATCCAGATAATGACGATCCCGATTGTTTCTGGGACTTTCATGTTCACTGCACCGATGACATCCATTGATGTATTGGTGTGTGTTATAACGAAGGTAGGCTGTCACTATGGGAGACGGTGAAGAACAAACCAAAGACAGGTATGAGTTTTAATAAGGAAAATATCCTTCAAATACATAATGTGCTATGTAAAACACCAGAAAAAGAGTTAGAACCTGAGACATTCGTGGGAGATTCCACTCCTGACCCACCAACCAAGAAAAGGCGATACAAGTGCTTTAATCTGACTGAAATACCAGACGATGTGAACGATTTAGATTTGGAGTCGCAAGTTTTTTATTTTTAGTTTATTTTCATAAGAATTATCGAAATCTTACAGATTTCGATAAAAAAAAAATTTCAATACCGTGTGTTTTATTTTCAATGTGAAAGAGAAAAATTAAATAAAAAAAATTGCCCAGAAATGTTAACCGAGAAATGAGATCGAACCGGGGACCTGTAATAGGGAATATACTTACCTCTGTAATTAACTCATTAAACTGAGCCATTTCTGGGTGAATACAAAACAGGATGTAAAAGTATAAGTGTTGCATTATAAAATTGTTACTTGAAGAATAAAGACGTATACGTCATTTTCAATAACGATATTATTGAAAGCTACTACTACTACTACGACTGGGTTTGTGTTATTGACTTTTATAACACAAAACCTGGTCGTCGCGGTCGGCTGTGAGAGCGAGAGAGGACTCGTTTTGCGTAGTTTGGTACCCAGCGAAACGGTTTAAATACGACATCCTGATCTTACTGAAATCAATTGAAAGCAGTCTTTCAACGGGATAATAAGTGTGTGAGTGAAAAAATATCTCTGGCAAGTTTTCTTTTCGACTTGACCATACAATGTATGGCATCACACTGAACTTCACTGAACCCCAGATATATTGCATATCAAAAGGGTTTAGCTCTGTGGGAGCCCTTGCCAGGTTGTCAGGCTCGTGGTTGGCGTCGTGGCTGCAGTTCCCCAAGAATTTTCTGACCGTCCGGGCACTTCCTAACAGGGCGATCTATATGAAGAGGTTATAAAAGCAGATATCGATCGTTTTGATACCAGCGATTATCTTGCTGATAATCGTTGGAATATCATCCTCAGATCTTGTTTGGGTTATATGTAGAAATTCTCCACAGGAAATTGGTGCTGCAACCTCGTGACTGCTAATATTTGGGTTTTCTAAATAATTCTGATTCATCAACTTCAGAACGCCCAAAACATCCGCCCATTCGAAGCTGTTCAAGACAATTTTCACATTATTTTTTTGTAGAATAATTACTGGTGCAAACGTTCGAGCTGGACTTAATGCACATTGGATTTCCAACTCAGAATTGATGAGAGGAAATTTGGTGTGTAACAGGTAAAACGCTTCTGTTTTAACTGCTTCTTCGTACATGTTTAAGATTCTATCTAGGTCGGCGTTGTAGTAAATTTCTTCAAAACTAGTATCACTCATACTGCTGCTCACCAAATTGAACTGCTCTTACTGAAGGTAATGGGAAACTCAAAAGGTTTTTATAACGTCTCCGTCGTCATCTTCCCTCCTACTCCTGTTTTACAAGTTATAGCCTGTTGCTGGAATCAATCCAGCTGTCGTGACTTTTATCAAAACCCAACCATCGAACTTTGACTTTATTGCCTTTTTTCTGCAACACTTTTTCCACGAGATAAACGTCAGGGTTTGCGGTGTTTTGCAATTCTTCCTCATAAAATCCCCCTTGAATTGGTCTGCCACTCATGTCTTCCAACAGGTAGGTAATGGGATTCGTTAACTGATATTGACGTACCTTGAATAGCTCTGTAGTCCAATTCCTGGTGTGTCCTTTTTCAAAGACGTGTTTCACTTTACTTATTCGCACCACATCACCCACCTTGAGTTTCCTAGGTCCGGTGATTTTCAATTTATTGAATACTTTAATGTCCTTAGCATTAGCAGCAGTTACGTCGCTAGGGCGCATTTTTCGTCGTCTGATGTTTTTGATTGTTGTAAGACTGAACGATATCAGGTAAAATGTCAATCCACTTGTAACTGCCATTTAAACTGAAATATTTGAATAATTTCTCCTTTAGCGTCCTTATCACGCGCTCACATATGGCTGCTTTCATCCCACTGAATGTACTATAGTGGTTAATCGAATATTTTTGCATTAGTTTCGTAAAGTGACTATTGTAGTATTCCTTTCCGTGGTCTGTTTGCAAGTTTTTCGGACGGCGCCCACCATTAGCAGTGAGAATACTCTCGAAAGCCTTTGTCACCTCCTCTCCTGATTTTGATTTCAGCGGCCTCGTCCACACGTACTTGGAAAAAACAATCAATTACCACTAAGATATACTTAAAATTTCTATTAGTTCCCGCATAAAGATCTAATTGTCCTAAATCAGACTGCCATAAATCATCGAAACCCTTAATGACGGTGTGACGTCGTGGAAATTTTTTTCTCACAGGTCGATGCAGCTCCTTTACAACTTGAACTTTTTCCTTGGAATAATTCATGATGACTACTATAATTTAACATGGCTGATGCCTTTTTATTTAGTCTTTAGAGCAGATTGCTGTTGCTGCTGCTGCTGTTGCTGTTGAATGGCTACAATTTTTGGATTAATCATCTTTAGTTGATTGTTGATTTGCGAAGAGACTTCGTTTTTGTGAGATCGCAATTCGCTCTTGATGCCATCTGATAATTTTTTCATCTCTAAGTTCATCTTATTAACTTTATCACTCATTTCATCGTGTAATTTTGCATATCCACATATAGTTCGGGTACAACTTTTAGCATTTTCTCTTTGATGGCCTTCACTTCATCAATATCGTTTTTCAATTGCGAAATTTCATCACTTATAGTCTGTTTTAGATTCTCTTCAATTTGCTGTGGCAATTTCGTAAGCTGGTTAAGCTGGACGTTGGTATTCGACTGAAATTCCAGAAAGGTCTGTTGATTAACCCTTAAGCTGCTATCAGTAGTATGTTGATTTTTCTCAAGTTTTCGCATACTGCTGTAAACCTTATCGCTGAAATCATTGAATGCCACTTGAAAGTCCTTTTTAATTTGAGACAACTTGTCGCGTACTCTATCATCAACATAGAGTTTATTGGCGGCATCCATATCCGCTTTAGGATCTGCAACATTTGAAATTATCACTTTCTCTACATCGATATTTCCATCGGCTGTGAAGGAAAATGGTATTTTTGCGCGCTCATAATCACTCGGTTGCTGTTGTTGAACAGCACTTCGACCAAATTTATCGAGAGACATTTTACTAATGACTACTTTGGTTATTTGTCGCGTATAATATTGGCTTCTTTGAGCTCATTTATTATCGCTACAATTTCGTTGTCGTGGGATGTGTTGCCGGCCTCTTTCGATGCAACAAGTAACCTTAAACGATCTACCAATTCATTGGGATCGTCCCAGTAGACGTATTCCATAGGCTTTGTATTATATTTCAACTTCATACCTCTTCCTTCGCTGCTGCTGCTTGGTTTAATTGGTTTTATAAACATAGGTTTAATGACATCCTTGTATTTGGATATTCCTGAGGGTTTCAGATGTCCTTTTACATTCCGGTGTACTAATGCCCGCTCCAGAACTTTTTGGTACACGATTTTGTCATCTGGAGTGTATGCGGGGTCCTTGTAGAATATCAGTTGGTAAAGACCAGGTGATCCTCGAAACACGGCGTCTCCAACAGTAAGACGTCCTGTCCTCGTATCGAAGTTGATTTCTTTGTTACCGAGATACCACTTGGAGGTTTTCAAATTGTATGAGGGTCCATAAATGTTGTCAATTTTATCACTCTTGTGGAAATATTCGGTTATATACTTTTGCACCATTGCTGGATACTGCTCCATATAGGACTCAAAGGTTTTGTCAGAGTAATTAGTCGGATCATCTTCCTCTTGTTCCGTTTCCTCGGCTTCAGCATCGGTATAAAAACTAGTCTCTGCGACTGGTTCTTCTTCGAGGAATAGACTGGATTTTGGTGTTAACGGTTCTAGTTTTTCTTTTTTCACAATTGTTTCTCGTTTTATAGATGGCAACACCGGAGGTGAATGTGTTGACGCTGGTGGTATCTTGGTGAGAACTTTGGATGTAGTCGAAACTATTTGTTTCAAAGGTCCGACTACCGGTTCAAAGAGCTTATTGAGGGTCTCATCGTTTTCCGATTTACCCAGTTTCAGACTGAGGTACTTTTTGCGAATGGACCGTGCTAGTTGTTTGATTTTTTTCTTGCGAAAAGCTTCTGCAATGCTGTTGCTGCTCACTGAAGACATTTTTGTTGACTGACTGATTATTTTTCGCTTTGTAGTCTTATATATTTATCGAAACCTTGTCGATATCGCCCTTCGTTTAAATTGAATTCTGTAACAATAACCACGAACCCGTAGCGATCCTGCCAACACTTTGAACACAAGTCTTTAAACTGTTCGAATGACATATCCGGAGATACGTGTTCATCATAGGCATGCTTTAAATTGATTTCATCTTGTTTGAATAGCACAATCACATTACAATTGTCTCGTATTAGTTGCTTGGGCATCTTACTATACGTCTGTAACAAATAAATTGAATCGATGTGTCGGTGTCGTCCCATGGAAAAGAAATTCTGAATCTTTTTCTGTTTATCACCAGCAACATCATCAAAAATAAACACTGAATACTCACAGGCGTCTGATGGATCAATTACATTTTCGTTTTCGCTGAAAGGGAAATATGACACACCTTTAACGCTCTTGAGAACCTCTTGTAGTAGTTGGTATTTTGGTTGGTACAAAGATTTCGAGTACACGTAGACATTTTTAAATCGCAATCCGTTTTCGTTGAACAAAAGCGAGAGCAGCGCATTGGTTTTCCCGCAGCCGCTGGGGCCGCAGAACGCCGCCCGGACGGAATTTGGCCATAGTTTCCCATTTTTCGATGGCACACTATCATTGTCACCCCCTCCCGCCACAAAATCTAGATTTTCAATAGGCAATTGAATATCTTGCTGCTTTATGTGCATCTCAAAGTAAACTGATGTACATGTGTTTTGGGTGGACGTTTAAATATAAAATTTACTTTCTGAACGTCAGTCAGTCAGTATTATGTTAACCGCTGAAGGTAGTGGAAGTGTAGTGAACACTCTAATCAACAAGTTACCCTTTGAAATTCACCTTCCTGGCTATCAATTTTGTGGACCGGGTACGAAACTCGAAAAACGCTTAGCTCTAGGACAGCGAGGTATAAACAAAACCGACGCAGCTTGTCGGGATCACGATATTGCTTACAGTAAAAGCACTTCTCTAGCAGACCGTCATAAGGCAGATTTTGAGTTGGAGAATAGGGCTTGGGAGAGATTCAAATCTAAGGACGCTTCACTCGGTGAAAAAGCAGCTGCTTGGCTCATAACAACGACTATGAAAACCAAACAGAAACTCGGTCTTGGCATGAAATCTCAAAAGCGAAAGAGGAGTAGAGGTGTGAAAAAATCTTCCCGTAAGCGAAAATCTTCAACACGCAAAACCCTTTTACCATTTCGAAAGCATGTCATGCTACCTACGAATAAAGCTATCGCTAACTCTCCTGCAGGACAAAGTCTACGACAGTCATCGCTGATGGCTTTGAGAGCGGCTAGGATGGCAATTAAGAAAGCTGGCGGTCGTAAGAAAATTCGAGTTCCTCGTGTTATACCATTCGAGTCAAAAGTCGGTGGAATTCTCCCATTACTCCCGCTATTTGCAGGACTCTCAGCTCTTGGAACCCTTACTGGAGGAGCTGCAACTTTAGGTAAAACACTAATAGACGCAAAAAATGCTAAAAAGAAACTCGAAGAGGACAGACGACACAATCAAGCTATGGAGGAGATTGGAAAGAAAGGGTCCGGGCTCTACCTGAAAAAGTCTCGCAAAGGAGGCTTCGGTCTCTATTTGAAGAAACAACAAAAAAACTCCCGATAAAGCTACCCAGTAGAGCACTTTACACCAGTGAGCTTGTTGAATACGCCAAAAAATTGAAAATACCAAATTTTAAAGGTGTATTTATGCGTGATGCCTTACCTAAAAACAAACAACCATTAAGAACCGAGTCGGCAATCATCAACTTGGATTCTAGTCGCAACAAAGGCACACACTGGGTAGCTTACATTAAAAATGGAAACGTTGCGCAATATTTCGATAGTTTTGGTAATTTGAAACCGCCTCGTGAATTGGCTGAGTATTTAGGAAGTAATGTATCGATACTCTACAACAACGACTCCTACCAAAATTATAATCGGTCATTTGTGTCTGCAATTTCTCTATAATAACACCTAACATTGAGGGAAATCTTCAGTCATGTCTTTGATATTAACGCTGAAAGGACGCAGTTCAATACTGTCCATTGATTTTCAACCACCTATTCAACTACATCCTGACTACAATTACGGTCTAGCCTTGCTGAGTTTCCACTCCTACAACAGCATCCCGAACATTGAGAAGGGTAGCAAAGTGCATTTAATCGACTCGAAAAAGAAACCAACCACCATCGAATTACCTGAAGGCAGCTACGAAATTGGTGATATTGAAGCGCACATTAGAAAAGTCTTGGGTGTGCAGCATTCGAAGGATGTAGATGAGATTTTCTCATTGAAACCCAACAATAATACACTCAAGTGTGAAATATACAGCAGTAAATACGCAATAGACTTTCAAAAGGAAAACAGCATCGGTGCCATACTGGGTTTTTCCAAGAGACTGCTCACACCTCTTCAAGTGCACAGCTCTGATTTACCAGTGAATATTATAAAAGTGCGAACAATCCATCTCGATAGTAACATCACATCGGGAGCATTCTACAACGACAGACCGTCACATACCATATACGAGTTTGCCATTGGAGTTGATCCTGGTTTCGCTATTGACGAAACACCTCAACATCTTATCTACCTACCTATCAACCGAAGAGAAATACACAACATAACTTTGAGAATTCTTAATCAGGAATCTGAACTCGTCAATTTCCGAGGGAGGAAATCATTGTGAGACTGGAACTGAAACAGTTATTGCAGCAATAATGGGACGCTTACTCATATTTGAGCATCCTCATAAAAGTACAAACATACCACAGCCAAAGTCAGTATCAACGAAACCTTTGAAGAGATCACTTACGTTCTCCAATAAACTATTTCTACAATCGCTAGGCTATCATGTCAACTCAAGCATTCGATATCTTCCGAAAGCCCAGTTTCGATGACAGCATTCGCAGAATGGAAGTCAGAACCTACTATCCCTATGTAAAGTCATTTGGGAACAACGACATAGTGGAGATTACTGTGAACCAAGCCGATTCCTGGTTATCCATGGCGGACTCGTATATCGCCGTTAAGGGTCAAATTAATGTAACGGCAGGTGCAGGTGAAGTTTCCCTATCCCCTAATGCAGGAGCATTTTTCTTCGATAATATGGTTTACGAACAGTGTGGTAAAGAAATGGAATCGGTTCGCGATCCCGGTCGCGTCAGTGCCATACGAGGTTATCTGTGCTATGATCCTACCAGTTCAAGAGAATTAGCTATTGCTGGCTGGAATTTTCCCGGTAAACCAATTGTGAATGCAGCAGACAGATCTTTCCGAATGTACATCCCGCTCAAGCATTTGTTTTCCCTCTTCAACGACTACCAGCGAGTAACCTGTGGAAAGCAAACAATACGTTTAGTGCGAGCAAGAAATGATGATGATTGTCTTATTATTACTGATAAATCTACAAAAGCAAGCGTGACGATTGACAGCATTGAACTCAAAGTCCAGCATATATTCCCCAACGATGATATGAAACTTGAACTGCTGCAAGCCGTTAAGCAGGATACCGGCATTATTATTCCCTTTCGTAAATGGGAGCTTCATGAGTTGCCTGCTCTGAAGACAGGCGCCACACGAGAAATTTGGGCTGTGAAAACTTGTGCTGCTGTAGAGAGTCCTCGATACGTCATCGTTGCCTTCCAGACCAATAAGCACAGCAACATAGCGGCTGATCCCACGGAATTTGATCATATCCACATATCTAATATTCGTCTAACTCTTAATGGAGAATTTTGGCCGAACGAGAGATGGCTATTGGATTCCCCAGGAACGAATACGGAGAAGCCTACAAACGCTACACGGACTTTTATCCCAGTTTTGCTGACAAAAGACACCCGCTCCTAGACTATCTCACCTTCAAGAATCACACTCTCTTCGTAATCGATTGTTCCCGACGTGAAGACAGCATGAAATCCTCCACTGTGGATGTACGCCTGGATATTGAATCTCAAACAGGTTTTCCTGACAGAACACGTGCCTTCTGTATAATCATCCACGATTGTTTGATGGAGTTTCTCCCACTCAGCGAAATTGTTCGTAACCTATCATAAAAAGAGCATATCTTCACATCACAACTTCAGTTCACCATGGAAATCGCAATCGTTGACATTCAAGGCTTCATTCTTAACGGGGAATTTGTTCCCAAAGAATTGGCTATCAAGACTCGGCCATTTGAATTGCTGTGCAAGGAAGATCGACGAACCGTCAGATATTGTGAGAATTTTCTTCATGGACTCAGCTACAATGGTGGAATCTGGGATGTAAGCCAGTTGAATATGATTTTGAATTTTCTTCTCTCCAGATGTTCTCATGTCTACGTCAGAGGTCACCAAAAATATGACTTACTAGTTAAAAAGTGTAAAAATGAGCTTGGGCTCAATCATGTAAAGTTCATAAATTTGGAGCATACCATCAACGCCATAAAGTTGAGAGATGTGACTAAGAAGGACCGTGAGACAAGTAAATATCCCATAGTCTGTGGCTATCATTATGAAGATTCTAATGAAGAATACGCAGAATACAAATGTGCTATAAAAAATTGTAATGATATTTATGATTGGTTAATCAATAACATTTTACCTCAATAAATGAATGAAGTATAACATGCATTTTTATTTCTCAAAATTATTTTATTAACGAGTGTATAGATCTTGTACATTTCAACATAAGTTTTACCAACAATAATATCAAAGATATAACAGCAAAACATAATAATATTAATAAGTTATTGAGTTCTCTCTGAAGCGAATTTGGTAGCTGTTGTCTACTAGTCGTTGCTGTTGCTTCGGCTTCCTGCTGGCAATCATAATTTGCTGTTAATCCATCAAAATCCTCCACAGTGCCATTGTAAAAGAAAATTTTAAGTTTGTACCGTAATGGGGTGCCATCTTTAGGAAATTCTGCAAAATATGCTGGTAGTAGCCCATCATTTAGCAATGTCCGCCTCATTAGCGAAAAATCAGATCTATTTGAGCAATTCCTAGAAAAGCATACCGCCACATTTTCCACTCCCTGTGGTATATTTGTGTATAGCATGTTTTGTGATATAAAAGTCAATATCACAAAACCAGTAGTAATACTAGCTTTCACTAATATCATTATTGAAAATGACGTATACGTCTTTATTCTTCAGTTAACAATTTTATAATGCAACACTTATTCCTTTACACCCTGTTTTGTATTCACCCAGAAATGGCCGAGTAGTGTAACGGAAATTCCTCATGACACTTTTAGGAAATTAATTAAACAATTATTAGCATAACATCATCAATATCCATTCTAGGTAACCTCATTAAATTCAGCATGTCTACAAATATTATCACGTTCACCAACCGGTTGAAATAGCAAAACAATCGACTGATGGCACACTTTCGATAATTGATGTAAATCGCGAACCATCAGTCGAGTAAAACATGTAGCCATGACAAGTCGAGTTCAAAACGTAGCATAGTAATGATTAGATGTAGTTAGTCTAGTGTAACCAGGTATCCTGTAGAAATAAACAGATAGTCTTTACAACTAGTATTATTGGTCGAAGTCCGCTGCAACATTATAATATCTCTTGGCGATCCTGAAAATAAATAATGACCAATCTTCACATGGCGATCCTGCCCTCGAACATAATCTTCTGACAGAATAATTCAGCCGATGGTAATGGGTACCACACAGTCAAAAAGACAAACTCAAGAAACGTCCGACAATGGGGAAGTCAATTCCAATGTCTATATAAATGAAGATAATTTCCCGCTAGACGTAAGAGTATTGTTATACGTAATGCTGCTAATAAAACTTAAAAATATGCACAGAAGAAATATAAAAAGGGACATATCAAGAAGTATGGCTATTCTAGATAGGCAAGCCCAACAGCCCTAAAAGTTGTAAGGTACAGAACATTATAACATATTATAAAGGTAACTCACATAAAAATATTTAATTGCTTGTGACCCTAATAATGAACTACTTTACATTTTATATCATTGTGTATCTATGATTATTATGTCTTAATTTAAGAATTTTAGGAGATTTATTTTAGCATATATATATATGTGTATATATATATATATATATATATATATATATATATATATATATAAGAAATGTCGAACGCTTATAATACATTGTAAAGGAAATTATGAAAGTGCTGAGTAAGTACATTATATCATGAATGAACTTAATCTCTAAAGGTGTTAATAACCTATGATATAACTAGGTCATTAAATGTTCTATTTATTATATTTTTGCTGACCCATAGTCATCATTGGCCTTGTAAGGTATTTGAAAACTTCCTTGTTTTGTTTGCAAATTAAAATATCGAGGTGCTTACGAATTATATTTTTTTTACGAAATCTCTAACAAAGCTACTCGTACAATACGTAGAGTGTAGGAATGTCAATTGACCCTCGACAATTATATGAGCAATTAGGTGTAATTAAACTAGAAATAACCGCGCAGGCCAAACGTGCCCTAAAAACTAGAATTCCAACAGGTGCTAGCACTCGAAAAGATATCACGGACAAGTTAGTTCTATTATTTAATAATTACACAAGTTTAATCGACAACCACTGGAGTTCGTTACAAGATCCAGATAGATTAGAAGTTAGACGTAATTTTCTTTTCCTTAGGGATAAAGTCCTTAGAGCCTTCCAGAATTTAGAAGTAAACTATAAAATACCGATCTCTTGTACCGAGAAAATCGACATTAGTATCGTTGAAGACGAAATTTTGCTCACGGAGCCGGTATTCACAATGTCTTCTGCGGAATTTTTCAATCTTATCAGTAAAATACTACCCACAGAATTCAACGGCGATACGGAAAAACTACAGTCATTTTTAGATGCTCTCGAACTACTAAAATTACATGTAGGGGAACATGAACAGACAGCAGTTGCGTATATCAAAACTAGATTAACCGGTAAAGCACGAGATTTAATCTCCACCGAAAACACAATAAACTCCATATATAATACCCTGAAAAATAACTCGAAATTTGAGAACTCTAGAACAATAGGCAATAAACTCTCAAACTTCAAACAGAATGCCAGAACCAACGCCAACTACGCAAACGAATTAGAGGTAATTTGCAACAAACTAAAAAGAGCTTACATCATGGAAGGAGTACCATCGGAAGTAGCGGAAAACTATTCCACAGATACACTAACGAGAAGTGTAATCCAAAACGCGAACTCTGACAGAACTAAGCTGATCATAGAGGCCGGAACATTCAAAAGTACAAAGGAAATCATCGACAAATTAACGAATATCACACCGCAAGCTACAGCAGAAAGCGACTTATTCTACTTTAACAGGAACAATTTGAGTAAAAACAATCGTAACTACAACTACAAACCCCCTAACAGGCAAAACTCATCTGGTAATAGAGGAAAATACCATCATAAAACAAACTACGGAAGACAGACGAGAGACTACCGAAACTATAACGGCAATAATACGCAAACAACTTCCAACACCTTCTACCGAAACAGACAATTTAACAACAGACTAAGGCCAAGGAATGTAAGATATCTAGAATCTGAGGACGACCAGGGAAACGAACTTTCCCCCAATCAGGGATTGGGGACAACTGTTTAAAAATTTTCAATATAGACTTATCATTTTCAAATTTCATCGAACTTCCATTAGAAACTTATGAACACTGCGAACCATTTTCCTTTATTATAGACACAGGCGCAGATATATCAATTTTTAAAGAATCTTATCTTCCCACCAATTTCCATATAAACAGCTACAATTCTTGCAATATTAAAGGAATTTCTGAAAGTATCCACAAAACCCTAGGTACTTCAAAACTCACACTCCTTTTCGACGGACAACCAGTAAAACACGACTTTCAAATAGTATCGTCAGATTTCCCAATACCCACTCACGCCATTTTAGGGAGATACTTTCTTATCAAATTCGGAAGCATGATAAATTATCATGATTGGTCACTAACGCTGAGAATAAATCGGCACAAAATTTCAATTCCTATTTCAAGCGGCACTGAAGAAAACGAAATCATTATCCCACCCAGATGTGAAGTGTATAGGCAAATTAATACCTTAAAAACTCTTAACCAAGATGCTGTCGTGACAAACTGCGAAATCCAACCCGGAATTCACGTCGCACGAACATTAGTTTCACCAAATTATCCTATTATCAGAATTCTAAATACAACGACAGATACCATTAGACTTAAGAACTTTAAACCGGAAACTACTAACTTAGATCAATTCAATATATTTACATTAAATAACTCAAAAATTAACCGGCATAAAAGTCTGATTAAACAGCTGATAACGAGCGAAATACCAGAAATAGCTAAGGACGATCTTGAAAAATTATGTAGCGAATTTTCAGATATTTTTTCCCTCGAAACAGACCCTATAACCACGAATAACTTCTACGAGCAGAAGCTCAAACTAACTGACAATGTCCCTGTATATACTAAAAATTATAGACAGCCACATTGTTTAAAAAGCGAAATTAACGAACAAGTAAATAAATTGTTGACAGACGGAATTATTGAACCCTCAGCATCCAATTATAACAGCCCCATATTGCTAGTACCGAAAAAAGGTCAAAATGGACAGAAAGCATGGCGCTTAGTAGTAGATTTCAGGCAATTAAATAAAAAACTGATAGCAGACAAATTTCCCTTACCGCGTATAGACGATATCCTAGATCAATTAGGGAGAGCCAAATGGTTTTCAGTGATAGATCTGATATCAGGATTCCATCAAATTCCCGTGGAAACTGAATCCAGAGACATCCTTAGTTTTAGCACAGACTCAGGCTGATACCGCTTCACGAGACTACCTTTTGGACTATCACTTAGCCCCAATAGTTTTAGCCGAATGATGTCAATAGCATTCGCCGGCTTAACCCCAGAAAAAGCTTTTCTCTACATGGACGACCTAATAGTCATCGGTTGTTCCATCAAGCACCATCTAAGCAATCTTAAAAAGGTATTCGAAACCTGTCGGAAATGCAACCTTAAACTCAACCCCGGAAAATGCAAATTTTTTAGGAAAGAAATTACATTTTTAGGACACAAAGTCACCGACCGAGGAATACTCCCAGACGATTCAAAATATTCAATTGTAAAAAAATTCCCAACTCCCAAATCTGCAGATGACGTAAAGCGCTTCGTAGCATTTTGTAACTATTATCGTAGATTTATTCCTAAATTTGCAGAAATCTCCAAACCTTTAAATTTACTTACAAGAAAGAATGCAACCTTCTTATGGTCCACGGAATGTCAAAAAGCATTCAACTTTCTTAAGCAATCTTTGGTTAACCCGCCCATCTTGCAATATCCCGACTTTAATAAACCCTTCATTCTGGCAACAGACGCCTCTAACGAAGCCTGCGGAGCAGTATTATCCCAAGAATTCGAAGGTGTAGAGCTGCCGATCTCATACGCATCAAAATCCTTCACAAAAGGTGAAAGTCACAAACCCACAATTCTCAAGGAATTAACAGCCATTCATTGGGCAATAAACCGCTACAAATGTTATCTCTATAACCACCCCTTTACAGTCAAAACAGATCACCGCCCTTTAGTCTATCTCTACAGCATGAAAAATCCTTCGTCAAAATTAACTCGCATGCGGTTAGACTTAGAAGAATTTCAATTTGAAATACAGTACGTTAAAGGTAAGGACAATTCCGTCGCGGACGCTTTATCGCGTATAAACTCAGACGAACTAAAAAGACTTAATACAAACGTAGAACAGATACTCGCTATTACAAGATCAAAAGCTAAATTACTAGATACCCCCTTAGTCGAAGATATAAGCGAAAAAGACACCATACCCTGCAAAATATACGAAGCTTTAGGTAACGTTCACTTGATGAAATTGCCAATATTATCATTTAAACTTTTCCCAAATTCATTGCAAATGTTTATAAAACATAAAGGTAAAATGAGCTCAAATTTTTCTGTGCACCTAACCAATGGTAGATTTCTCCTAGAAGAAATCCTATCTAAGCTAAATAAAATGGCTGGTAGTGTTGAAAAATTGCAATTAAAATTGTACCTCGAGGATGTAATATTTAAAGTGTACACTGTGAATGAATTCAAAGAAATGGGACAAGAAATATTGAAGAATGTGAATATAATTTTATGTCATAAACCAGTACTAATTACCAACAGAAATGATAAGGCAAGTATAATAGAAAAATTCCACACAGATCCTATGTATGGTGGCCATTGCGGACAAAAGCGTTTACTAAAAAAATTAAAATCAACATATTTTTGGAAAAATATGTCAAGAGACGTAGCAATATTCGTCAAAAATTGTCACAAATGCCAGATCAATAAAGCCAAAATTAAGCACACAGAACCTATGCAAATAACTCCAACCCCGCAAAAAGCTTTCGACATAGTGTCTATAGATACTATAGGTCCATTCCCCCGCACAGAGCTAGGAAACGCATATGCAGTCACTTTGCAATGCCACTTAACAAAATACATCGTGATGACTCCAATCCCCGACAAATCAGTAGCCAAAGCCATTGTCGAAAACTTTATACTGATTTATGGATCAATGCAAGAAATTAGAACAGATCTTGGTACGGAATATGTTAATGAGCTACTACGCAATATCTTACAATTGTTAAACATTAATCATAACGCTTCTACCCCATATCATCATCAATCAATAACTTGTGAACGGAATCACAGAGTTTTTAACGAATTTATCCCTATGTATATTAATAACGAGCAAAACGATTGGGACACATGGATTAAATACTATACTTTTTGTTATAATACCACCCCCAGCCTATATCACGATTATACACCCTTTGAATTAGTTTTCGCCAAAAAAGCTATCCTTCCCGACAAATTAAGTCAATCACCCATACTCCCACTATATAATATCGATAGTTACGACCAAGAAATAAGATTTAGACTTCAGATAGCATTGAAAAGAACTCGAGAAGCTCTCGAAGCAGCAAAACGGCATCGTAAATTAGCATACGACGCTAAAGCGAAGGACTTACAATTCCAAAAAGCTGAACAAGTTCTCATAACAAATGAGAATAGGTTAAAATTTGATCCATGGTATAAAGGTCCGTACATTATAACGGAACCGGACATCGGAAACTCCAATTGCTTAATTTCAAATAATACAAAAAAAATTAAGATACATAAAAATAGAGTTTTCAAATACTAATTAGAAACTATGTACCATTATATAGGTTAAGTTTGGGACACTTTACAATAAAATAACCGAACTCATAAATATAGGCTTAAGATTTCAGTGAACAGTGACATTAAAAACTGCGTGACAAGTGTTAGAAATTATAGTGGACTTGACTTTATGGACATATAGTGAATTTCCTTAGAATAAGACATATGTGAGAATTTAGCAAGTAAACTGTTGTGAGTCAGAGGAACTTCCGCAATTATTAGTTAAACTTTGAAGTTGCGTGGAATACGCTACCGCGGATCCCACTTTCTCAAGGAAGGGTGGTGTAACGGAAATTCCTCATGACACTTTTAGGAAATTAATTAAACAATTATTAGCATAACATCATCAATATCCATTCTAGGTAACCTCATTAAATTCAGCATGTCTACAAATATTATCACGTTCACCAACCGGTTGAAATAGCAAAACAATCGACTGATGGCACACTTTCGATAATTGATGTAAAACAAGTCGAGTTCAAAACGTAGCATAGTAATGATTAGATGTAGTTAGTCTAGTGTAACCAGGTATCCTGTAGAAATAAACAGATAGTCTTTACAACTAGTATTATTGGTCGAAGTCCGCTGCAACATTATAATATCTCTTGGCGATCCTGAAAATAAATAATGACCAATCTTCACAGTAGAAAGAGCGCTGAGTTAATTACAAAGGTAAGTATATTCCCCATTACAGGCCCTCGGTTCGATCCCATCTCTCGGCTAACATTTCTGGCAAATTTTTTTATTCTTATTTAATTTATCTCTGGTGGGAGAGTCAACCGCATTCGCGGTAGTGGTAGTGAACAACGTACATTTCAACGCAAACACGTTTCCCACAGTATCTCTTGAAGTGAGTAAGATGTCTTACAGTGACGTTATGTCCAAGAACCATCGCTTTAATTTTACCAACCGAAAAACTACCAAGAGAATTACACCCAACTACTTAGTAGCTCACTACAAATTTGCAAATTTTCTGCAAATAGTATTTACCGCTGAGAAAGTAGTCCTGCATTCAAATAATCATGAAGCCCTTCTTCAAGATGAGTCTAATCAACCGAATCCATTTCCAAAAGAAGAAACATCATCTGTGACTTTTACGCCAGCTGGGTTTGAAAAATTTCTAAATTTTATCAGTGAGTACAGAGATGACAACAACGTACTGGTTTCCGAAGATTACGACAACAATTTACGGACCACCATCTGGGCAGAGGATGGGGAAAACCACTTATTTATTGAAAAAAATAAAAGCAATAATTATGAAATTATAATTCCTCTTAATGTAGTTGCTCGATTAGATTTAAAAAAATTGTATGATATTTTTTATAATTTAATAAAACATATTCTTTCTAATAATCTCGCATTTATTTGTTCCCTCTAATTTCAACAATCCACCTGAAATTGCAAAAATCAAATGGCTGGCCGGAATCCGACTAGTTGACCTTCAAATGATCGCAGTTTCTTGACCCCATACCCAGCACCTTGATCTTTGGAAAAACAAGTCTGTACTCGTAAAAATCGCGACTCAAGCCACTAAGCTATTTTAATTATTTCGCATTACCAGTGGCGTACGGATGGAAATTTCACACACTATTAAATTTTATTCAAAGAAAATTAACGTTTTCGCATTTTTCTCCCTTAACACTGCCACCAAATTTATGAAACTCATACAACTACTCAATAGACACCTAACATACCCAACAACCCACACAACCAGTGCCGGCGGCTTACGGGGGCTCAAATACTGATATACTTGCCTACGGACCCAAGTGAGCCAAAACTCTCATATCTATTCTACTCTAATTGTAGTTTATTTTCCTCCACAGTTAAGCCTCGATACCTATGAATTTTTGTACGACTTTATATCCCAATTATATAATAGCGAAGATGACTTACTTATTTTGGGAGATTTCAATATACCACAGTATTACCAAAGTCATTCTGATGTTACATTTGGAAACAGCTATGTTTCTACCCTTGAACGTTTTTCAGCATTTATGAACTTAAGGCAATATAATGAGGTACTAAACAATAATGGTCGGCTACTTGATTTAATCTTAAGTAACTTTAATGTAATGTAGATCCTATTGTTCCAGAAGATCAGTACCATCCTACTATAGTACATAACTATATCTGTAGCTAAGTCTTGCAACAACTTTGTAACTAACAATAAGCCATCGTACAATTTTAGGAAGGCTAACCTTCATACACTGTATGCAGATATAAGCAATATTGATTAGAATGACTAATAAATGCAGCGTGTGACCTATTTTATTCAAAATTAGACTCCGTTTTTGATAAGTGTTCCGAAAACAGTACCTAAATTTAATTTAAAGTATCCGCCATGGTATACTAATGAAATAGTTAGAAGTATTAAAACTAAAGCCCGTCTTTTCTCTCGGTATAAGCGTACATTTGATATGGATGTTTACAACGATTTTGGTATTTTGCGTACTAAAATTAAAAAAGATATTGCAATTAGTTATCAAAACTACATGCGTAACATTGAACAAACGCGGAAAACTAACCCCAGTATACCAAATTCAATGAATTATGAAACTACTTCATTAGATACTCCACATAATATAGTAAATTTATTTGTTAACTTTTTTCAGTCGGCATTTATTAGATCTTCTTATACAGATGTAGACCTTCTGCCTTGTACTAATTATAATAGTTGCAGGATACCATCCGTTTCTGATAACAATGTATTACAAGCCCTTCGCAGATTAAAACCAAAAACCACTAGGGGTCCAGATGGCATCCCTGCTTTCTTGTTAAAAGACTGTGCGTCCGTATTAGTCAAATCGCTTGCATTTTTATTTAACTTATCTTTAAGTAGTAGAACTTTTCCGGTTCTGTGGAAATATTCTAAAGTTTGTCCAATATGGAAGAAAGGAGATAAAACATATATTGAAAATTATAGGCCGATTACAATTCTTAACAATTTTGGCAAGGTATTTGAAAATGTGTTGTATGAATTCATATTTGCACATGTAAAGCCGTGCATCAGAGTAGAACAACATGGATTCTATCCAGGTAGATCTACAACTACAAATCTATTATGTTTAAAGCAATATATTGCTGAGATACTAGATGCTGGTGGCCAAGTGGAAGTAATATATACAGATTTTTCTAAAGCTTTTGATCGACTGGACCATGGTATCTTATTGAACAAATTATGGAAGCTTGGTTTCACTTCATCATTTCTTATTTTTTTACAATCTTATCTCACTAATCGCAATTTAAGAGTTGATTATTATGGTTTCCAGGCATTCAATTTTCAAGCTACATCTGGTGTACCACAGGGTTCTGTTCTTGGTCCGCTGTTATTTGATATATTTATTAATGACATTGTTGATATTTTAAAGTGTAAATCATTACTATATGCAGATGATTTAAAAAATATATAATTCAATTTATGATAAAGGGGGCATGTAAAGTATTACAAGAAGATATTAATAGTCTTTCACATTGGTGTATAGAAAATAGGCTACCGTAGAATATTTCCAAGTGTAATCACATGACCTTCACGAGGAAATCAATTTCAATTGAATATCGGTATAACATTAATGGGAACCTCATTAACAGGTGTGTTACATATAAGGATTTAGGAATCACTTTTGATTCAAAACTAAATTTTGCTCAGCATATCAACATTATTCAGAAGGAGGCGTATCGAAATTTGGGGATTGTAATACGGAATGGGCGTCACTTCTCCAGAACTAGCACCGTAACTACTCTGTTCAATGCTTTTGTACGTTCTAAACTCGAGTATGCCTCCATTATCTGGAATCCTGGATACGAAACATATACTAATGCTATTGAAAACATCAATAGGAAATACGTTAAATATCTGTGGTTTAGAACTGACGGGGTGTATCCACATCGTGGTATATCTAATGATACGTTACTGCAACGATTTCAGTTAATGGATTTAGCAACACGTAGGAAATACTACTCATTAGTTACTTTGCATAAGTTATTAAAAAACAAGTTGGACTGTCCAACTTTATTAAGTCAAATCTCGTTTAATGTTCCTAACATCAGAACTCGCTTTCCCTCACTGTTTTCCATGGTAACGCCCAGAACAAATCTACTACAAAATTCTCCGTTTTTCAATATGTTTTACAATTATAATGAATTACCGTCAGATATTGATTTGTTTAATGGGAATATTGGAATGATTAAGAGGCAAATGCTCCAGGGCCTTGTTTCTTGATCATTTCAATGTATTAAGGAGAAATTTCATTTTTCTTATAATGCCCTTTCTCGTATTTTTAGCAGTGTATATTGTAAGTTGTTATACATACTGTTTGATTTTTATTTTATATGTTTGTAACTTTATAATTTTCCATGTACACTAACTTAAATGCCCAACCTTGGCCTGTGGCTGTTGGATGGTGTACTAGTAAATAAAATAAATAAATAAATAAATAAATAAATGTTTTTTAGGAACAAGAAACAACACATTGCAACCTGGAAAGCCAAAAACTACAGTAACATACACATCAAGGCTAAGTGACAAGGAGACTGAACTTCTTACTATGGAAGTAGAAAAAATGCCATCCATTTCCATAGACCAGAAGAGCAAGGTAACAATTGCAAAGCTCTGGTAGGAAGTTTCAGCAGCACTTAATGGTAAAGAAAAGTAAGGCCTTTTTACATTTAAATGAGGGGATAAATAATTAGATATTTATGTTTTACAACATAGTTAATCTCTACTACTGTATAGGAGTAATTACTTTTACATATTACAAGTCAACATTCATACATTAACAGTTTAATTTTATATGTTATAAAAAAAGTGATAATGTAAAGCAGACATATATTTATATGTGCATCATTAATTTATCTTAAATTTGTATTGAAATAGGTACAGTCAGTGCTGCAAATGCAAGAACAAAATTTAAATCTCTAAGAAAGCTGGTTCAGGCAGAACAGGCAGGTGGTTCACGACGTATCCCACAAGAGAAATGGAAATTTTATTCTGTGATGAGATTTTTGCGAGATACCTGCCTAATACGACCCTAAATTATAAAATTGACTTTGTGGTTTGAATCTTTAAAAGAAATGTAACTTAATTATATATTTTTTGTAGAACCTGCAATATCAGCCACTCTTCAAACGAGCATGAAGGTCATGGATAGGTCATCAGATTTCAACGATAGTTTGATGGGCATGAGGAAGGCAGCCAATTAACACGAGAATAAGAGAATAAGAAGGCAAACTGAAAAGGAAAAGGAAACCACCAGGATATTAACCCGACTTGCTGATGCAGTTTCTAAGGAAACACCACCAGCTCGACTACCTGCACCTCCACAAATGGATGATGTTGATGGATTTTTAGTGGGGATTGGGCATCATTTGCGCCGATTGCCAGATTCCAGGCGAATTGAAGCTTTCATCGAAATTTTAAATGTAGTGCATAGGAAATGGCATCAGACAAACCTTAATTCATTGCATATTACATTGTCATTTCAAGATATATTCTTTTCACTTGCCCAGCCTATATTTTATTTATTTAGGTGATTTCGTTCAATACATTTTATTCATGCTTTTGTTGTTCATAGATTGATTATATTGCAATATACTTCGTGGGTTCAATTGAAAATTATAACAACTAATATGCACTGTCACTTTTCTAGAACTTTATTTACATTCAAAACATCTGATTCAAATACAATAACAAGCCCATATAAGCTAGTCGACGCGGTATCACTGCCTGGCGATCGTGGCGTTCTTCTTTTATATCACCAGCGTAGAATTCTCCAGTAGAAATCAACATCGTTCCTTCCGCTGCCGAGCCTTTTCGAGAATCGTATTTTTTTATCTTGAAGCGTTTGTTGTCGTGCTGAAATGACACAGGGTCGGCTTTGGGTAAATTTCGTAACACTATGTTTAATTGTTGCTTTTATTGAAAGCTACTATATATATATATATATATATATATATATATATATATAGTTGCTTTTATTGAAAGCTACTATATATATATATATATATATATATATATAATATATATGTTCTGAGAGGCTCCGCGGTCATTATTATGAACTAGGCTAGGTTCCGTGTGAGAACCGCGTCTTAATTTATTAAATGTTCGACGTTTCGACTAATGCTTTGGAACCATTATCAAGAGACAAAAGTGAAAAAGAGTTTTTGAGTATAGATCGAACTCGGGGAGTAGGCAGATTAATATATTCAGTAAATCCCCAAAAAACAAAAAGAAATTAATGTGTAAAACGAAAAATACTCTTATACTGCAAGTTCAACATGAACAAAGCAATGTTTCGATGAAAATGTGGAAAAAAAATGTGATGCTTAGAAGGTATGTATGTAATTTCAACAAACCCCAAAGTTTTTACCGATTTTTGCTCATGGCTGTAATAGCAAGAACTGTGCAAATAATTGAAGTAAATACGCAACAAATTAATAAACACCACGACATATTCTATCGATAACTCTTTCAAATTGTTCAATCATGACAGAAGTGTTGCTAAAACACAGGTGATATTCAGAAAATGTTTATCTGTCTTCACCTCCCTTTCAGCATGACTGATTTTTTATGTTTATGGAAAATTTATATTTTCTTTTCCAATCCCTATCTTCTTTTTTTTTTACTTTTACTTCACTTTAGAGTGTTCTTATAAAAACCTTATATCTTACGAATAAATAGATTTCCACATCTTGGATAAAATCTTTAATATATGGAATAAAAAATTCAAGAAATGCAAGATTTAACATAGCGTAACACAATATTACTTCATTATTTAACGGGTTACAATAATGTAATATTGTGAGACTGTGTACTAAATGGTTTTTCTAACTGATCAATAAGATCAGTTACAAAATTTAGGATAATCATCTCGATATTTGCATTCATGTTTGAAGCAATAACCTAAGCAACTATGTTTCCAAGTTTGCACACAATATCGATTGAACCGTTTAATAAAAAAATATTCGAGGAGTGGTTACACAGATCCTAAGTTTAGATAGGAGGTATCCGTCTAACCTCGAAGTTTGTTTACAAGTACTTCCATATAATGAGAATAAGGAGTGAATACACAAATTCCCAAGTTCAGTTAGGAGATATTCTTCTAACCTTACATTATATTTATGTCAAGTAACAAGTTCTAACAAGGAGTGAATATACAGATTCCTAAGTTTAGTTAGGAGATATTCTGCTAACCTTGTAACATATAACAATTATGCAATGCTAGATTAGTGATCAATGAAACTGAAAGTTACTTTATTACCATTTATCATTCAGTTTAAAATCTAATCTCTGTTATCTTACTGTCAAAAGTAATAACTTGCTACCAATTTGTTTACAATAGTTTTATTTTGGCATTTCTGTAATACTTTTGTACTAATTGTAGCAAAATGTGACAAGGTGATGATGAAATGATTTGATGTTTACGTATTTGTTGGAAATAACATATTTACTAATTTAGGTAAAAAAAACTAAAAATGTTCCCAATGTTACATGCTTTCATGCTTGAAGCATAATAATATGAAAGAGTTTGTGTTTATACATCTGTGACACAACAAATTTTCCACAGTTTTTCCAGACCCAAATTTGACAACTGTGTTTTCTCGCATGAGAGCTGATCAAATTTCTCTGATTGCAAAAAAGGATCCGCTAATATGCCCAATTGCCTCAAGGTATTTACAAATTCACAAAGAGAAATATTTCATTTTGATAGTATCAAGAAAAATGCGGGAGTTGGGGAGACTGCTTTTTGAAATAAGAAAGTTAAACCCGACACAAGGACCTTTGTGACGCACTAAAAGGGGAGCACTACGATTTATTGGTTTCAGCTACTAAAACTGCGTCTAAATACGTTCCGGAAAAGTAGAGATATGAAGCTCTTTTGCAATGAACATGGGTACCAACTTAAAACTGTGTTGCAATATTGCACTAAAAAAATCTATGAATCTACCAAATTGAAGTATGATGGTTCCAGCCAAGCCGCAAGTGATTTAAATTTGTGAAAGTGAAACGTAGTCAATTTGGTACCACTTGCCAGTGATTTAAAGCTGCTAAAGGACTATCTTATGACAGTGGCTAATGAAGCTGTATTAAATATCGATATATACAGTCGTTTAATTTTACTAAATCGGAGACGACCAGGAGAATTACGTCTTAATATAGCAACTTATCCAGACTGCTATACAACAGCGTAATCTTCAAGCATATGAAGTGTTTTCTGAAGCTATCAATGAAAAAGAAAAAAATGTTGATGAAACATTTCATTCGGATTGTAATAAAGGACAAGAGAGGGTGAGGGGTCCCAGTCCTAATAAACAAAGACGTACAGGAACATAATATTAAATTTTAGACACCGCCTGCTTTCCAAACCGAGTAATTATTTGTGCATAAACCTGAAAACTGGTGAACTTATTACTGGCTAGAAGGTTTTAAGGAAATATGCTAATTTGTGCGGAGATAAAAATCCTTAAGCGCTCACATGTACTCGTCTAAGGAAACATTTAGCAACGCTTACTGAATTGTTTTATATGTCTTCTTTTATGGTCCATATGTTTGAATTCAGTTTACAAGTTACAGGCTTCCTGACGATATTTATCAGACAGCTAAAATATCAAAACTTCTCATTCTAATGGAAAAGTGGGAGGCTGATCAATACAAAGGTAAAAGCCTAGATGAAATTAACCTAAATTTGGAAGAGAATTTGATACCGGAAGAGGAAACTGAAGTAAATCCACAAGAAGGTCTAACGAATGAAATTGAATCTACTATTGAAATAGTATGAAGAAGTAAATAACAGGACTTTAGTTTAATCCCGAGACGGAGAATAAAAAGAGTGCTCGTACCTTGGACAAAACAACAGAAAAAAGTTGTTACTAATTATTGTAATGAACATATTCAAAGCAGTAGACCTCCTAAACGAGGTGAATTTGAGGATTTAATATCAAAATTTCCCGATTTATTAAAAAATAAGGACTGGCAGAAAAAAAGTTTTTATACAAAATGCATATACAAAAGAAAATGAATTGCCCTGTATCGTCGTAATATATTTTATGAATATAATTACAGTTGGACGATATACTGTGTCATTTTTCTCTTCTATCAATATTTTTTTAAACGTTTTCAAGTGATATACAAATCCACTTAATGTGAACAAAAATATTTTGCCTCTTATAAAAAACTCTTATTTGTTGAATTTAGTACTACAAGCAATAAGCAGAAAATATTCTATCTTATTCGAACTTTTTTACTTTCTTTCGTAATTTTGAAAGCCAAAAATACCAATAATTTTGAAGTCATTTATTTTTGAATATATAAAGCCTTCATCACTATTTATGTCCAAGTACCTAAGTAAATTATTTACTTTAAAAGCTCGATGTAATTATGTAACTAAATTTACATATATTGTAAATTATAACTTTTATCCTCAGAAATTTTTGAACATCCAAAAACTCCACTGAAACTTAAAATATATCCAATATCTGCGTGTATTTAACAATATTTTTCAGGCTGTACCGTGTTGCCGCTTCTCCGGAAGATCTATACATTTCATATTGCATAGAATTATTTATTGGTAGACTGATCATGCTTGTGGTGTAAATGTTATATACGAACTGTTAATATACATGGGACTGTCACCCTCAGATATTACGGCAATATCTCAACTAAAATGGTAATCATCGAAACGTGTCATAATGTGACCATTTAACTTGTTTACAAAAAAAAAAACGATACGTCTTTCGTATACGGTAGACCGATCGCAGTCAAATTGCCCATCAGAGAATTTAAGTAACTGCAGGATTATATATATATATATATATATAATATAATATATATATATATATATCTCATATATCGTCATATCTCTCTACCCCAGCATACCACTCGACGAAGCACTGGACAGTATAGCTATGAACGAAAACCTACCTCACCACATAATAGAATTAGCCGACCACTGCCTCAAAAATACGTACTTCTCCTTCGACGGCCACTTTTATAGACAACTACAGGGTGCTCCTATGGGATCGGCTCTATCACCAGTTGTTGCCAACTTGTTTATGGTATATCTGGAAGAAAAGGCCATAGCTAACGCAGCATTAAAACCAAAACTGTGGGTTCGCTACGTTGATGACATCTTCATTATATGGCCTCACGGGAAATTAGAACTCAATAATTTTCTTGCCTATATGAATTCCATTCATAACAAGATACAATTTACCCTAGAAACAGAACACAACCAACAACTTCCTTTCCTAGATGTCCTCCTAACAAGAAACAACCTAAGTTTCCAGCACACCGTTTTCAGAAAAGCAACACACACCAATAGATATTTACACGGCAATTCACACCATCATCCAGCACAGATCCAAGGAGTAGCAAACACCCTTATAGCCCGATCGGTACGTCTCACAGACCAGCAAACTAGAAAAGAAGAACTAGCTTTCATGAAAACTATCCTCAGAAAAAATGGCTACAATAACCACACCATCAGAAAAGCAATAAACAAACAACAGGATGAGAAAAAGAAACAAAATGATGAACAAGACTATGTAGCCCATGTAAGTTTACCATACATTAAAGGTACAACGGACAGAATAGGGAGGTTTCTGAGTAAACACAAAATTCGAACTACATACAAACCCCAAACAACAATCGGAAAATTGCTAGGGAACCCAAAGGATAAAATGCCTTTAGAGAACCATGGAGTTTACAGCATTTCATGTGGAGACTGTTCCAAGTTATACGTCGGCCAAACAAACAGGCGAATATCCGCCCGTCGAGACGAACACAAACTATACATAAAGAACAAACAGACCACCTCTACTTTATTCAGACACGAACAAGAAACAGGGCATAAAATAGAGTTTAATACTTGTAAAGAAATCGCAAATGTCGAAAACTACAAAATCAGAACAATACGAGAAGCGATTGAAATTGAAACCGAGATACCATAAATAAGAGAGACGAAGCTTTAAAATTATCACCATTTTGGAAAGCAGTAATCCCATATCAAAATAACAATACAACAAAACCAGCAATAAACCCAAATAATCGGATTACCCAAATTACCGACAAAAGTCATAAACACCGTAATTGCACTTTAATTGACCATCAGTTAACCCAACCTAATAAACAAGATAAAGTACCTGAGAGATTAAGTACTAATGAGGGCTCACAGGGCAGGTATAAATTGAGATCAAGAACAAGAAATTCTTCAGTTACTTAGTATCTTTTGAGAAAGCCAAATATGATTTTGGCGAAACGTCAAGTGATTTTTCAAACGAATACAGACGAACGGATGTACACCGGAATAACTCATCAACCACATATTTCCATCCGTGAAACAGTATACACAAACATATATATATATATATATATATATATATAATTTATGTCATACGTATAGTTCCGCGACATTTTCTAACACTATCATTTTTGCTGTTAATTATAATAATCAGTACCCATTTAAACTATGTATACGTTAAAATTCTTTAAAAAACGACTTTTCAAAATTAATGTGATGTACGCTGATATACCGCGAAGTTCCAATGCACGTCAATTTTTGCGATATTTCAGACTAGTGTACCAATTTGGCAACGCGGTTAGTTTCGACGAAACAAACGAGTGAACTTCAGACGTTTTTAGTAACCTTTGCGTTCAGTGGAAAGTTTTTAGGGTAAATGCTATTATAGTATACACCAATCCTGAGTAATTTAAAAAAATAATGTCATTGAGCAGTATTTGTAGCCTAATAAAAGTAATACTACCGTGATGTTTGTTAATATTTTATGAAAACAATAGTGAAATTTATTAGTTTCATCATATTGATTTTTTCAAGGGCTGCCAAGTTCATGTATGAATTATGAATTTTAAAGTAACCATGACTATTAAAATATACAGGGTGTGGGAACTATTACGGATGATTATTCGTTCATGTATGAAATATTGTATTCAGTGTGCCTCATAGATTGAATTTTTTAAGGGTATATTTTAATGAATTTGGCTTCACATTTTTTTAGATTCATTACTTTAGGTACAACACTTCTGAATGATTGTTGAGGAGGTATTTGATTATCATGTCTGTACATGGGTATTTGATAATATGAGGACTTTTCGTTGGCTAAAAGGTCTGAAACCATGCTTGTTTACAATACCTACTGATTAATTTATTGGCACAAACGTCACGAAATCTTATTTGGCAGTAGGTGGGTGTTTGAAAAGTACTTCAAGTAATTTTTTAAATATTAGTTTTTCAAGGGTTTTGCCTTTTATTTGACTAAATTAACTATTATCCTTACCTATAGAAAAATTTAAATTCTACCTGAAAAGCATTTTCAAGTATAAATATAGTTATAACATTGACTGCATTCAATTAATTATATAATTATCAAACCCTTACTTTTTATATGCATCTACTGAGTTACAATAGCGGAAAAACATTTCAAGGAATAACATCTTTCGAAATTTTAATATGTATAAATATTTTTAGTCGTCACATGTAACATTCTAATCCAATAAAACTTTTGAAGTCAGGTTTCTTCGGAAGCCTTTCTCAAATTTCAAATATCGATGTCTATTAGACTGGTTCAAAATAATCGTCTATTTTTTGAATGGGACACCCAAAATAATATTTAGGATGACAACAATAGTTAATTTCAAAATGTGATTCGCAATTTTAAATATTTTTCGCGAATTTCGATTTTTTTTACTCTACCCGTATATTTCACTCAAATCTCTAAACAATATGTCTCAAAATACAAACAATACATACTTTTCAAGGAAATTTAATTGTCTATGAAAAAGGTAAAATTTAGTTTTACTTTAACTTGACCTTTTGAAAGAGTGGTTTTAATGTAAAATTTAGGCGCCTAATTTCATTCAAAAATATTTATTGTCTGTATTTTTTAGATTTGTTTCTTAACAGATCTGAGTTAAAGATGCTAGTGGAGTAAATATTTTTGCTTTCAAAAGATAATAATCGTTTTTTGTGGCCCACTATCATATATACAGGGTGAGTTTTTTTTTGATGATCGGTATGGGGATCTCGGAAACTAGCGGAGATAGAGCAATGGTTAAACTGGGAAAGATTTGCAGTTTTATTGGACCAATTTAATGACACTTTCGGATTTTTGTAAAAAGTCATGGCTTACTAGATATTTGGAAAAAACGAAATTCTTTGGATTTACTCAAATCCCTCTAGCTCCTTTGTTTTGATTTATAAAAAAATTGTATCCCGAATATGATTGTCATGTTCTCGTTTGCGTGACAGCTCTCTTTTTCGAGATATGACACATACTTATCTTTTTTTTGAATGGAAACCATAATTGGCTATGACCTCAAAAAATCTGACATTTTTAGAGCATTTCAACGATATAATACTCGATATATTTATTCATAAAAATAACGGAGTTATGGATGCTTTTCTCTCTTATTTTCACTTTTAACGTAGGTAGCCATGAAAAAGATTGTTTTCACTTTGACGTTTCCTCATTTGAGAGTAATTCCATTAGTAGTGCTGAACTGACAGTCGATATTGAAAAGTTTTCGTGATAAAATGGAAAATGGAATATTATATCGAAGAAAAACTGAATATGGTGGAATGATATATCATATGCCATAAAAATTCAGTTCTTGCAGCTGAGGAATACTTTCATAGATATTTTAATCATCGTCAAGCTGCGCTGTGTACATTTAAGAGGCTTTACGATAGTTTACGCAGACATGGATCTTTACTAAACCACCAAAGGAACGTAATCAAATTAACGAAGCAGCACAAATAAATGTTTTGGCAATGTTAAATCAAAATCCATCTACATCAACTCTTGAGATTGCGGCAGAAGCTGGCACATCTCAACACACTGTAGTTAAGGTACTGAAAGCGCACAAGTTCCACCCGTACAAACTTTCAGTTTCTCAAACTTTGCATGCTGGTAACGAACATCGACGTATTTTGTTTCCATTAAAGGTGTTATGGTCAGATGAAACTAGATACTAACTGCGGTATGTTCAATAGACACAATGAGCATATCTGGGCTAAAGAAAACCCTTTCCATGTAGAACAAAGACGACCCCAGATAAAATTTGGTTTTAATGTTTGGTGTGGTATCATAGGATCTACTATTCTGGGGCCCTATTATCTATGACGAATCACTTACTGGGGAGAGCTACTTGCATTTCTTGCAATACACTTTTCAAGACATGTTGCATAATTTGAATTTGAGAACTCGTTTAAAAATTGAGTGGTTCCAACATGATGGAGCACCTGCTCATAACTCGTTATTAGTAAGACAACACTTAGATAATATCTATCCAAACTCTTGGATTGGATAGGTTTCCGATTTGGCAGTATAGACTTCTATTTATGGGGTGCGCTAAAAAACAAAGTATACAAAAGAAAGTATGAGACAGTTGGTGATCTAAGGGAGGCGGTATTACAAGCAATTGAAGAAATTGATAGGCGGTCTGTGTGGAAAGCGGTAATGTCAATCTTAAAAAGATGCAATTTTTGTCTAAATAACAATGGTGGACTATTCGAACGTAAATTGTAACCATTATTATGTACTTTAATTTCTTAAGTTTTTAGTAAGTACCTACTTATTTAGTATTTTCGTTATATCTGATATACCTAATAAAAAATCGTTCAATGTATTTGGAATAGTTATTAATAAATCAATCTTTTCATGGCTAACTACGTTAAACGTGAAAATAAGAGAAACGCATCCATAACTCCGTTATTTTTATGAATAACTATATCGAGTATTATATCGTTGAAAAGCTCTAAAAATGTCCGATTTTTTGAGGTCATAGCCAATTATGGTTTCCATTCAAAAAAAAAGGATAAGTTTGTGTCATATCTCGAAAACGAGAGCTGTCACGCAAACGAGGACATGACAGTCATATTCGGGATACAATTCCCTTCAATTTTGATATTTACACTTTTTTATAAAAAAAACAAAGGAGCTAGAGGGATTTGACTAAATCAACAGAATTTGGTTTTTTCAAAATATCTAGTAAGCCATGACTTTTTACAAAAATCCGAAAGTGTCATTAAATTGGGCCAGTAAAACTGCGAATCTTTCCCAATTTAACCATTGCTATATCTCCGCTAGTTTCCGAGATCCCCATACTGCTCATCAAAAAAAATTCACCATGTATATGTATTTATATGTTTTTACTATTTTAACTTGCTTTCATAATAAAAGCATATTATTAAAAAAAAATATCTTACGTAAGAATTGTGGGGGTGGGTGGTTGATGAAATTGTGTCTTACAGTTTCTTACATGTGGGTGGGTGGGGGACAGAAAAACGTCAAAATTCATCTGACGTAATTTATAGATATTCCCTTAGTGAGTAATATGTTAATTAATTACAGTATCCTTTACAAATTTGTTATTCTTCTTAAAATTATTTTATTCTGACAGAATAAGATGTGACAGTAAGGGACAAAAATCAATAACATTTAATAATTGACACACTAAGTAGGTAGAATTTTTTCGAATAGAAATATTGAACAGCAGACTGCCAGCACTGTGGCACTATATGAAGAGAACTTTTTGTTCTTATTAGGCAATATTAACTACATACGTCATATAGATAAAATGAAAAGTATCTGGCCTTATACATGACCCTGATTTACTGCCTATTTTAAGAACAAACAAACTTCAAAAGTAATACGAGTATCAGTTTTCTAAATGTATTGTCAATATCTCTAATACTAGTCATGGACCCGACGATAAATACATAACAACATACAAAATAATAATACTAAAACATCATCATCAGAATTGTTCTAAATGCAACTCACTAAAATCAAATGGAAAATATCGGTGAGATCAAAAGGATGTGTGAGAGCCTACACAAATTTTGCTAGAGAAAAAGAAATATGAGAGGGAGTGCACAAGAAACAGAGCGAAATCATTACAAACAACCTGCCAGACCACCAATGGGACTCACATGGCGATATAAAATTCAATCTCACATATATTACTTTTTTTGTTTCTGCTACAGTTGCCAAACATCCGAACTATACATAATTACCAGCCGTATTATTGTATTTTCTCTTGTTTGTTTATTTCCCTTTAGGTATTCTGTCTTGAATTGCCTCTTCACTTCCCGTTGATGTTATATTTATGCCTAGATATAAGCATTCGTTACAATTAAGATATTAAGCATTTCTTGTAATTTTCCCCCTTCTAGATCTAGGTCTTTAAGTGGGCCATTGAATGTACTTATTATGACTTCCAGTTTGGACAGGAATTTATTAATTAGGACACGAAGTGTTTTTAATGGAAATACCCCAATTTTTAATATGGATTTAAAAGAAAGATGAAAAATAAACACTATTAATTATTAAGAAGCTCTTATTAGGCTGACCTGAATGTATGTATGAATGTAACGGAAACTTTCTGATAATTTTTACCAACTTAAAGAAGTCTGAGTAACTTGAAAATTTGAACACATGTCAAGGGTCGGTGACAATACAATTATTACATATCTTTGTTACAATATTGCAATAAACTCCGTGGGTTCAAATTTGATTAATTTTAAAAACTGACATTCAGTTTACTTTCTAGAACTTTATTTACAGGCAAAATCAAATATTTACAACAGCTGATTCTGAACCAAAACATCAACACAACGAGATAAGGTCAACTAACTAAATCATAAAAATGTTATTGCCTTTTATATCCTACGTTAAATTTTCGAGTCCTCTGTATGGGTATTACCTTTGTTCGTCGAGCGTCCAGGCAATAGTTTTTGCGTCAATCGAAAATTCCAGTTCTATCATCTCAGCGATGATGTCTTAACGAAATGAATAATGTTTAACGTTGCTTTGGGCAGGGACGAAGTGGATAATTTTATAACAATATCCTGACTAGGATAATCAGAATAAAAAGAAAATATCTAGACTAGTTTGCAGGTTAAGATTGGAACTATGAAAACAAACGTATTATAATGGACCGTTTTTAGGTTGAATTTTAAAAAATGGAACTTTAGTTAAAAAACATTACAAATTTTAAAAAATCCGAAAGCAGTTTGAATCAATAAACTTCGAAAAAAATTGTAAAATAAATTATAGTTTCATAAACTAAAAAACACTCTTCATATTAAACTAATATAAAGTAGGAAATAATTTAAAAATATGAAGAGTTTGTGTTACATCAATAGAAAGTCCAACAATCAATTATGACTAATTAATTTAGAATAAGATTAAAATAAATACCAAATAATTAGTTCGGTTTGCTATTAAAGCCTGTTTTTTTAGTTTTTGTAAACTGTAATTATTTTTATAGTTTATTCCAATAAGAGTTTTAATTTAAAAGTGAAATATGTAAATCTTATTGTCAGCTCATTCGATCGAATCATTGCTAGAAATCATTTGACTTCCTTAAATGTACTATATTAAAAGTTCTGAGGTTTGATTATAATCGATGAAAACTGATTTGTAACATATTGAAAAATGTATATTTCGCTTTCGCATTGAGTATTATTTTTATTATATACCTAATCTAATATAGCCTAATCCAAATCAAATACGATGAATATACTTTTTATGTTTTATAACTTTAATAACTAATTATACAAATACTTGTTTGCATATAACTGATTGATCTGATTGATATTAACATAAAAAGATATCTATACAACAAGCCGTGAACGGTACTGAAAAAGTCCAGTGCATGTTTACGCCGAAAAATTTTGTACACTGATCTTTCAGAAGGCCTATTCTCATAATCGCCGTATCTAGAAATGTCGTAAATAACAAATAAGAATAACTCAATACATTTTAATCTCTCAAAAATTCAAGGAATTTTTTTGGATGTTGGATGGATTGACTAGGACCGAAAAAGTTATTTTTCTAATCATGTACCTCCAGTTTATAAGAAATGTATAGAATAAAAAATATATGAAAAAAATTGTGAAATCGTTAAAATTGAGTCTTCAATCCCAAATATCGGGGGGGGGGGGGTTGAATCCCCGAACCCCCCGCTGGATACGGCCTTGCAGTCAAAATGGTTTCATTTTCAAGTAGTTTAAGGATTTTAAAAAACATTCTGGACATTGAAAAGCAGTTATATTTTTATATATTCGAATATTTCATTAGTTTTTTGACAATCGAACACGTGGTTTATTAATATGAGTATATGTGACTATAGACCACCGTATTGAGTTAATGCTAAGTCGTGTTGAGGAGTATATAGATAACCCCGGTGGACAAACACATTATTAACAAACTTAATAAAAATATGTAAACTCCTTGGTATTTTTGGAAGCGAAAGTTTCTTAACGTGAGTCCACATTTACATGTATGAAAATAGATGAGCAAGGGAATGAATGGGATATCTTGAAATTTCATTTGTTTCGATACCGACACTGACACCGACACGACACCCAACCTTGATCTTAAACACCAATTATTATATGAAAAAATGTGATTAAAATACCCATATAATTCAGTTCACTGTGTAAGAAACAGAGACAAGGTAAAATAGATTATGAGTTTATTCTTTTATAAATATCAATAATATAGGCGAAATAAACTAATATAACATCAAATTAATATAGAAAACCTGCACAAAATTGCTTTTCTAAAAAACTCCAAATCTCTCTTTGCGATATATAGCATTATGGACTTGACATATGTCAGAAGTGAGAAAGAACGCTATTAATTTCATACACCTTTTGTTAAATTATTTGTCGCATTTACAATTCGGCGGATATGAGCTTCAACTTGCAAGTTAATAAATTAACAAATTTTATTTGTTATAGAAATTTAAATTAAGAATAAAATTACACATTATGATTAATACTTGAGTCATAACAAAATAGTGACAATTATTTTAATTCTCCTGAAATTAAAATCCATTACTAATGATAACACAAGGAAATAGAAACAGAGACAGGAGATAAGAAGAGATGGTAAGTATAGTTCGTAAGAAGCTGTCGCTTCCAACGTTTAGTCTCAAATGGCTGCCGCTCGTTTTATTTTTTTAAATTTTAAATATTTGCTCCTTACTATAGTAAGTAAGTATGTTTTACCAAAACAATTTTAAATTTAAATTCCTTGTTAGTGAGTATATATTTTTCAAACAATCCTGAAATAATATTTTTAGCATTCATGACAATATTTTACGATTGTACAAGATGAATTCCATATTACACAAACATTTCAACTATTTGAAACGAGAACAGAATAGCTTCATATTTAAAAAAAATATTTTAAAAAGATGTAGTCTCAGATATATTTTTAGAATCAAATTTATCAGATGTTTTATTTCCTCTAAAACAATCAATATAGTAGAATAAAGTTTAATTTCAAAATCAGTTTCTTGTTCGTTTCCTAATAAATTCTGAATGTCCACCATCTTGTTTCACATATTTTTGTTAGCCCTTTATTACTACTTGCTGTTTGATTTCATATTGCTATTCTTTTATAAGATTCAGATTAAAACTCGATTTAATAGTTCTGAGATTTTAATAAAGATCTTAACGTCCTATATAGATCTGGCGTGTAGGAATATGGACACCGTTTGTGAAAAAATGTGGTTTTGCTCCAAATATTGTGACAAAACAAGAACAGAGATCCTGTTCGTCGTGTTAAATGTTACTTTCCTTTAAAAGAAACCATTTAATTTGGGTAAATTGTTATCTTGGACAATCTGTTCTTAAACGTTCGTTTATTGCATTTCGTCATTCATTCCCAAAATATCTTAAATAGGTGTTGAGATAATATAGTTTCTGAAAAAAATAATTGAGTCCCCGATTCCGTCTAGTTGGGGCCTCTATTGGAAATATTCCTCTCCATTATGTACAGCCCGGCTCTGTAGATAACCGCCCAATGTCCCTAAGTTATAAAGTTTCTACTACCTATTCTCATGACCAAAGGCGTATTAAAAACTATACTGTTAAATATTTATTTTTTCTATAGCATGTCCATTATGGTGTTTACAATACTATACCACATACACCTTGACTATACACATTTCGCCCAAATTAATATATTGCTTCAGCATTTTTGTAAAAATTGCCTTTTTTTAAATTAACCGTGACTTTAAAATTTTTGAAAATTAAACAAATCAAAACAACTGCACACAATAAAATGGAATTCAAATATACTAAAATAGAAATCTAGCTTTGATTTTGTAAAACATCTCATCAATTAATTAATATATGAATGTAGTAAATCATATCAACGTCACAAATCCTAATTGTAAACATCCTTGCTAGAATTTTTGTTTGATAAACTATAAATCTATATATAAATAGGCAAAGACAAAACGATTAGGTACCATTTTCTCCTCTGTTTCTCAACCGATTTTCTTCATTTTTGTTTTGTTTAGTAGCTACTAACGACCTTCAGTGCAGAATGCTAATCTTAATTTATAATATTGGTTCATTCATTAAATAAAATATAATAAAAATTCATTATTTACGTCAATAATGTCAATGCCAAACAAATGAATGTGCCGCGTGCCGCCGCCGCCGCCAGACTCAAACCATTGAGTAATTATATATAGACAGACCAATGCTGTTATATACTTAGAGCATGTACTTCTGGAAGTGGCATGCAAGCGTTGTTATTGTTTAGTGGGTAAAGTAATCGTTGAATATCATAATTATACAGGGCGATTCCAGATATGTTAGAAATCATTTTTTTAATGGGTGGCACATAAGCAGTTGCATATTTAGGGTGTTTAAAATATAGAGTAGAGTGCAATTATAACTAATAAAATAATTATATAGGGAAGCCCATTAGCGGTTGAATTTACAGGGTTCTTGGAATAGAAGGTGCAGTAAAATTACAGTTATACAAGGTGGTGCAAAAAATGTTATACATAGGTGCATATACAGGGTGGCGGAAATGGAAATGCAACATTTCGTAACCCATAAGCAGTTGTATATATAGTTGAGATGAAATATAGGGTAAGAGGAATTATAGATATACAGGATGGTGATAAAAAATGTTAGAAAAGAAAATGATTTATAGAGTAAACCACGAAGAGTTCCATATATATAATGATTGAAATATAGGTCGGAGTAGAATTATAGTTACAGAAGATAATTAAAAATTTCATAAACAAAAAGAGTAAATATGGTGGTCCATAAGCAGTTGCATATACAGGTTGGTGGAAATATATAATGAGATGGAATTATTATAATGAGGATTTTAATAAATGTTAGAGAATTAAGTGCAATTATAGCTATACAGGGGGGTTAGAAAAAATAAATATGTAGGGTAGCCCATTAGCAGTTGAATTGTTATCATATTAAATTAAGAATTACGAATTTGAACACAAATAAAGTTCTATGAATTATATCTGAAAAAAACTTGAATTTCGTTACTTATTTGTAGAAGCGAGATGTAAGACCGACATCTAGGATTTTCGAGGAAACTATCACACAGAGGTTCCGAATCTGGATCCGTTCTGTGTAATTGCTGTTCTCCCTAAAGTCCTAGGATAGAATGTCACGATAAAATTTTCATGTTACTTAGTCTGCCAGAGATATTGACACAATTGGTCGAATTTCGACCACTGGGCGACAGCTAGTAAATAATAAATTGCTCATTATGGTCAAAAAAGTATTATTTTAAACCTATATTAAGATTTATTAACATAACTAAATTGTTTAAAATTACACAATCAGCTCGATACTTGATCTGCTTAGTGTTGAATTAGAGACAATGTTCCCAATGGGCCCTATTAAATTATACCTTTACCCAACAGCCTGTTTACCTTTTTAAACGGGTGCAATTCCGCATAATTATTTACTTATGGGACAAATTTCAATGAAGACAAATCATACCAATGATTGTTTCCAAAACTTGGCAGCAGGCAAACCTATTGAAAAAACACAAACAAACCCCTATTAGAAGAAAAATATAAAACAATTTCTCATTAAATATCGGAAATTGGCCTATATGAAGATTCATTATGAGTAAAAACAAAAATTCATATTTAAAAAAGAACCGACAATTGGCTTAAAATAAAAACCGTTTAGAAACCCTGTGCAATCAACCACTATTTTCTGACATATATTCTTTCTTAGCTAATTTGAGGTACAATTCTATTGATTATTTTGGCGTATTATGATATCTATCTTCCCCCCCCCCCTTTCTAATTAGTATTTTATACATATTTTTAAACTTTTTTATTTGTTTCGTTATTATTTCGATCACTTTTTATTAGTGTAACTCTAATTCACCCTATATTGCAACCACCCTGTATTTTTTGTATTGGTTACCCAATATAAATTATTTGTCTATCATTTTCGGACCCCTCCGGTACAACTATAATTCAACTCCACACTATGTTGCAACCGCCCTGTTTAAGTATTAATCCTCTCCACTCTATTGACTGTGTATTTTTCTATTGTTTAAATCACCCTGTAGACCTATAAGTATAAGCAACTATTCTAACTACATCATTCACCTGATGACGATAGCAGATACACAGCTATTGAAACGTTGTGAGATCAACCACTTCAAGACGATGGAAGTCCAAGGAAACTTCGAGGTATAAGCAACTACTTATGTTCCACTCTATATAGCATTTTTTAACCATCCTGTCTAACTATAATTCCACTCCACCTTATATGTTAACCATCCTTTATATACAAACGCTTATGACATATTTTGAACCCTCAACGCTGTAACTCAAATATCCTTACTGGATATGCTTACTTAACAAATTTTTTAATATTTTGTGATCCACTCTGTATAACTATAGTTTTACTCCACTCTTATTTCAATCTCCTTATGTGGCGCGAATGCAACATTTATGAACTACCCTGTATTACTTTAATTCTATTGCATCTTATATTTCACCCATCCTATGCAACTGCTTATGTACCACCCAATATCACAATTATTTATAAGATTTTTTGAACCGACCTGTATAACTGTAATATTACTTCGCCCTATATTTCAACTATGCACATTGCTTTCTGCTTGAGTTTCGATGCACACACACCCACCTACCACCGTATAGAAAGGATCGCTCAAATAACAATTTTTCTTTCTGATACTCTAATGGAGTATTTTGTACCATTTCACTCATCTGTAAGCTCCTTAAAATGAAAACCGTTACAAACACCCTGTACGATATTTCATCTTGACATTTAAGCTAGATATTTACATTGATGTTTACCGGTTTTTTGCACATATTTTTCCGATTTTCAGAAAAATGGTATGTTTTGTTATCGACATATATACGGATTCAAGCTGGAACATAACTTTGTAGAATTCAATATAAAATATTCAAATTTATTGAGTCGTTTTAGAGAAAACAGTGTAGAATCATTGTAATGTAGTCCTTTAATCACTGCTTTTTCTGATTTTCTGGAAAACCGTAAATCTCACGTTATAGAAAATTATGTGGTACCTTTCTGTATTATTCCTTAATACAATGCCGTTTAAATCTTCAAAATTGCCCATCCATAAAAAACGTGGCGACGAATTGATAACCGCCTCGTTATTTGAAGTCGGTTAAAAATGTAAATAGCTTTCAAAACGTATGATGAAAGAAATCTCGGAATTAAATAACAACGACATAAGATAGTTTTTTAATTTAATCCTTATGAAACTGTAGATGAATCTAGAACTTTAAATATTTTTACCAAATCAGAACAATTAAACGATTTGTGTAATTTGTAAATTATATTTTTAAACAAAAAATCAAGAATAATTCACACACCAATTTAATCTTTTGTTTCTATGAGTTTTTATATATATGTATAACTGTTATTCTCTGAAAATTACAAAATATCTAGCTAGCTTAAACATTAGCAAGCAAAACATATCTGTCGAAAAATATTAAATAAAATTTGGAAACATTTGTAAGTAGGTATATTTTTATAAAATTCCATGTTTATCGATAATGTTTCATATAGTTCCTATTGCAAACTTATACTATAAGGAATTCAGTTTTAAGAATATCTAATTATTCACTTAGAACAATATAAGTTATACACAGAAATTGTGAATACAGATTGGATAATTGATATTTGTAATATCAGCGCAAACCTCTATATAACAACATAGAAACCACAGATCAGACAGAAATAAATAGAAACCATTTAACAATTTATCAATAATATACATTAAGATCAAGGAATAAAATATAATTATCTATTCGAAGTATAAAGTAAACACAACCATAACTTTTTGTTGGTGAATTTCTTATATTCATTCATTCGTATTTCGTATTTTTAACCGTCTCCCAGTTAAATATAATTTCTGAGAACAGTGCTATCCGTCACAATACCATTTTTAACTGTAACATCAATTCCGCGTATGAGTTCGAATTCTGTTCTACAAGGTTGCCAAACCTTCCAATATGTAGGACAACTAATTAATTAAGCTATTAAAAACAAGTAGATATGCAATTTAAATGTTAAAATGTATATTATTGATATTATATTCTGAAAAAGTTGACGTAGGAACTATTTAAAAGTGTTTTTTGCTTTAAGTATCTTCCTAAAGATTGTAATGATTTTTGTGTAATGTTTCAAGTTCCAGTTATTTATTAACAAATACCTATAAGTTGAAGCTTAATTACTACACTTTTTAGGAAGACATTTTCACATATTTACTAGAAAATGTTTTTTTTTCATATATATTTTGTTATTAATTTTTTGATAATAACTATTATCTTGCATTTCTGGAATTTAATACATTTTTCTGTGAAAACTTCGTTAATGTTCGACTTTCATAGCATATTATAAAATATAATTAATTCTAGTAAACCTACAATCATCAAAAATATTTTTTTAAATGTTAGAAACCAATGTTTTGAGGAAAATATGAGACAAATATCCTGTAATATAAAAAATAAAATTTCCAGTGGTGAAATAATTGTTTCACTAGTCTGTCTAAACATGTTTATTAAAACATTATACATTAATCGAAATTATAATTATCTAAAGATAGTTCCGCGACTGCACCGGAACTAACCATTGTACATATAAAAGTTCCAAGGCAGTCGCGGAACTATACAGATGTCGCGGAACTATGCGATCGAGCATCGATTTTGAATCGGAACTATGCGCTTGACATAGATATATATATATATATATATATATATATATATATATATATATATATATATATATATTGCAAGTCGTGGCAAAGTTACCCTAAAATACATTTAAATTCAAACACTTTGTTTAACTATTATTCCGCTCCACCCTATTTATGCAACTTTTTATGGCTTACCCAACTTAACATTTTTGTCCTAACATATTTTAAAACACACTGTATTACTATAATTCAACACCGGCATATGTTTTAACTACCCTGTGTCTGCATTTGTTTTTTTGGACCAAAAAGTATAATTATAATTCCAGTACATCCTATATTGTAACTACCCTGTAACTGTAATTGCTAATGGGCTACTCTATAGGTATAACATTCTATTTATATTTTTTAACCACCGTGCATAACAATATGGTCTATGGTCAAGAAATAGCATGTTTTGAATCAGCAGACATCATCAATTGCTACGAGGCGTACCATACATCGGTTAAGGAGACGTCCCAGTAAAGAGGTTCTGAAATAGCCTACCGACCATTTAATACACCTTACACCAGAGGAACAGAAGAAAGCCAGGCATTTTATTCCAAATCACTGGAAAAAGTTTTAATAGTCAAGATGGTACTACCGGTCGTACAGTCATCATCAAGCACAGAACAAATACTCAACCCATAAGAATACCACTTTAGTGACCACCATTGAGACAACAACAGTTAGTCGAGGGAAACATTCATGTTATAAAATGGAATTATTGATTATTGTGTTGATTACAGAAAATTGAAGGATGTTACAAAGAAAAACAGGTGTCTACTCCCTCGAATAGACGACACACTTACCACTATAGCAGGGTCCCGTTGGTTCTCCACACTACATCTAAAGAGTGGATATTGAAAAGGACAAAGAAAAAAGAACTGATTTAGTTAATGCTCGCGCTACAATAGTGAGGCTAATGGAATATGTACTCAGCGGGAGACCATGCTTAGTTTACCCCGACGACATTCTGATAATAGGTCACACATTCGACGACCATCTGAAGAACCTTGGCGAAGTATTTATCATTGTGAATTAAAAATGCCAAGCTTAGACTCAACCCAAAGAACTGTTCCATATTCCAAAAATAGGTAGAGTTTTTGGGCCACGTGTTTCTGAGTCATTAATCGGCACAAACGAAGACAAGATAAAATCTACGAGGTTTTTTGGGTCTCTGTTCTTACTACAGGCGATTTGTTGAGGGATTTGCCACCGTTGCCGCACTTCTACATCGAAGGCCGCACTCTGTTCCAGCCCAATCCTAGCGCTCCCTATACAGTCAGGCAAGTTCATCTTAGGCACTGACGCCAGCAACAGAGATTTGGGGGGCCGTCCTATCGCAGGTGCAAGATAGTGAGGAGAGGGTGATCGAGTATTACAGCCGTGGACTCTCGAGACCGGAAAGGAAATATTGTGCCACCAGAAAAGAACTTCTTGCAATAATCAGAGCTGTAGACAATTTCCTAATCAGAACCGATCATGCCGCCCTCAAATTGCTGTTGGGCATGAAGACAGCGGAAGGACACCTGGCCAGGTTGATGGAGAAATTACAGAAATACGATTTCAAGGTTGAACACCGTGCCGGCCGACTGCATAATAATGTCGATGCCTTGTCAAGAAGACCCTGCAGATCAGATTGCGGCCAATGTCGGAAGACAGAACAGCAAGAGGTTATCTTTATTCGACAGATTCGCGTACAGATAAATGGAAACTGGACAAAGGAACAACGTATCCAGGTCCAAATGGATAACCCAGACATTGAACCAATCCTCTCACTCAAGAAGAGATGGGCGCTCAGGCAACGATGGGACAAGTTAGCTAGATACTCGGGCATCCTGAAATCGTTATGAGCATCATGGGAGTCTCTAAGAGTAGAGAATAGAATGTTAAAGAGAATTTGGGAAAGCGATTAATGCCGAGAATCCAAATCCCAACTGGTAGTCCCAAACAAAAAGGTAATTCGCAATCCTGACCGAAGTGCATAATGGGATTACCGGAAGTCAGCATGAATAAAACCTTGGATAAAATTCGCCAACGGTACTACTGGGTAAATACTTCGAAGACGTCAGAGCTTGGTGCCAGAAATGTGACACCTGTGCAGCCGTAAGGTCCCGAAGACCTGGCCCGTGTGTAGAGAATGTGGCAATACCATGTGGGCGTCCCATATCAAAGAATTGCCATTAAAGTCCTAGGTCCATTTCCCTAGTCTTAGAGGCGGAACAAATACATTCTCGTTGCAATGGATTACTTTAGCAAATGGAATGAGGCTATTCCCAATCAAGAGGCAACCACTGTCGCAACAGTGCTGGTAGAACAGTTATTTAACAGGGCTGGTGTTCCGTTGGGGTTACATTCAGGCCAAGGGCGTAACTTTAATTCCAATATATTCCAGAATGTTGGGAATCAAGAAAACGAGAACCACTCCTTTGCATTGAACGAAATGTTAACCAAAAATGTTAAACATAATGAACTGAAAATTCACTATTAAAAATTTAAAATTTAAATTCGAAAAGTAGTCGGTGGATTACACAGTGTAACTACTGCATGTATATATATATATATATATTATATATTATATATATTATATATATATATATATATATATATATATATATATATATATATATATATATATATATATATATATATGCATAGAGTACATCATTCTAGAAACTAAAAGTATCAGGCCACATATGTGATAAATGTCCTGTAGTGTATTTTTGAGAATGACTACTAATATAAATGGACCTGCCTGTTTACATTAAAAATGGGTTGAACGGTGATTGCCGGAAAATAGTAAACAGTCGCTTACCGATGCCAAAATTGCCAAACTTTATTCCATTGTAACCACTAAGACGTAAATCTAGGCATGTACGCATTGACTGAACGCGAGAACGGTGGTACTTACGCCGTTTATGTTCAACAGGCAACAGCTCAAATTTGTTTATTTACATCTTGAATTGAGGTTAACTTCGTAATTTATATTTTTTAAAGCATTTTGGGGTTGAGACTTGTTTGAAATCAGTGATTATATTGTTTAAGTGGAAAAAACGATTATAAAGTGTTTTACATGCAGGAAAACGACTTATTCATTTGCCGAATTATCTTCACACCGGTAAGTGTCAGATCATAAAGAGTTTTACAAAAGGTCAGTAAATAAAACTATATTTTACGTGAATAAATAAATGTTTTGATAATTACAGTTACATATTAGTAATTAAGCCACTAATTGTTTTCGTTATTGGCAATAACTTATTGCCCACCTCTTTTAATGGATTTTAATATATTTATATTTGTGGATTATGACGTAGTTCTATTATTTTAAATCTGAATAACATTACCTATAATTTAATGTAGTTTGACGCTACTGTTGGAGCCGGAATATTTCTAAACAAATATATTTATTTCTCTTTCTATTTTTGTCTCATGTTTCAACCCATTTTTCATTTAGTCGACTTTTTCACCTAAACTAGATGGAAAATAACAAAATCTGTCACACATTTTATTTTGAGATGGGAAGACATGGGCTTCTCTTTCAATCCAAGGAGCAGTGTAGGTTTCGTTGCGAAATAAGTATGATCATCACTGCAAAATGTGGCAGTATTCACTAACCTGCAAAGAAATAAGTTCTATAAAATTAGTATCCATAAGAATTAAAGAGGAATCCTGGTTACCCCTCTTCAGTCTAACTATTTAGTTATCAATAATAACAGTCACAATGTTGATCGAAAATTGGAGCTACTCTCAAAAGATTTGGATTCTAGTCAGGGTCTAAACTGTGGTAAATAATGTTTTATCTCTGAACATTTCTTGAGTTTTTTAAGTTAATTATTTTCCTTACAAATCGTTGACTAAATTCTGACCTGGAAAAGAAATTCAAAGGCAACAATGTTTGATGTCAATAGTTACTACAATTTCCTGTATTTGCAGTTGGGCTATTTTCATAACTATTCTGTGCCCAAAACCAAATTTGGCTGAATTAAAAGACCGGTTTGCTGGAAAATGAAGAATTCTATTTTCAAATATGGTTTAATGAGGGGCATTTCTTTGAGACAATTTTTAATAAAAAAATTTTATGATTGGATTCATTCGCTTCATTTCATAGTATTAATCTTAAACATGTTCTCTTTGGCATTAGAAGCAATAATAATTTAGCGGAAATCATTTATGTATTAAAATTTATTAGTACAACATTTTTGCGGATTTGTTTTAAAATAATTTGTTAACATGATTTGATAAACTTCGTGCTATTTGATAATTTTGGCCAACTTTGCCCATCCGGGGACAAAATTCTACCTACACTCGCACTTATTTCTGAAAGTTATAGACATTTTAAGGAGGGTTTCAGTAAAACTACAGTGCAAATAGATATAACATTTGTTTGGCTTTGGTGTCACATTTAGTTTCAGTACATTGGTATGACAATACAAATATATAACATTTCAACAATTATATGTATTAGTGTTGTTGTAAGATGTAAAAACAAAGGTTTATCAATCAAGATTTTTTGCTCTTATTTAAAAAATAAAACTAGGGTGAGGCACATATATACAAATGTTGACATGTATTGGTTTTTGTAATATGGAGCTATTCAGATGAGTATATTTACCATGAAATATAATGAACATGTATTCTTAAGCAGAATCATGGCATATTATTAAGGAAGTAATTTACATCATGAACTGTAATTCAAATAATCTGCATAATTGTTGCAAGTTTAAACTGATGTCGCTTAAGGTAAGAAATAGAATAAAGTATTTTGTTATTATAAAAACAGTATGCTGCAACATTGTCATTTCTTTTTAAATATTACCTTTAGTCTCTTTATGCTGTAGAAGAGGAAATAATGTTAGCATAAGGCGAGATGGACGGTCTCAAGATAAACTTGTACTTATAAAGAATTCATTCGAAAATATAGATTTGGATAGAATTTTGTTGAATAAGAGATAGTAGGTATTTTAATGTTTTGATATAGTTTTCAAGTTTATTTGCAGTAAAAGTATAAAGAATAAAAGTTTAAAATAAAATGAACCTAATTATTTTGCATATAGAATCACAAGCAAATTACTACATCTGACGAAAAAAATACAAAAAAAACAGATCCAAGTGGTTTATATAGAACAAGAAGAATAAGTGAATCTTTCTAATATTGTGGAGAAGAAGACGCAGATTGAAACATAATAGGGGCAAGTGGTTTGATATAAAAAACGAAACGACATTACAATATCTAGTAAACAACCTATAGGAAAAATGACTAGAACAACAGAAACTTCAAATTAATACCTAATATTAAGACTGAAACCAGATATAAATGGGGTCATGCCGAGCACAAGTGCAGGTCAAGGTTCGCTATCAACTCTTAACGAAATTAAAATAGACTTAAGAAAACTGAGAGGAAACCGCGTAGGTATCGTAATAATTACAAAGCGCCCTTTGGTGAAACCTTCCAATTTAGATACGTCGTCGTCTTTCTATAAAAGTTTGTACGAAGCATTTGGTATTGCTGTTGGACTGATCCTAAATATCACAACTGTAATTTATCAGAAAGGGGTCTGGCATTTCTAATTCTTAAGCCACGTTGTCCATATTCAATTAATTTTCAGTACTCAAAATCAAAATTTGAGGGAATATTCGAAGTCATTGATTGCTGAAGGTCTAGGATACATTCAATCTTTCTACAGTGGAAATGGATTCCATCATCAGACCATTGCAACTCAGGGGCAAACATTTAGAGAGTAGGCATGTTCAGTAGATTTCAATCTTGAATGAGAAATAAATTCGAGCAGACTGCACGAAGAAATGACACCAGAGATAATGTTTTCCGTATCACTCGTCATTAAGGGGCAGTCTATTTAGTGCTAACTATCCAGTATCCATCTTTACAGAAATCGCTGTGCTGCTGCACCCATTATCAAACTCACTATTTCGCGGCCTTCGGGGTTCCAGCCAATTCATCAGGATTTACAACTTTCACCGCAGGCGATTCGTAAACGGTTACGCGGATATTTAACTGCGGTATGCGGTCCGATCTGTCATAGAGTCTTAGATACTAAAACATCGTACTGAACGTGACTTTCATTAGATAGCATGGGTCAGAATTAAATGCAAACTACAACATATTGATACATGCGAATGATGAACTTGAATTGATCAAACTTACTAGAATCAGATGAATTCGGTGAGAATTTTGACAGAATCCTTGTTAAAAGAATTACTGTAGCTGAAATTAGCCACATGTATCAAACCTATTGAATATACTCCTGTACATGAATCAGTCTTCGAAATTTCAGTATCCGGTATTGATGTCCCTAAATACAGCCCGGAGAGAAAAAGGAATAAGGAAATTGGGCAAAAAAAAATAGAGTGTGAAGGGCAGCGACATACGTTTATCATCCACAGTATAATCTATTTGAGTGACATATAAATAATAAAATTACCTTGCTAGCCAACATACAAGTCAATAGATTCTATTTTGAATTATTTTCAGACTTATTACTCATTAAGTCTTTGAAATTACTACTTAACGATGTCAGTTTCAAGAAATCTTAACTACGAGATAATGTATTTATTATTTTTCTGACTTTGGTAGAATTCGTATATAAGTGTGTGACATAACCTAACATTGTTTTAATGTTGATTCTGAATTGACAGAACAGTCAGTGAGTGAAATTTCGAAGAGTGTTGAATAAGGAACTACATTTTTTAAATTTATAAAATCGTTGCACATTCTTCTCAAGATTGTATTGTATTAATAACATAGAGATTTTTTGTGGAAATAAATGTGATACTGATTTGAAAAAGGAAACGTTTTCAAATATTTTAATAACTATGCTATAATAGTTTATTTTTATATCAGAATTGAAAATATTGTTTATTTAGAAAACGTGACTTCAAAAACAGAATTTACTAAAGTGTCCAATTTAGAAGTCAAAAGACCTAGTTTTAATTAGAAACGTGTTTAGCAAGGAAATTTTGATATTAAATAATACAGCTACGCTTATTCAGACCTTTACTCAAAACGTTGAGTGAGTACTCCTTTACTTAGATTTGAAATGAGTGGGAATAGTGAATTATTTTTTAAGACCCCTTACCGCAATACTATTCTACAGGCTGCAAAAAAATATGTCACTATATAGACTTCTACGAAATAAGAAATGAGTTCGTTAAGTACACATTTTTTAAAAGTAAGACAAATGACTACTTGATGAGATCTTGATGAGATTGAATTGGGAGTTAGTTGAGTGGCGCATTCGACATCTTGAGAACTTCATTTTGACACTGACTTTAACAATCAAAAGTCACTACCGCGGAGCGGGAGGAGGGAATTTATCACAACAGGAGGATTTGAATCAAACGGAGAGCAGCCATACGGACTGAACGCCTCGGAAGATACAATAAAATGAAATTATTGGGGTATGTTATTTTAACCAAAGTAGCTATAGTGAATATTTTTGCTACAGTTTCGCTTGCACCTAACTGTCAAATAATAAACAAAGATATTACCATAGTATAGGTATAATCTGTTACTATACCAAATACCAGTATTTAGTCGTCAAAGGTACAAAGACGTATAATAAAAAATTTAACTGACAATTCTCATCACTGTCCGCAAAAGATCTTTAAAAAATCTAGTTGAAAGCGACAATTTTCTTCCTTCATTTCGGTGTTAAACAAGCACTTGACACTAATTAACAATAACTGTGAATGTTTTTATTAAATTTAATTATTTACATTTACCATTATAGTACATTATTCCCCGTCTGAGGGAAATGACTCTAGTAAGTTACCATGTCGAAATTATGTCTCTCCCATTACCACCAGGGGTGTGTGTTACGAAAGTCTTAAGTAACATATTGATTAGTTAATTGTTAGAATCTTATGAGTAATTAAAATAACATGTGTTTTACTTAAAAAATCGCTAACTTGTAATAACCAGTAGATATCACTTATTCACATGTAAAAAGTCACATTTAACTGTAATGAATGTTGGAACTTCGGCAACTTGCAAATTCACACTCGCAAATTCACACCTGCAAATACTATCAAACATTTTTTCTTATTTTGGTAGTTATGTAAGTTTTATGTGATTTTATAATTGTCACAAATTACATTTCCAAAATTTCATTTTTTTTTCCAACTTATGGCAAAATAAAGTTACAGATATTTCTCTTACAAAATACCCTAGATCTATAGCAACTACCAAAAAGTTACATATTGTTACAAAATTTACATTCACCGCGACTGGATACACCTTCTGCATTAGTCATAAAATAAAACGTTAACCGTCTGGGATAATAAAAATGGCACAATCCCGAATCTCCTATGGAGCAAATAGTATTGAGATCGAACACTCAGTTGAGTTTATATTTCCGCCTAAATTATTTTCGGAAAAATCATCTGTTTTAAATAAATAAATAGTGGAATTATTAGTGTGTAAATAGAGTTCAAGAAAGTGAAAGTGAATATCAGTTTTAAATTTAATTTGAATCGATGAGATTTAAAGCAATATTAATTAGTGTGATTTTTAGTACTTACAAATTCACAGTCATGAAAACTGGCAAAATTTTAACCTATGCTGATAATTAAATGGGTTTTATTTTATGTGTATTTATAATTGTTCTGCAGATTATTATTTTCACTATTCATAGATTTGCTACGTTTCAAATCGTGAGACTCGTCCTCTGATGACGATTTTGCACAACAGAACAGAATATTTAGAGTGAGAACAATGTGCACTTTAATAAGTTTATTGAATAATTTTAATTAAACAGGACTGAATTTTCGAATGATAATGGACACAGATTTGGACGGGTAACTATAAGAATTGGGGCACTGCTCGAAAGAGTGGTACAAGGTGTTGCGTTGAACTGGTTGGAAAATATCGTCAATACTCATAGTATGCATGATGACATTAACGATGCCATAGTAGAGTTTTTCCATGTATCACAAATGCATTTAGTCCATAAAAGTGCGGACAGAAAATAGAGGCACCTACTGAGAATCAAAAACAGTATATAGATAGATATCTGACAGTAAATTCTATTGTTAGTGCACGCTGGCCAGGAAGTATATATGATGATCGGGTATAGAAAAACAGTGCAATACATCGTTGTCTTGAAGGTGGATGGAAACTAATACCTGATGGGGTGACACTTGCTCTCCATTAAAAGAATGGGCGTTTCCTCCTATTTAGTTAAATATGGATGACTCAGCTGTAATCAGATTCAACAGAGCGTATAATTGTATCAGAAAGTTTTTTTTTTGTGAAATGATCAACTGTTGTTTTGTTCTGTACTACCTTGCAAGAACTGATGAAGATGCTGTGCGTGTTGTATCCAGTACTTGTTGAATGAGACGAGAATGTAGTTAGAACTAATCCAAAACTGCTAGACCAAGAAGACTTGACAATCTGTCAAAATTGTACACGACTGGGACTCAACGTTAAATTAAATTGTATAAATTAGTGAATGTGTTATAATTTAAGAATAAAGAAAATATTGGATATGTCTAAATGTTTTGATCTTCATCTTTACTCCAAACGAGCAACATTTGCTGATGGACACTTTATTTTGTGTTTTCCAAAACTTTTGGGGTAGAATGTGGACAACTACGTTCTTAAAGTTTGAGTTTGCGTTTATCAAGTGACGCAGATGGGGTTAAACCTGTTCTGTATCCCATGACCAAAATTATTTTGTTTGAAGTAGTTAACTAACAGTTTGTTTCGTTTTTTTTCCTCGTAAACAAGAGTAGGTTCTAATATTTAATAATAATCACTGATTAAATGACCCAATTCTTGTAATTTAATCTACAATATTAAACATCATAACTATAGATTTTGCCGGGCAGGCACAAATCAATACCCAATATTATTATATAAATAGATTTTCAGTTTCGACTTTTGTCTTATTTCACAAATGTTTCACAAAAAACACCAAATAAAAAAAAACGTAGCATCTGAAATGTAGCTCGAAAACTTTATTTTACTTTAATTCTTTAACGACATATTAATCATTAAACAAATAGATATCGTCAATAGTCTACAACTGTTACCAAATTGTTGAATGGAATAAAAGTATTAAAATTTCCATTACTAACGTCAAAATCTATCTTTACAAATCTTTAGCATCATAATTTATTACAACTGTAACTTTATTTAACAACTTATGAGAAACACTTTGCAATTACAAGTACCTGCCTTAGTGAAACTGTAAATGTGTAAATACTTTCGTCAACCATGACCCAGGTGTGGCTATGGGTGTACATTGTACATAAAAACATAACTAATGTACTTGTTATAAACACCCAATAACATTTCGAACATCTATTTTATTTTTATTAAATGGTACTGTTCTTCCAATTTTGACCAGTTTTGTTATATATTTTATCGATAAAGGTTAAAATAAATTACGACGTCTATACCACTGTAACCAATACGTACAAATGTAATAATTAGTTTCATAAACATTGAGATTTAAACTCAAAACTCGGAATTTAATTATTCGAGGTGAAATCTATGGAATCTTTTGTTCAGGATGAAGTCAACAATGGCGCAGTACATTAAGGATACATACAACTTACTACGTTTCCTAGTAAATTGGTAAAGATCTTATTAGTTTTCAAGGACTTACTGAATATTTCATGGTAAATTTCGTTGAATATTTCCTGGTATTACAAATATTTGAATTACAATATATTTCATTATATATTTAAGAACATTCAACATACAAACAACATTGAAAATAAACATCATTGCCATAAGCATATTTGCAAATATTGCGTTATATCTTTTCCCCATATTTTAAATCGCAATAAAGTATATGCCCCAAGAACGTATAAAAGGAAACTCCGGGTTTTGGTATACAGATTAAAATGACTAAAAGTTTTGGTCGTACTAATTAATAATTTCAGTAGCGGTATCTCAGATTAATAATAAACAATGTTTACTTTCGTAAAAGAGTAAGAAGGTCTTTTCTGACGCTTTTGATATTTTATTTTGGAACATAATGCCACACTTGAAAACAAAATTTTTAATCTACTCTCGTTGTCAATGGCATTATAAAACCTTAAAATATTTGCATTTATTAAATATACTACTTTTTGTTCTTAGGCACCACGTTATAAAAATTGAATAAAAATTTATATCAGGCAATAGAAAAATGCTATTTATCTGAAATAGATGTTTAAAATTCTTCTTCATTTGTTTCAGAGTTCAATGCTAACATCATATTTACTAATGAAATTAAACTATAACATTATTAGAGTGTTTGTTAAAACACTTAAGAACCAGTTTCACCGATCAGACACCCTTGAGGCATTCCATTACAAATAATCTGGAATGTTAATTATCACATATAAGGTAACTATACATATTTATTTTGTAGCAGAGTATAGATTAATAGAAAAGGGATTTGTACAGGGATCTAGGGCGTTTTAGCAAAAACTATACAGGATCTATATAGTAGACCAAATAGTAAACATTTTATTTTCTTTATTAAGAAACATTATCGATAATTACGTTATCGAACGTTAATACTAGCCATATATGGCTTAATATATTCAGACAAAGTTGGTACATGGTACATTTTATGAACAACTCTATTTCAATATCAAACAATTCTAGAGAACTCACACAATGTACTAAGGACTTTTAAAATAAATAATTACTGTTACATTAGTTTGTTCACCTGAGTTTTACTATATAGACATAACTGTTTTAAAAGTGTATTAATATTATGTGAAATTAATCTGGAAATCGTTGTGAATTTGGACGCTAGTTGTTATTCCTTTAAACTTTTTTTTAAATGTAGAAAATATCAATATTTTGTTTGTTTAAATAATTAACATCTACTTGGTAAAGACTAGTTATAAATTCCCAATGTTTTCCTTGAATGTAATTGTCATAGTGTCTCCAGGTAAAGTCTTAATTTTATTACGAAACTTGGACTGTTAAATTTTGCTCGAAATAATTAAATTTTGATCCCAGATATTTTTTTGCCATTTAATTAATTTTTTTATTTTACTAAAGAAATTACAAGTCTACATAACTGAAACACTGTTGCGAATCTTTTACATTATGGGATCATTATTTCCAGTCTTGCTCCACATCTACGTAGTGCTATAGGCAGCAAAAATTGGATCTGATTGATGCATTTGCTATTTAATAACTTTGCAGAGAGCGAAAATGAATCGTTGCATGTTTGTCTTTAGCCATGGGCGTACCGAGGGCTAGGGCAGCTGCCCGCGCTGGACCTGCGAAATGTGAGCCTTAAATGCTTCCCATAAATTTGGTAACATGCCTGAACCAAAAAAAAAAAAAATGATTTGTCGCTCCCTATAGGACAATTTTTTTCTGAATTGCTCCTCCCTAGGACAATTTTTTTCTGATTTGCCCCTTCTAAACCAAAAGCTGGGTACACCCATGTCTTTAGCATGTTAATATTTGATGGATTGAACTTATAACGCCGATTTTGCAAACACTTAGTAATAAGCATATAAAAATATGGGGTTTTTCCCTTGCAAGGTTTAATAAATTTATATTATTATGCCTGTGCAATGTTATAATTGAAAACAAAATTATTGTTCTCATTTGTTGTATACAGAATTCTTCATCTTATTAATAAATAAATTCTTGAGTTACCGTTTTTGTAAGAAGTTTTTCAATAGGAATATAATGTATTTTGATATTTTGGCAGAGAAAATCTCAAAAGGGGAGTTTGTGTAAATGAAGATTAACGTGACATAATTAATGTTAGAGACTGGAGTAGAAGATTCATAGAAGGTAAAGAAGACTTCTTTCGATCGCTGGTGGCAACATCTACCTAATATATTCCGAGCACTTTTTATCTTACATTTACAAGTAGTGAAATCACTAAACAATAATATAAACTGACCTTCTGTGTTTTTCCTTATGTAAACAACTATTTTATTATTTTACATTAAATGCTATTTTTACAGCTAGAATATATGAAACTAAATTTAGCTTTATTATGGTTTTATATCGAATAACTCCAGATATTTACAGAGAAATATACATATAGAAATTGACTAGAATTGTTAATCCAATTACTTAGTTTTCAAATCAAATATGAATTAGTACCATGTACCTTTGTCAGTTATAATTCTTTGGCTATTCTAAGCGCTTGCAGAAAGAGTTTAGGCTGCTGTGTACATTGACTTTGTATGGGAATAACAGCTGTCACTTTTATCACCCATTAATATTCTTAAAACTCGTTAATGCTTACGCAATATTCAGTACACAAATCAGAATACTCTTAGACACAGTAGAGAAAATTTAACAAACAGTAATAGTGTACATCCCTTATTTCATTTCCATAAGTTATTAGCTCTTGACGTATGCAAATTAACAGCTTGCTAATTTTCGAACAGTAAAGATTTTAAATCAAGATCTGTAACAATATATATGAAATAAATTGTTTCACAGTCAAATATTTATGAATGTAGTAAATTTCGACTGTTCAGTGATCCTCATACTACTAAATTAAGAAAACTAATTTGTTCGAACTCATGTTCAAAAAATACTTTTGATAAACAGTTTACAGTATTGTATCAAACAATTTGACACTTTACTATAGTTTTAGTTCAACAATATATTTCATTAGCAACATTTCAACGATATAATGGAAATTTGTCAAATTTTTTTAAATCTAAAATCTGTCAAGTTTCTATAAATTTCGTCATACTATTTCTTAATTCAGTTATATCAATTCATCTGATTTTTAAATATAAAAATACTATCTATCACCTGAACGTTTTCAAAAATGTTCAGTTAACTCGTCATATATTTTTAAATCTTTAATTTGTTTAATACTCAGTCTGATTTGAAAAAATCAGAAAGAGCATTTAGTAAATCCTAAATGAAGAAACTCGATTCTTCTATCCACTCCTCTATAACGGGTCCAAATGAGTCGTTGAAAAATTGGTCGATCTCCCTGTGCATGTGTATTAAAGATTTTGGGGAAAAGTCATGATCTTCATCGGGATATTCCTAAAACAAAATTCTAATTAGTACAAATATAAAGCTTCGACATTATTATTGTTTTTTTTTTCACCGTCTTAAAAACCGTAACACTGACTGAAGACGTTCTAGATGGAGATAACAAACTGCGGTATATAATAGTATTTTTAAGTGGCACAAAAACGGATATTGTCAGATTTTGATCCCGAAACGAAATAATATAAATGTATGCTTAGTGGTCGCTTCCTTTATACGCAAAGAGTAAAGCAGATGATATTTCTACAGTGTAGCAGTCATTAGAGTATTTCTGGGATTTGAAATTTAACAGCAAGCCACAAATGCCGTCTTTTGAAAAGTGGTGCATAGGGGATTAAAAACCAAAATCGACCACGAAAGTAGATTTTGCCTTTTGTAACAATAAAATCAAAAAACATTTGTTTGGTTTTTCAGTTATAACTTGAAGCTATTTATTATATCACAATTTATACAATAACATCTTTTATAAATAATCGAATAACCTATATTTTTGTGTAGCCCAATTGGAACATTTCTCACCTAGAACATCCGGAAAATTCTATAAATGCTCCATTTTCAAAAATTGATTTAGACAATTTTGAAGCTGAAGTGCAGTTATTTTTCGGCATAATAGTTTAAGATATGTCGTTTGTTTACACTAAATGTGGACACCGTCAGATGAATAGTTTTGGGATAATCGCCATATAAACAATTTGTGGTGTTTTTTTCAATACTCGCCGTAATAACTGAGAAGGAGTTATTAAAATTTATCAAACGGATTTTGATAGTCGATATGACATACTACAACTTGTCTATCGCAATGTCTATATACAGTTCGATAAATGTGTTTAAGATACCTCTAACCCTATCACAAAACGACCGACTCTGTTTTTCGAAAGGATATATAATAGGTACTAGGTAGGTAGGTAGGGACACTAGAGAAATAACGTTTTCTGTTATGTTTAAAGAAGGTTTTTACGCATTTCCCGAAGATTATATGGAAATCGAAGGTAGACATACAGTACAGCATATTTACATTCAAAATTTGTTTGCTAGATTATATTCGATTCATCCTACTTAATGCACAAAACATTAAAAAACCGCCGTTAATTGCTCTAACAAGATTATGCAAAAATTATTCATCTGAAAGCGTTCACTTTGTTCTAAGAACATCTATTAAACTAGGTAATTGACTTTTCTAGGTTTTAATACCCTCTATAAATGTACTGTTGATGTGGTGATATAGTCAACAGCGTTCACGTCATAAGGAAAATAACTAAGAATATGTTTATTTTAATTTTTGTTTTAAGAAAAGTTAAAAATGACTTTTGTGGTAAATTTAGGCTTCTTATTACCTACGAACCACTCTTAAATAAATGACATTGGTGGCTTGCTGGTAGAATTTCACTTTCCAAAACAGCTTTTCTTTTGCTTTAGTGACTGGCGTACAGTATTTCTGCTCACAATGGATAAATAGTGATTTATCTGATAAAAGTCATATATCGATGTTAGGCAATGAGAAGCCCGTAACTTCATCAATCAGTGAAATTCACTTAACCCCATAATCAGCACAGTAAAATTATGTTGCGTGGTCTGTTGAAATCTCGAGGTTCGCATTGAACACTGCCGCCATCTAGGAAGAAAAAGTGGAAATGTTGTTTCTCCCATACCATATGTTGTGCTGAATACCTCGCATTTCCAGTTACGAAAGAAGATTTCAAGGGCATCTTATCTAGTAATAACCAGGCTTGCACTATGTATTAAAAACTGCATCAACCATGTCTGCATCATTTCGTATATATTTTTAAAACTTTACTTTACTCTACTGTTTCTAAACGCCAATACGAACTGTGCTGTAATTTTTCTGACTAAAAAACTAAAAAAAAAACAGCTACAAGTCTCCGTGATCGTCATTATTGTTTTGTCAAGCTCGAGTGTTTGATAATCAGTTTTTGGTGAGTGGTTTGAACAAAATTCTACAGTGAACATATAAAACTGAAGAGCGATCCGCACGGGCAAACTGCTGACCCGGGCTTTATGAACAAAAATTTCCAGATTAAGGGTTGATTGCGAGTATCACAGACCAAAGCCAGGAAAACAGCTAACCAAGTAATAGTCATAAACATTCATCTATTGTTTCCTTTTTCGACTTATAACTTTCAAATGTATATGGTTCTGACGATTTGTACTAAATTTGCATATTGTCATTTTCAGAAAGCTTAATCAAACTTTTCTGTTTGGTTACATTTAATTATTAAATAAGAAACGTTTTTGCCAAGTTAATAAAGTTACTGAAATATTTGCAAATAACACTAAAAAAAAATTTATATACGTTTGACTTATTTATATCAAACAACTTTTTAGTTGTTTACATAAAGTCAAAAACTTGTTAATGAGGAAAATCCAGCCGCCCGGGATATTTTCTTAAATAAAGTCGGCTAAGATGGCGAGGCAGCCGCATATAAGTGTGTGGGTTGGGTAAGGAAATTTTAAAACATCAAGCTCTTCAGGATTAATGCCCAAAGACTCTTATAGAGTGATATGGACGCTCAGGAAGTGAATTATTTGTGTAATTTTTAGTGAAGAAGCCGGAGTGGGAGGGCTGCCTCGCCATGTAAATATAAATCCGTGCGTCTATTTAATCAAAATATTTTAACGGGATTATAACTGACTAACAAGATCGAGAGACCGCAGTCAACTTCCGTCCAGAGATGGGCAACTTTCAAAGAAGAAAAAAAACATAAAGGCCACGTATTCCAAACGAGTCATACTTCAACTCATGCACAACATATGCACACAAATTAAGGAAAATTAATAACAAATATTCTTTAATAAACTATATAATAGGTACTAGGTAGTCTTTTAACGCATCACAAACATCAGCTAACTGTAACCCGTATAGCATTCCCTAAATACTATAGATATTACTCGATTGTTCAGTTTGCAGACGAATAGATATTTATTTATCAAATACCTACTAACTTAACTAAAAACTAAATAAACTAAAATAAAAATCAAAAATACGAAAACTATTACTCTAAAAATTTCAACAATTGTCAACCGAAAACTCAATTTAGAGACAAAAGTGTCGTATTTAATTAACTATCCGAACAAAACCAAAAGATTCTTTGGATAAAATCAAAGTCTTACTAATTTTCCATCAAATTTCAGAATAGAAATATCAAAATCAGAGAACTCATCGCTTCACTTATCACACAGTTGTTTTTGTTTTTAATACGTTCGTTATATCGCTGATATATCTGCTGCCACAGCTCGAAGACGCCAGTGTTTATACAGGTGTGTGATTTGATGGTCAATAGTATTCGCCCGTCAGCTAGTGTCAGCTGGTGACAGATTTTGGTTCACCATTTTCCCGTTTCTGCCTCGAGGGGAGTTTAAAAGTGTGTATTGTTGAAAAATCGTTGAATTTGTCAATCAACCTCGTTTTCGATTTCTTAAATAAGATGTATTGCTCTGATTTCCTCGGTTCTGTCGTATTGGCTAAATGAACTCTATGATGCAACCAAGCATCAAATACGATATGCCTAACTGTCTCATGGGGCCAAAGGATTGAGATAAGGACGCGATACTGTAAGAAATTTTCACGATTTTGTTGCTTCTGCCAAGAAATTAAAATTTTATCCCGCCATTGGAAATCATAATGATGCAATATTTAGCAGTTGTTTCCGTAAACTTCCTTTTGAAGTACTGGAACTCGTCGTTGCAGCTGCCGTCAACGTTAACGAACATACTCGTATAACTCGGCAATTAGTTACCCTTTCGAATTCGCGATTTTATTTGTATACGTTATACGGTAATAAACAGACGATTGTCAGTATTCAGATGACAAGAATAAACGAGTAAAAAATAACCTCAAACGAGATTTTGACATCTATCGCGGGAACGTGAATTCCCTCTTATTCAAACAGGTGTTCGATTGACGTGAAATCAACACAGATTTGGAAATTGAGGTTTCCTTTCAAACCCGTGTTGAACTCAACACCGCTAGCACCTGAAATAAACACGGAAATGAAAATACGGGTGACAGCACATAAAACAATTAGCAAAAGAACAGCAAAAAATGAAAAAAACAATAACATACTGATTATATTTATATTTTCTCACAAAAGAAAGCTTAATTAGAACCAAATGCCATTTTTCAACTAGTTTATATAAAATTCCATGGCGACCAATGTGTTAATAAAGTTTGTTGTTATTGCCAAGCGGCATATGTTGAAAATATTTTTAGTTGTAATGGGTGTTCCAAAAACCAGTGGCGAGCCACAGTGGAGATTCTATTTTCGAATTACTTTTTTTCATTCCCATTCCACACAGATAGAATTATATTACCTTCTCCAGAATATTTAAGACACATGACTAGTTTTAATCACTTATATTATTGTAGAGAAATATACAAAAATAGGCAAAGTTCTCTTTTGGTTCAGATTTAGGATATAATGTAGTCGAGAACTGTATAAGTTTTATACTGCAAAAAACATAATATCATTGCATGTTTTGGTCAAACATCAACAAATTAAACATATTTAAATTAATACTTACTAATTGTTGGAAGAGGATATCTTGATTTATTAAAGCTTTGGCGAGCATCAGTGAATGCTGTGGAGTAATGAGCGTATTTGCTGTGCTGTGTATTAGCATAAATCTTCGATCTTTCAAATTGGCAGCTTTCTTAGTCAAATCAGCATTATCATATTCTAACGGATGTTTTGATGGGAAGCCCAGATACTTTTCAGTAAAATACGAATCTGAAATGCAAGCAAGGTATTTTATATATAGTGAATTCAAATAGACAAATAGATTAAACATTTTATTTATTGTAATTACACAAAAATTATCTAAGAAGGACAAATCAATGTTAATAGAGCAAAACAGCAATATTTGTTTAATAACTTTAACTAATAGAAGGCATTTTTTTTGTTTAATTGGGAGAAATTTATTTTTAGCCTTTAATAAATAATAAAAATTGTATAGATTTCCTAGCTGTATAATACAATAAAACTAACTCAGTTTGTTTAAATCTCATAATGCCTGCAAGCTTTACTGCAAATGTAAATAATTAATTAATTATCTCCATAAAATTGAATACTAAAGAGCAAAGAAACATTTATCACTCTATTTCCTGGTAAAATAACAACATCAATTTTTTGTTGTTGTTTCATAACAAGTTAAAGGTTTTTGTGAAGCTTCCTTTCAACAAGATACCTAACTTTTTCCTCCAGGAAAAATTTCGGAAAAGACAGATAATACAGGCCAAACACCAAACATGTCGATTTGGTGAGGGTAAAAGTTTTACTACATTTATTTTTTCCATCAATCAAGAGATGGTTGGTAGGCGGAGGTCCTCCAACATGTGGAAATAACCGATTGAAAACATTGAGTCCTAAGAACCTGAAATTGCCCACTAAAAATTTTCGAATATGAAAAGGCCTATTATTTTCAGTCCTACTCGCCGAGTTGTCAATTTGACATCAAAATTTTTAGGATTTCATCTCATAAGGTCGATCACCCCACATTATTTGGAACGCAACATTGATTCTTTCCCTTAACTGCTCCTTGGTTTCTATTTCTATCTCGTAAATGATTTGAATTGTTAATGAATAATTTATAGATCTTATTTGATGAAGTCCTATTGGAAGACAGACCAAGAATATTCAAAAAAGATGGTTGTCCAGCACATTATAGGCGAACAGTCCGAGGTCGCGAGACTTGACTACATTTGATTTTTTTGTATTGGGACGGCCAAGCAACTCGTTTATGAGAGAGAAATAAAAACGAAGGAGTAGTTAAGAGCAAGAATAAATGTTGCTTTTGAAATAATCTGGGATGAGATGCGACTACAGACTACCACTGTAGGAGTCAGTAAAAGGTGTCGCGATTGCATTTGTAGCGGTAGAAGCCTGTTTGAACAAAATATATAACAAATTATTGCAATTTGGTGTATGTTTTATTTTTTGTAGTTCTCACCTTGTAAGTTACAAATTTTATTGATACTGATTACTTTCCAATACGTGTGATATATCGTTGGAAAGGTGTTGAAGTAGAGAAGTTTTTGTAAGCATTCATTCTCCATGTGCTTTTTATTTTTTTAATGTGTTAATTTTTTCAACCAATCAGTTGTGTCAAATATCGAATGCAGATGAGTAAACAGACATCATAGATTACATTTCAGTTTATTTCGTGAAGATACAGTGAAAAATAAAAAAGTTATAACAGTTTAAATGTAAAAATCTGAGAAATAAGAAAAAAAAAATTAAATTAAAAAAAAAAAACCGTAAGATATCTAGACTATGTATGGGCTATATAATATAGCACATGAGCTCATCTATCTGCCCTCCATGTTTGGCGAACGTTCTACAAAACACTGTATAATAAATGGCAAGAAACTTCTTAAATTTTCAGTTTATTTATTATTACCTTCACTAGTAGTAAAGAATGACACATCTGTGTTATAAAATGTGCTATTTAAATATGTAATTGTGAAAAAGAATATTGATTTTATGTGATAAACTGATAATTTATTTAGAGGTAAATGGTAAAATATTTAAATGCTTACCCGCAAGATCCTTATTTACACGTAACTTTGTCAGATATTTCTTGAATAATTTTTATTAATTACCGAAAAAAAAATTAGAGGTAAAAGTTGGAAGTCTTGTCAAAAGGAAGCTGCACAAGTAATTTAAGTTAGGTATTAATCAACAAAAAAGTGCTGTGGAGTACAAACATGAGTCGAATAAAGATAATCTGAAAATCATTAACGTATCAATGATATTCAAAACCAAGAATATGTCAATACATTGTATACGTAAAAAAATATTTAAAGGTATAATTATGGTAAATTAATGTCAACTAATTTATATAGGGAGTAAGTACAGTTTTGTAGCTATTGTGCAACGAACTTTATACACGAGGATTACACTGCAGAATGCACTTTTATGGAAACTTTAAAGATCGTAGGCATAATAACTGATTTAAACATCAGTATTTTAATATTAATCTTACTAAAAGTTGTTGATTATAGTAATAATCAAACGTGATTTTAGTCACATATTTACTGAGTAATATGTATATAATATTGAGACGAGAATTCATCAGATATTTCGTGGAATCAGCATTCATCCGATATTTTGTGAAATCCAAAATGTTGGTCTGGCGACTAGAGGTCAGCGGCTGCTGCTATGGAATTTTAAACATACGCATCGAATAGCGGAGAAAAGTTCTAGAGAATTACGAGAAGAAATACCTAAATACATAGAGTTTACGGAGCGACTCATTTGGTATCTATTTGATGGCGTTATAATAAACTTCGGATGTTCAAGATGAATTGTAAATAGTTCGGCTGTGTTTTTAAATAAATCCAAGAATCTGAACAGTAAATAAAACATTTAAAAAAATATATAACCGACTTCATCCTATAACTAAAAAGCTAAAAATAATTACAACAAAATACAACTCTAGCAAATAAATAACACATTCAATGTTGTTAGGTACCTATACAGGAAGTAAAAAATGTAAACATTAAAAAGTGCTCATTCTGTACAAATTAATTACCCACCAATCTTGTATATTTTTGAAGTCGGTGCCAAGCAAATCTAAAATCCTTCATTGCGTACTTATCTACTACTTCATCAAACTTGATTGTTGCTTGGCACCGACTTCAAAAATATACCTGATTGGTAGGTAATTAATTTGTACAGAATGACCACTTTTTAATGCTTACATTTTTTACTTCCTGGATAGGTACCTAACAACATTGAATGTGTTATTTATTTGCTAGAGTTGTATTTTGTTGTAATTATTTTTAGCTTTTTAGTTATAGGTTGAAATCGGTTATATATTTTTTTTAAATGTTTTATTTTCAACTTTTTAGTTTTTTTGAACTCAGTTTTCATTCTTTATTTTTTATTTTGTATGTATAACCTTAATAGACAATACCAGGTAACATCAAAAGCCTCAACATTACACAATGATACATTTTCATTTAAATTGACAGGTAAATGTTTACGAACAAAATGTACTAGTAAGCGTTGAAGCACAAAATATATTTATGCCTTATGGAGCACGCCATGTAACCTTTTTTCAACTTTTTTTGACAACTCTGTATAACTATAGATAATTCCACTCCACCCTATGTACCAACCATCCTGTACATACGACTGCCTACGGACAAGCATAAATTTGTTTGCTGCCTTCTGTAAACTATAGGACGGAGTAGAATCCATCCCATATTTACGGAGTCAAATCCGTCCTATATTTCAACCATAGTATATAACTCCTTGTGGGCTACCCCATAAATTATTTCATTTTTAACATTTTATATTATCGTCCTGTGTAACATTGATTCATCTCCACACTTTATGCAACTTCTTATGGGCTATAAAATAAATATTTTTTTAATAACACTGTATAAATATAATTCAACTTCAACATATATTTCAACCATCCTGTATATGATTTGTTTACGTCCATATCATATAACAGTTTTTTAATCACCCTATATAATTTTAATTTCACATATTTTCCAACATTTTTATACCACCCAACGTCCACTCCACCCTATATTCCAACCATCCTTTATATACGGCTAAAGGGTCTAACCTATATTTCAATCATCATATAAATGCATCTCCTTCTATCACTTTACTTTATGATTTTGTTTGGTATAACTAAACATCCTGTGTATAAACGCCCAAAAGAGCAGTTTGACATGTGTTGTCACTGAATTTTCTATTAGGCCGGGAGAATGTGACAATCAAAAGCACTGTCTTCGCAAAATGGAAAAATTTTCATTTAAATAGGTATTTGCCTGGTATACAAACAAAACGAGCTTGGTACTTATTGATTTAAGGAGCAGGAAATACTATGCTTTACTACCTATATGCTCGAGATGTACATAGAAAATTTTCAAATTCGCAATTAAAACTTCCAGTGCCTAAAATTCCCGCACTATTACGTTGGAATTAAAATATTTATGAGGAAATGTCCGGTATGTCATTTTGATGAAATTTTTGATAAGAATTTTGGAATTTTTAGCGATTTTCTACAAAACTACAAGTTGCACGTCGCAGAAAAGTATATGAGATCACCTAGGGATCTTCCTTAATATATTAAACGTTAAAAACTATACCCATCCATAAGGAGTTTTCGAAAAATCGACCAATATGTTAGGGATATTGGTGGATTTCCATGCACGCATGTGTTCATTCACAAATTTCATCACTTTACCAATAGAATTCTTTTCCAAAATTTGAAGTTTCACCAATCCGGATTTATACTCTATTAAACAAGATCATATTCATACAAAACAGTTCACCACAGGAGAAGAGATCAGGTAACATACATACAAAAAAAAAATACGCAAGGGATTGTTAACCTCCTCCTTTTTGGAAGTCGGTTAATAAAAACATTACAATATTCACAGTATACAAATTCTTTGAGGTTGTTAGCTTATACTCTTAAAATATTACACACCGTCTCTTCGAAATCATAAACTTGAAAATGTAATAGAAAGTAAGTAACCGACAGCTTTTTCAAGAAACATCTGTTTGCCTTATAATTAATCCACAATAATATTTTATGTGTTATGTATATATATATATATATATATATATATATATATATATATATATATATATATATTTGTTTTTAAGTTTTCGCGGGCACTAAATGTTTTAGGTGGTTTCCGGGAATTCATCCGCGTAGTTGATAACTGATCCCTGCCGGGATCGATGGTAAAATGACGACGTTTCGGCAGAGTCACATCTGCCCTCTTCAGGTCGGTTCGCATAATTCTCGTAGCCTTCTGCTTTCGCTTCTAGTTACTCGAATACTAAGATTTTCTGAAGCGAGCGCGCTGTTATCGGCGCCTATCGGTTGACAACGTGAACGGCTGCGTGTGATTGGCCCTTGGCGCTCAGTGGGCACGGCTCCATCCTGTTGATTTGTTATTTCCGGTTGAGTTGTTATTGGACGGGTACGGGCCGGTACGGTGTTTAATAGGATTTTCCAACAATTCGATAAGTTCTGAATTTCATTGCGTGCGTTTAGACTGTGAGGTCTAGAAGCGAAAGCAGAAGGCTACGAGAATTATGCGAACCGACCTGAAGAGGGCAGATGTGACTCTCCCGAAACGTCGTCATTTCACCATCGATCCCGGCAGGTATCAGTTATCAACTACGCGGACGAATTCCCGGAAACCACCTAAAACATTTAGTGCCCGTGAAAACTTAAAAACAAATATAGTGAATCTCTACGGGGAGAATACTTTTCATTTGTGTAAAACATTTGAGAAATTACGCGCGAGAAGAAGCAAGCTTTTGTGCGATCTACATTTTTTACAACGATGCCGCGATGAAGGAGTTATTCCGAAAGCTAGTTGTGCCCTACTTAGGGAAGCCATACGTGATGTCAGAAGAGATTTGGATGTTCTTAATATTAAACTCCTAGATATCCACCTACAGGTAAGCAATACACTCCACCCGATAATATGGGATAAATTCGATGAGATTAGTGAATTTAGGGCCGAAACGAATTCAGAGTTAACAACAATGCAACAACAGGCAAAATTTAACAAATTGAAGCTCCAACAGAAGCCCAAAAACGAATTTGTCTCGGAAAATAACGGTCACAGTCTAACCTCACGGCAATTGGAAACGAATAAAACCGCTTATAACTTATCGTCGGTCCAATTGAACACTTCCTCGATTGGCGTGTTGGCTAAGGGAATCAATTACGCTATTGCTCCCTCTCACATACCAACAGAGAGCATAATATGTGGCGTGGAAACAGCAGTTTCAAAATTAGATGCGAACACCGCTGAAATAATTAGACAAGATGCGTCACATGTTCTAAGAAAGTCTAAACCACCCAAAAGGAACCTATCTATAGATGAAAATGAGGCATTGAAACAACTGCGCCTGAACAAGGACATTGTCATTCTACCTGCTGATAAAGGAAATGCAACTGTAATTTTAGATACAGCGGATTATTCAACAAAATTCAAATATTGCTACAAGATCCAGCATATAAACAAATTACTACTGACCCAACAACTTATCTAGAGAAAACAACCAAGGCCAAAATCCAAGCTAGTAGGATCGACAAAAATCTCCAACTGCAACTCATTCCGCGTGAAAAGTCATCGAGATGTCCGAAATTCTATGGGTTGCCAAAAGTACATAAAGAAGGTGCACCTCTGAGGCCAACAGTTAGCTCAATTGGATCCCCAATACAACACCTAACCAAATACCTAGCCGAACAACTTCAACCGTTTGCAGAGGGGGCAGACTCATATATAAAAAATTCGACACCTTTCATCGAAATTCTTAGAAAAACGGTCTTACAACCAGAGTGTCTTCTTGTGAGTTTTGACGTAGTGTCCCTTTTCACCAACATCCCTATCGACGAAGCCTTGGATATCATAATAGAAAAATACAAATCACCTCAACACCTTGTAGACTTAACAAGGCACTGTCTGATAAACACCTATTTTGTTTACGAGAACCAACGATACAAACAAGTGGAAAGAGCTCCAATGGGATCGCCACTCTCACGAGTTATAGCGAACCTTTTTATGGAGAACTTTGAGGAGTTGGCACTAAGAACAACAACTCTTAAACCCAGTTTGTGGTTGCGATATGTGGATGATACATTTGTGATTTGGCCTCATGGGAGGGAACACCTCAATACTTTTTTAGTTCACCTTAATGGCATCCATCACAAAATAAAATTTACCATGGAGGTTGAAGCCAACAATCAACTGCCATTCCTTGATGTTCTCATAAATAGGAAGCAAGATGGAACCCTTGGCCATACAGTATATAGGAAAGCAACTCACACCAACAGATACCTTCATGCTAATTCTCATCACCACCAAGCCCAACTACAAGCCGTCGTCAAGACTTTAGTAAAAAGATCACAAAGGCTAGCTGACCAGGATAACATCAAACAGGAAATGGACAGTTTAAATACAGCTCTAAGACAAAACGGATTTACAGACCGAAATATACAAAGAGCCCTAAAGGCAAAACCGAGACAAACAGACGAGGAGCATGAGACACCAATAACCAAGGCTTATTTACCGTAAGTCAAGGGGACCACGGACAGTATTGCAAGAATTCTACGGAGACACAATATCGATACTATTTTCAATACAGACAGAAACATTAGCACGGTGTTGAGGACTCCGAAGACGAGGATCCCTTTAGAACAACAGGGAGTGTACGAGATTCCATGTGCAGACTGTCATAAAACCCATGTTGGGCAAACTGATAAAAGAATTCAAGCTAGACGTGATGAACACCAGAACGCTGTAAGAAAGCAGGAAAAAACAACATCCATTGCGGAACACGCCACCACGATGTCACACCGAATAGACTTTGAGAACACCAGAGTACTGGCAAATATAGAACACCCGAAATCAAGACTCGTAAGAGAGGCAATTGAAATAGCGAAGAGACCTCACAGTCTAAACGCACGGAATGAAATTCAGAACTTATCGAATTGTTGGAAAATCCTATTAAACACCGTACCGGCCCGTACCCGTCCAATAACCACTCAACCGGAAATAACAAATCAACAGGATGGAGCCGTGCCCACTGAGCGCCAAGGGCCAATCACACGCAGCCGTTCACGGTGTCAACCGATAGGCGCCGAGCCGCGACTACATAACAGCGCGCTCGCTTCAGAAAATCTTAGTATTCGAGTAACTAGAAGCGAAAGCAGAAGGCTTCGAGAATTATGCGAACCGACCTGAAGAGGGCAGATGTGACTCTGCCGAAACGTCGTCATTTTACCATCGATCCCGGCAGGGATCAGTTATCAACTACGCGGATGAATTCTCGGAAACCACCTAAAACATTTAGTGCCCGCGAAAACTTAAAAACAAATATAGTGAATCTCTACGGCGAGAATACTTTTCATTTGTGTAAAACATTTGAGAAATTACGCGCGAGAAGAAGCAAACTTTTGTACGATCTACATTTTTTACAACGATGCCGCGATGAAGGAGTTATTCCGAAAAACATGACGGTAAAGTTCTGGAAGAACAACAGAAAGACACAGAATATCTTATGGAAAGCTAGTTGTGCCCTACTTAGGGAAGCCATACGTGATGTCAGAAGAGATTTGGATGTTCTTAATACTAAACTCCTAGTCATCCACCTACAGGCAAGCAATACACTCCACACGATAATATGGGATAAATTCGATGAGATTAGCGAATTTAGGGCCGAAACGAATTCAGAGTTATCAACAATGCAACAACAGGCAAAATTTAACAAATTGAAGCTCCAACAGAAGCCCAAAAACGAATTTGTCTCGGAAAATAACGGTCACAGTCTAACCTCACGGCAATTGGAAACGAATAAAACCGTTTATAGCTTATCTTCGGTCCAATTGAACACTTTCTCGATTGGCGTGTTGGCTAAGGGAATCAATTACGCTATTGCTCCCTCTCACATACCAACAGAGAGCATAATATGTGGCGTGGAAACAGCAGTTTCAAAATTAGATGCGAACACCGCTGAAATAATTAGACAAGATGTGTTACATGTTCTAAGAAAGTCTAAACCACCCAAAAGGAACCTATCTATAGAAGAAAATGAGGCCTTGAAACAACTGCGCCTCAACAAGGACATTGTCATTCTACCTGTTGATAAAGGAAATGCGACTGTAATTTTAGATACAGCGGATTATTCAAACAAAAGTCAAATATTGCTACAAGATCCAGCATATGAACAAATTACTACTGACCCAGCAACTTATCTAGAGAAAACAACCAAGGCCAAAATCCAAGCTAGTAGGATCGACAAAAATCTCCAACTGCAAGTCATTCCGCGTGAAAAGTCATCGAGATGTCCGAAATTCTATGGGTTGCCAAAAGTACATAAAGAAGGTGCACCTTTGAGGCCAATAGTTAGCTCAATTGGATTCCCAACACAACATCTAGCCAAATACCTAGCCCAACAACTTCAACCGTTTGCAGAGGGGGCAGACTCATATGTAAAAAATTCGACACATTTCATAGAAATTCTTAGAAAAACGGTCTTACAACCAGAGTGTCTTCTTGTAAGTTTTGACGTAGTGTCCCTTTTCACCAACATCCCTATCGACGAAGCTTTGGATATCATAATAGAAAAATACAAACCACCTTAACACCTTGTAGACTTAACAAGGCACTGTCTGATAAACACCTATTTTGTTTACGAGAACCAACGATACAAACAAGTGGAAGGAGCTCCAATGGGATCGCCACTCTCACCAGTTATAGCGAACCTTTTTATGGAGAACTTTGAGGAGTTGGCACTAAGAACAACAACTTTTAAACCCAGTTTGTGGTTGCGATATGTGGATGATACATTTGTGATTTGGCCTCATGGGAGGGAACACCTCAATACTTTTTTAGTTCACCTTAATGGCATCCATCACAAAATAAAATTTACCACGGAGGTTCAAGCCAACAATCAACTGCCATTTCTTGATGTTCTCATAAATAGGAAGCAAGATGGAACCCTTGGCCATACAGTATATAGGAAAGCAACTCACACCAACAGATACCTTCATGCTAATTCTCATCACCACCCAGCCCAACTACAAGCCGTCGTCAACACTTTAGTAACCAGATCACAAAGGCTAGCTGACCAGGATAACATCAAACAGGAAATGGACAGTTTAAAAACAGCTCTGAGACAAAACGGATTTACAGACCGAAACATACAAAGAGCCCTAAGGGCAAAACCGAGACAAACAGACGAGGAGCATGAGAGACCAATAACCAAGGCTTATTTACCGTATGTCAAGGGGACCACGGACATTACTGCAAGAATTCTACGGAGACACAATATCGATACTATTTTCAATACAGACAGAAAAATTAGCACGGTGTTGAGGACTCCGAAGACGAGGATCCCTTTAGAACAGCAGGGAGTGAACGAGATTCCATGTGCAGACTGTCATAAAACCTATGTGGGGCAAACTAATAGAAGAATTCAAGCTAGACGTGATGAACACCAGAACGCTGTAAGAAAGCAGGAAAAAACAACATCCATTGCGGAACACGCCACCACGATGTCACACCGAACAGACTTTGAGAACACCAGAGTCCTGGCAAATATAGAACACCCGAAATCAAGACTCCTAAGAGAGGCAATTGAAATAGCGAAGAGACCTCACAGTCTAAACGCACGCAATGAAATTAAGAACTTATCGAATTGTTGGAAAATCCTATTTAACACCGTACCGGCCCGTACCCGTACGAAAGCAGAAAGCTACAAGAATTATGCGAACCGACCCGATGAGGGCAGATGTGACTCTGCCGAAACGTCGTCATTTTACCATCGATCCCGGCAGGGATCAGTTATCAACTACGCGGATGAATTCCCGGAAACCACCTAAAACATATATATATATATATATATATATATATATATATATATATATATATATATATATGACCTCATGTTTATAAGTACACCAACAGACATCAACATACGTATTTAAACTCTTTCCAGTGGAGATTTTCCGCACCTTTCAGCCAATATTCCAAGAACAATTGAACCAGTGCTTTGCATCTTTTGATTAATGGAAACTGTTATTATCGTCATGATAGCAAGTGACTAATGGCCAAAATTTCATCATTTATGTATGAGTTCTCGTATTTACGATAATGGATTTCTGTCGATAAATCGTTTAGCATGGAAATAGTTAATGAATATTTACTAATGAATGTAATTTGAGTTTTGTATATTTTGTATCAATTGATTGTTCATTAGCGTAAAAACAATTCAATATCATTTCATTTAAAATTATCAATAAACATCAGTAATAATTTTTATGGTAATAATATAAATGGGCATGTTTTCTTTAAATAGTTCCTTTTCGTTCAATCAAAATGTAAAAAAAATATTTTTGCTCACAACATTGAGAATAATCCAAGTTTTCTTCTCGAAGTCAAAGATAATTAATATGTTTTTATTAATAATACAATTTTAATCATTTATAGAACTTCGTACGTACATGTAGCTTATGTAAATAAATAAAACACATCAAAATTACAGAAATACACTAAACTCTGTCGTCATAATGAGCCCTGTGATTTGATATATCACTTGATCCCTTAGAAACAATTATAATTTTTTATTTTCCATTTAATTCTATAATTTGCCCCCCAAAATGAATATAAGGGGGTTCTCCTTATTTTTCCAGGAAAGTTCAGGAGAGGCGCTATACCTCTATTTTTTTTCAAAATTTTACAGCTTATGGTTTCGGAGATTTAGTAGATTTTTTTAAATTTTTGTTAATATCTTTTAATTTATTTATTTTTTAAAAATATGAAAAAAATATATTTGTTTTCGTTATAATGAGCCTTTTCATTTGATATATAACATGATGCGTTAGAAACAATTTTAATTTTATATTTTTCATTTAATTCTGTAATTTGCCCCTCAAAATTAAAGGTTCTCCTTATTTTTCCAGTTAACTTCAGGTCCGACCCTATACCTCTAATTTTTTTCAAAACTTTACGGTTTATAGTTTCAGAGATAAGAGGGGGGAATGGGTAAATTTTCGTATATTTTCAGTAATATCTTTTAAATATGAAAAAAATATATTTGTGCTTGTCAGAATGGGACCTTTCATTTGATGTATTACATGATGCGTTTGAAAAGAAAAAAAATTTAATTTTCATTTAATTCCATAATTGGATCCCTAAAATTAATATTAATGGTTTCTTTTTATTTTTCCTAAAGTAAAGTTCGGGCAACGTTATATATTTTTTTCAAAATTTTAGGCTGAGTAGTTTCGGAGATCAGGGGAGGAACGGTCGATTTTTTTAGTTTTCCCCCCCAAAAGTAGGTACCCGTAAAATCTATATTTCTTCTTTTAGGATATGTACATTACATTGATGCCAAATTCCAACTTCGTTCGTCCAGTTGTTAAGGAGAAAATTGTTGTGATGTGACAGAAGGAGAAATCCGGAGTGAGATTATAAAGGTATCCGTATATTGTATATACGGAACCCTAAATATTATCGAAAACTTATTAATAAGAAAATACGTTGCGCCTTAAAAATAATTTTAGCAAATTTGCACTACAAATAAATTAACGTTCTTTAAGGAAGCCGTTGTTGTTCTTGAGTTTTTAACAAAAATGCAGTTTTGAGGTTAGGTTTCATTATGTCACCGCTCCGCTCCGTGTTTTATTTTTATTTCATTATCTGATAGAGTTTTGATTTTATGATTTAATTAGAAGTGTAAAATATATTCGATTTCTATTGTTCGGAGTACGGAACAATAAGTAACAATTAAATGTTATTATTACAAAAAGAAAAATATTAACATTCACTATTCAGAAAATAATTTATTGTGAGAAGAAAGAGTTTTTAGTTGTAATTTTTATTTTGTAATACCAAAAAGTTTTTGTGATTTTAATTTCTTAAAATGTTTATGATAACAAAAGATTGTTTAACTGTATGTTATTTTAATTAACTGTCTCAGAGAAGAACGTTTGTCATTTCAGTATATTTTAGTTTCAAAGTTTATTTTTGATCTGTCATATTTTTGTTATTGGGGTATTTAATTACAACTGACTTTAATGTTTTATATCCCTAGTCACACTTCAATAGCATAGCGAAATATTTGTATATTCACTAGTAGTACAGTTGCCGAGTGCGGGGTGTCATGTTTAGGATGAGCAACGACCAAAGCTTGCACAAACCATGAAATATTTTATGAAATAAATTATTGTAATCAATAAAATGAATTAGGTATTAAATAAAAACTAGTGTGTCCTTAAAAAGAAACGTTTTATGGAAATTACTAAAAACTTGAAAACCAAATCAAGATTAAAATTTTTCGACGCACAATAAAGAAATTTCAATAGTACAAACATAATAATTTGATCAAGTGCGACTTGGACTCGCACACTAACTTATTCCGCACCACTTTTGAGATTTGATAAAATGTAAATAAATCAAAGAATAGATTTCAAATATACCCTTTCAGACAAGCAGGGAATAAGTAGTTGTTCTTATATTTTCCTTAATATCTTTTAAATAAAGCGTTATAAATTTTAAAAAAATATATACTTTCATTTCTCACAACCAACCCCTTTATTTTATTTACTACACGAAAATATTTATTTAGTTCACTAATTTGGCCCCCAAAATTGAGATTAGGATTTAGGCATTATTTTAAAAATAACCCTTAAGTGATATCCTATATAATCATTTGCCTGAATTTTAAATTAATTTTAAACAAATTATTTTAAACATATATACAAAATATAGATATTAGTGTTTTTATGATACATTTGATGCATTAAGGCTACACATAAAAATATAAAGTTATATTTTCCATTTTAGAAAAAATATATACTTCTATTACTCATAATGAGCCCTTACTCTTAACATATTACATGATGCGGTCGAAATTTTTTTTTCAATTAAATCTGTAATTTGGCCCCCAATAGTTCAAGTAAGGCGCTATATTTCTGTTTTTTTTCAAAATTTTATTTGGTATAGTTTCGAGGGCAAAGGGGGTATAAGTTGTTTTTTTATATATTTTTTCTTAATATCTTTTAAACAAATTATTTTTAAAATAAGATTAAATTCTTAGAACGAGCCCGTTCATTTGATATATCATATCATACGTTTGAAAAAAAATTATTGTTTATTATACCCCTACTTTTTTAATTTTAAGTCTTTTAGTTTCGAAAATAAAGGGAATGGGAATTTTTTAAATGTCTTTGTTAATATTTTAAAAATCTGAGAAAATCTATTTGTATTTTATATTTTCCTTTTAATTCTGTAATTTGCCCCCTCTTTATTTTTCCTATAAAGTATAGTTGAGGCACTATATATCTAATTTTTTTCAAAATGTTAGGCCTTATAGTTTCGGCGAGAAAAGGGGAGTAATGGGTAACGCCTTTTATATTTTTGTTAATATCTTTTAATTATTTTTAAAATATGAAAAAAAATACTCGTGTTTATTTTATTTATGATTTAATTGTATAATTTGGCCCCAAAAAGTAGTATCATGGGTTTCTCCCTCTTTTCCTCTAAACATTAGACAACGTCCTATAATCCCTATTTTTTCAAAATTTTAGGGTCAATAGTTTCGGAGATAAGGGGGAATGGTCGATTTTTGTAAATTTTCCTCTCAGAAGTGTCCCGAAAAATCAACAATTCTTCATTTACAATTTGTACTCCTGATCGGGTCACCAAACTAATATGCTGGTACTAAATTTCAACATTTTCCGCATGTGATATGAATGATGGAGAAAACAGGAGTGATTTTATAAGGGTTTCCGTATATTGAATATATAGAACCCTAATAACACAATAATATCATACCTTTAATCTAAAATCAAGGATAATCTGAAATGAAAGTGCCTCTGACATACCAGCGTATGTTGGGGAAATTACGGTTAATTTCCGACATGCCGTCAAGCTGCACCGAATATCCGGAGATTGATTCGTAATCCATAACAATTACCGTTACGGGCATTTGCAAAGTTCTAGTAATATATATCTTCTGTAGTAATCTATGTACATTTTGCGACAGTATTAAATTAAATAACCAACTTTTTGTTACTATTATATTAAATTGAATGTTGGAGCATTAATTGGTTCTTTGGATTTTTATTTTTTTAACTGGAATATTACTGATATTAATACTCTCAAATCATATCACAAATGTGAGAAGAAACCAGACTTTTGCATAAATTGAAAGGTCGCAAACTTTATGGCATTTCTCAACTAGTTTAAATATGTCTATATAAGTTTCTTTGAACGACTATTGAACGAGATTAGTAAGTATGAAATAATAAATTAGTATTTAAGAGAAATTGAATGTAACTGAAATCTGAATTTATTTATATTTATAACCAGTTGATAAAAGTCATCTTAATAAAGTTTTATGCATCACTATATATTAACTTATAAAAAAAATATTTTCACACGACTGAACTCTAAGAAAACTATAAAAAAAGTAATTATCTCAGTAGATGATTAATAATATGTATATAAGAGATAACACAAGTCACTTTGTACTCAAAGGTATATGCAATATGTACTAGGATAATTAAAATAATTACTGTTTTATATTGGAAATGATAATCAAAATAATAATTTACAATTGATTAAACAAGTTGTTGTACAGTAAATGCTATAGGGTAGAGATCTGAGTTTTATTTCCTTAGAAGCCTCTATTTGAATCATGAACTATAACATATAACTGCAATTTTAGTTTTCATATATACACTTTTCTATTTTAAAGCAATTTTTTCCAAGGAAAATTTTCGTAGATAAACCACTACGTAATTAATTTAGTTGTCGGTTGCTTAGATAGAGCAAAATTATTTTACTATAAAAGCGACAATTTTTAAAAGAAAGGAGTTAACCAAGCTGTTTTTATCAAAGATATTATTTTTCATCCTTAGATGCCAATTTAAAGTTAGTTTAAGTTGGTGAAGTTTTATAAATGGATTTTACTAATGTTATACAGAATAATCATTATTTGCTGCAGATTTGTGTTTAATATAACAAAAAATAAATATTCGGTCACATATATTAAATTTAATTGTAGAGTAACAATTAGTTTATTTTAATATAACATTCGACTTTGCAGTACCAAAGATAAGCAATAATAGGAAACGTTATGATAACTTAATAGCAGCAATCATGTTCAAAGAAAATAGAAGCTTAATGTATAAATATAAGGATATACTTGAATTAGGAACTTGTCTTATTCAATAGACTTGGTCGACACTTAGTGAATATTGAGTAATACTAATAATAACAGAATTACACTTTATTTAAACAAATATGTGATATTTGTTTCGCTGTCACTGCAGCTTTTTCTAACAATTTTCAAAAGAAGCTGTAATGGAGATATCACGTAAAATACACATAGAAAAATTTTACCGAGTCGAGGACACAACTAATTTGGGTAGCTTACACTGACTTCTGTTAAGGTTGATCCCGAAGTGCATGACATGGCACATCGTTTGTCAGAAAATCCAGAAAATTTGTTAATTGAATGTAAAATTTGGCCAAAGCGATAGTACTAAATGAACGTAATTATAATTGTTCGAAATCTGGGCTAATAGTAAATTAACCGACTTCAATTCGTCTGCATATATACTAATAATAAACATATAGTGTGTTTAAATAAGCTGGAACCAAACGGTTCCACCTTATGTAAATAAATATTAATAATTAAAAAAATATATTTTTCATGAAAAGATCTGCATGGTGGAAACCTAAACTGAAATAATCATATCGCACTTTTTTGAACTCTACACGACGTATGTCAATAAATATTAAGTTTCCTTAAAATTGACTTTTTCTAACTTTTGGTAATATCAGAAATTGTTAAAAAACAAAGTTAATTTTAAAATATATTTTTCAGAATTTTACGTACATCTAATTGGAGTTAAATCAAAATGAATCATAATTCGCCGACTTCAAAAAAGATAGCTCAAATTATGTACAGATACAGTGTGACCACTTAAGGAATCATAAGTAAAACTTTCTTGATTACTTTTGTTTTTTTGGGCAATAACACCACAATAGAAATAAAACGACGTATATTGTAGGAATACCAAACGTTTCATTTTGCAATCTACATCAATAAATATAAAGCCATTGACACGAAGTCAGAATAGACTTTGAAACATTTGGTATTCCTGCAATATACGTCGTTTTATTTCTATTGTGGTGTTATTGCCCAAAAAAACATAAAAGTAATCAAGAATATGCCACAAACAACGTTTAGAAGACAATTAAAACTTTCTTAATACAGATTAATATAAAAAACGAAAATATAAAGTAAATTAAAAGCAAAAAACAATTATAATTCTGCAACAATTAAATACTTTTCTTGATGTTGGTGCCCAGCTAAATAGAAATTAAATGAATTTTCAATATGTAGGTAAATATATTTTCATAAGATCTACCTTGAAAGTTTAATTGTTGTTGAATAATATTATAGGGCTAACACAACTGTATAAAAATTGGCGGTGGATTTGAGGTCTTGACCCGGGATTGAATCCCAGCCAAGTCAAGATTTTTTCAATTAGTGAAAAATTGTGACACAATTCCGGGGGTACAGTCGTCTCTGACATAAATAGCAAAAATAAGGGAAATCGAGATTTGCACCTTACCAACCCGCACTAAGGAAGCGTATACCTCATATCCCTTGTAAACTTCTAAAAATATTTTCGCAATCCTTCGAGACAATTATTCCCACAAGAAGACCTTAAGCTCTACATCTATTCCCTCAAGACCACAACTGTATCCGATCGGCTCTACATTAATATATTTCTTTACGCGTTTAGTTATTCAAATGGCCAAAAATATGTGTTTCTTCTCAGTCCTACGAACCCGTTTTTCAGTCCTATACTTCTTCTGCTTCTCAGTTTGACAAAAAGATTATTTGTCCCAGTATCTTCAATTCTCTTCAGTACGGTGCTTCAGTCCTTTTCACGGATCTTAAGATCTACTTCGTTTCTTCTTAGGGCCTTAAGTTTTCCACTTCCACAGCTCTTCAATTTCTCTGCAATCTTTCAATACTTCAGGGAGACTACCTCATGAAAAATTGGCAAAAATTATCTCCATATGATGATGATATGTATATAAAATTGGATGCGTGCGACAATAACCATAAACTCCGTGTTATTTATCACGGTTGAGGTGTTTTTTCTTTTCACCAGTTTCTGTCAATATAGCGAGAACATATACATACATGTGTATCCCTATTTTTAAGTTTAATTATAGGTCTTTCAACAAAAAGCTACATCAATATCCGTTCAGTAGCTTTTAAGTACTATTTGCACAAACAAACAATCAAAAGGTCAACTACAATTCTAAATGTTTCTACATACATATAATCTGAAAATTCTTATTCTAATAATATGATAGAATGTATAGGTTTATACACAATTTATATTAATAGTAGTTATCAAATAATTTCATAGCCAATCTTTCTATACCTTTCTAGGAGCACTTTTACTTATTTCCATTCAGCAATTTGTTGTAACCTATTACGCTCGAAATAACTGAATTTGGAAAACAAATATTGCATTAATGCAAAATAGAATTAAAAAATATAAATTCATCATTATAAAGAAAATATTTCAAATATCGACTATTCCCATCCAGTTATCATCGAATCTACTGCATTTAGGAATATTGCAAACAATATAGGAATATTGCAACTCTATCACAGTTTACAGAAAAACGTAAAACTAAAATCCTAAAGATGTTTTGGAACAAATCGAGTGCATCACTTTATGTATCATAAACGAATGGCTCCTTATAATATCTACAAATACCTCTTTTGTATATAGCTAGAATTTAGAAGACACAATGAATAGAAGGCCGTGCATCAGCCTATAGATTATAAAGGTGATTATCATGAAAATAAGCTGGCTTGAAGACTATCTCATGACCATCCATTAAGTAACACCACGAAGATGAAATAGAACTGTTATTACGAGAATCTCAATTACACTCCACTATTTTATAAATATTAGCAATAATTATAACTTATTTCTTATCGCCATTCCTTCTTAATACTTGAGCAAAGCGAATTTATGAATTAAAAAATGTACTTATTCTTAAGTTAACTAAATATATTGTTAGTTTATTATGACTTAAAATATACTTACTATAAAACCTCCAGCTTGCGATTGGAGAAATACTAATGGAACAATTTATAACTTGGTGGAAGTCCTGCAGAAGCATCATTGTTGCAACGTAGCCTCCATAACCTTTTCCGACGATACAAATTTTACTTCTGTCGATAAATTTGAATGTATCTCTTAAATATGTAAGAACTGTGAGTTGGTCTTGAACTTCAATTAAACCTATTCTTCTTTGAATTTCTCTCCTAAGTTTAATACCTTGTAAACCAGATCCTCTGGCATCAATATGGGCTACTATGTAGTTTCTTGTACTTGCCAGATACCAGGGCCAAGACAACTCCCACTTGGCTGAGACGGTTTGAGAGGACGGAGCAGCATCACTAAAAATATGCACATGTAAAAATTTAGTTGAGTGTAACGTAAAGCAAAGTAACTGTTTAAGCATATTATATTAGATACTAAACTGAAATGTGTTCACAACCCTCCCGGCATGAAAGCTCATTGCTCAAATTTAGATCAATTTCAAAAGTGAGTCTATTTTAAATTTAAGTAGTTTTTCTATATATTAACTAAAATGACATTAATATGTTCCTATCAACATATCTTCTGGTAGTAGGCCAGGGTATATGTAATATTGGAAATATGGAAATACAAACTCGTATCAGAATTTTTTAGGGAGATGAAAATGTCCCTTATATTTAGTTTATAATTTCACCTCATCATTTGTTTAATTGAACAATAAAGCGAGAAAAGTTTTTTTGAAATATTTTAAATACTATGGGTTGAAGAAGGAAATGATGTGTAGGGAGGTTTACCGTAATAAATTTATCTACAGATTTGGTAAACAAAAGTCGGCAAATATGTTACTGTAGTAACATAAATTCATGTAATATCGACTGAGGTATTATGTTGTTGTTGTATGCTAAAATTAATGCAAAAAATGGGCACTCCCTTTTTACAGGTTTCGAAAAATTCTGATAATGATGCTAATGGGGCAAACAATTTATTAAACTCTCAAATTTAATCTTGTTAATTTTTAAACCGTTTTTGATTAAAAACTGTCATGTACAAACGGTAAAAGTTACTGTTTCTTCCTTTTTAGAAAATATTTTGCACATTTCACAAACTTGAAAAACCACTATCACAAAGTTGTATCAATAGATACAATGATTTTTTAATTTTCGTTTTTTTTTCCACAGCCAATTTCCATTTATGTATCAATATGTACTTGACCAATTGTTTGTTTAAATTGCAAGATAAGGCCGGAAAAATCGGTAACTGATGGCTCAATTTGAAAGGGTTACCTTCAGAATTGTGTGGCGCTCCTAAATGCGACTTTGTTACAAAATAGTGCACTCCCCAAAAATGCGATCAAAGAATTCTGTTGATTCAGCGATCTCATTATGAACTTAAGGGGTTTTACCCGGAAGTCCAGCCTTTCTGTACAAATATCAATATCTATAACTAAACCTCAATTTAAATCAGTTAATAGTAAGTAAAAGTTGATATTGATGAAAGAATGGGCAAAGAATGGTGGTAAACGTTAACTACGAAATACCTAAAATTAACAGGTTTTTTTTTAATTTAATAAATTGTTTATTTATTTTGTAATATTTTTCAACAGTCCTTAATAGACGTTGATTGGTGTTCATTCCAACATTTGAAGACGCTTTACTGCCTGGATACAACGTGTAAGGTGACAGCGACAGTTTGACAGTGTCTCTTCACTCCATTTTCAAAGCGACACGATGTCGACAATGCTTTAAAAATAATATAACCAGCAATTCCTAGACGATTCTTGATGCTTACATAAAATGGAAATGAGTTTATTGCCCAGTTGCTGTGTATTAATAGGAAAAACAAAAATTAACTATCTAACAGTTTTACGTTTTAATCAACACATTCTCAACTGGGGTAGATAACCATAGCTTGCAAACTAGTTTGTACCTTTATGCTATTAGCAGATATGTCTGATGGTTAAACTTAATTTTTTACAAAAAAAAACAATTAGGTTCTAGCCAATTCCAAGATGGTATTTTTTTATGAAACTAAAGTTGTCAACAGAAGAAATTATCAGTACGCACATTAAATCCAGAAATAATACCGTCACCAATAATGGTTACCAAAATGGTCACCTTATGAAGTGAGGTGTATGGTTGATAGTACGCTGAAAAAGTTCCTTGTACTGGAAAATTTTCGGTGACAGGACCGAACCGTTCTTAGGATACTGAATTGATGAACGAAATTTGACCTAATTTCTGGGAGAAGTTATTTTCAGTAAATTATATTCCATAATCAGCAGGATTTTATCGGCTTGACGTCTGAACTCATATCGTTTGGTATGGCGTTTAATTAAAAACAAAAAATTACTTACACCAAGAGAATTACTGGGAAAGTAATATCTTCATATTCCCTTAATATTCCAGGCAAATACAATCTCACTTGAGCCTTGAATCCAAACTCAATTTCCACCGAAATCGTTTTCATTTGTGGAGGCGAAAACTTTCGTACTTTCCTTCTGAGTTTATAACTTGTATCCAGTATAACCCTTCTGGCGTTGGTTGAAGTTTTCACAAGCAGGACGATTGGAATTTCAGGACCCATGCACTCTTGCACGTAATACTTGAGACCCTTACTGAATATAACGTTATTGTAGTCACAAGGATAATCGAGCCAGAGGAAATTGTTGATCGTAGTTTCATTTATATTTTCCGATGACGTTGTATTTGGGTCGACTTCTGGTCTACAGGTCATGCACGTCCATTTGGGAGTTGCACCCTTATCTGTGATGCGAATCAGATGTCGCACTCCAGGGGTGTTTTCGATAGTTCCCAAGACATAACTGGAAATTGAAAACGATCGTAAGAAGATATATTTTGAACACTTTATTTCAAAAGAAACTTGGAATGAAGATGGCTATTTAGTTTATGGCAAATAAAGCGCAAAATTAATATATTATAATTTTTCTTTCATTACCTTAAACTTACCTATAATATACCATATTTGAGTGATTGTTACTACTAGTTTTAAACTGGGATTGTTTTGATTTAATTAAAACTTGCATGACCAATGCTGGAATGTTATAGTTCATTTCAAATGATTATAAGATGAGAAATAAAATGATCAATATGTTTATATATACCGGGTGATCAATATAAAGTGTTCTTAGTTGGAACCGCAAATGTCTCTAGACTAAGATATAAGTGTCAGTTTGTTTACTACAGACATGGTAATTTTTCGACTTGACAAGTGTCAACTACATTAGCTGTTACCACCGTTATTGTGATTTCGTCGGATTTTTATATGTAATTATTATTTCTACGGCTTATGTTTGTATAAAATATGCTTTTGCACGACAATACAATGTTGTTTGCCGTGCAAAAGGATACTTTTATTGTCTTGGCACATTTCCGTATTCCTATAATATTAAATGACGATGGATACTGGGAATATGTGCTACAGTGATGTTTTGAATAATTTGTTACTGTTTGTCCTGACGTAGAAATTGCTATTGAGACGTTTTTACAAAACTGAAATAGAATCGTCAAGAGATTTACAGAAAGGTTGTACGGGTATTAACAAAAGGTGTCATATATTATTTACGGAATGGCCTGGAAAATAGTCTGAATAAGTGTATAGAAAAACTAGCTGCTCAAAATTGCTGCTTAAAATATTAACATTTTGAATATAAATTTTTCAATTGTAGATCTTTCTTATGAAAGTACAAAAACATCATTGAAAAAGAAAGTATTCATGTACCTTACAAAATGTCTACATCAACAACTACAAGACCAAAATTTGGAACATCGACAAAATTATTGGGTATGGTTTAACCAATCAATTATAGATCGAAATTTTGATGTAACATAATTTCACTTACTGAGATACATTCTACTCAAATACTGACATATAATTTATAGGTACTAATATATTTCTGCAAAATAAATCATGATTTCTTTAAAAAATATATTGTTGTTCTGTAATCTTCTTCGTTTCTAGATGCCTATATTAATTAAATATGACATTTAAACAAATATCTTCTCATTTTTATATTTATTATATTTTAGTTTAATTATTCAACTGTACTTGCTATTTAAACTTAAGGCTGTATACCAATACCGGTTACAACATTTAAGCTAACAATGTTAATATTATACTAATTTTTACTGCAAAATATTTACAATAAAAGCCGTGAGGAAATATATTTGTAATATATATTAGAATTTGTTCCTAATTACAAATTTATAGAAACCACTCTGTTAGTTCTCTTATCTAACCCTTTTTATACAATGTTTATTATTATACTTCACAAAAATTGTCTTCTTCTTATACTCTGATAAAGCAACGAGAAAGGCAGACCGTACTGCTTCTACACTTGTGAGAACTATGACCCTAACCTCAAGGATTCTTGCATTAATTTGTATTAAAAACATCATTATTTGTGCATTGATTAGATGAAATGTTCATATTTATATATAACATTTAACTCATTATTCTCAAGATAGTTTTTTCACATTTTACATTTATTTATTTGCACATTTTTAAAAGAATTTTGGTTTTGCTTATCATTTGAGTGATTTGGCTACTATAGTGTATGTATTATCGCCGCCAATAAAAACTCTAAGTTTTTACTTTCACTATTAACAATTTTAACTATCGCAAGGACAATACTGTTCTTGAAATTTTCTATATAAATTTAAGATAATATCTGTGTTTTTTATTTGCCTGTTCGTAGTTGAAATGTATCATTTCTTTGAATTGATTCAATTGATAGTTTTAAATTTATCAACCCAAACATGATCCCTCTGAGGTATTTTTCCGGTTCAGCTTATGTTTTCCATTACATATTACGTTTATCAAACGTGCGTTCCCTAGTCCTAATCACATCCTAGGAAATCTGATAAACAATTAAAATACAAACATTTATTTCACAGTTTAACGTGCGCCATGAAAAGCAATGATGCTTTACAACTCAATAATTTCATTTCTCGTTCAGTTCCCAAAGTAGCCGGAAAATTATGTTTGCGTAGATTCAGAATATTTGTGCTGATTTAATTAACTCCGCGTAGTAGGAATTTTCTTTTCCAAAACCGAGCTTTCCTGGTTAATTTCGGCCGAAGCTAAGTGTATTGAAATAAATTTTGCTGAGAAAAAAAAAAGAATAACTCAGTTCTGTGGACTGTATTTCATAGAATATGATTAAGTGTGTTTCCATTGTTTCAGAATAATGTCGAATACATTGGTCACACAATTCATGAAAACTTTATTTAACGGCACATTTGAAACTCATAATACAAGGCCTCTCAACTACAGTCTTCACAATGATATGGCGCCGGACGATCAGATTGGCAAACATTGTTTTTTATGCTTGGGCAGCTTTGGAGACGATATATAACATCATTAATAGTCTGGATAACTTCGTAGAGTCTATTCCATGTGAGCGACATCTTCAGAGACTTGCCCTTTATCGTTTTTGAATATCCTAATTGGGCGTTATCCTCTTGTACAAATCTGGTCAAATTTTCTTTTAAATCATAATACCAGAAACAAGTAGATATATAGGCTGACTAAGAAAGAGGTGGAATGATGCCGACACAGAAGATCTAACGAAGATGGAAAAGGATGGAAATAAGATAATGCGAAATAGAAACCCTAAAAGGGACAAGTGGAGAAGCATAGTGAAGGAGGCTAGCATTAGGATGGGTTGTGAAGCCACAGAAGAAAATGAAGGAGAATGGTCCTGGCTCTACTAATACAACATAGTTTCTAGGCTTTCTATCTAGATGACCGAGGAAAATCTCTTCAATTCTACCGGAAGCCGTTGTCGTTAGGATTGTTAAGATTTTTATTGAAGCCATATGATCACCGGTTGGATTTATTAATACAATTATTCATTTAGTCACATCTTTGATAGAACATGAACTATACTGTCTAATAAGATCCATACCTAGCATAAATTCAACTTTACTGTCCGCTACTAGAACTCTGTGTCAGACCTAGAATCCTCTGCAGCAACTGCTTGTGATTTTACATTTAGTTTCTAATGTATTTTTAAGCATCCTGTATAATTATAATTCTACCACGCCTTATATTTCAACGAATTTATATATGCATATAGAACTGCTTATTGGCTATGTATAACATTCTTTGAACCGTCTTGTATAATGATAACGATAAACTTGTATAACGATAAAGATGGGGTGCAAGGGGCGACGGTAATGATGGTATAAATAGTACGAAAATGCCGGCCCAAACGTCAACCTCACCTGCACGTGGTACACCCTGCTAGATAACCAACGAGGCTCTGGCGACCGAGCATCTGCCGGTATAAGCAGACACCCTCAGTATTGCCAACAGCCTCCTCATAGGAGGGTGGATGAGCAAACTAGAGGTAGGGCACTCTCTTGTCCTTAGAGTGGTAAATCGCTCTAAAAGGCGGACGAACTGGAAGCAGTCAACGGCGTGGGAATGAAGAAGGCAACGGGAAACCGCTTCATTAAAGGTCCCTCCTGGACTTCCCTAGTACGACAATGATGGCATCAAGCAATCAAGGAAAACTTACTGATCATGATGTACGGAGCACAAGATCCGGCAGGGGAGGAAACTCACAAGCAGGCTGCAGGGCCTCCCAGGCCGTCAACCTGCGAAATCCCTGTAAAGCCGATGAAAATACAGCACCCAACAAGGCTCAAGGCCAAGGGTTGCTACGACCACCAACGAGAAAAGAAAATGCTAGGACCCACCCGAAAGTGGAAACACCCTTAAAGGTCAAAATAGCTACTTGGAATGTGAAAACCTTGTATGTGGCTGGCAAACTGGATAACCTGACCCAAGAAATGGAACGCTACAAAATGGATATAATAGGCCTTAGCGAAACCAGATGGCCGAACAGTGGCCAATGCACAACTGAAAAAGCAACACTCTACTACTCCGGAAACAACCAACCTAACCACTATAATGGAGTCGGATTCTTAGTTCAAAGAGAGGTCAACAAAACCATGAAAAATTTTGTGGCACACTCGGACAGGACTGCCCTTCTACAATTAAAAGCTGACCCAGTGGACCTTAATATCATACAGGTCTACGCCCCAACAGCAGACAAACCGGATAGTGAAACAACACAACTTTACAGAGAGATCAAAGAACTGATGAAACTGGTCAAGAAGAATGAAGCCCTGATTGTGATGGGCGACTTTAATGCCAAAGTTGGCCAAGGAAGAGTAGGAAACGTGGTCGGTGATTTTGGCCTGGGAGAACGTAACGGAAGAGGCGATACCCTGGTTCAATTCTGCCAAGAAGAAAAACTGACTGTCGCGAACACGTGGTCCAAGCTCCCCCCGAGAAGACTATATACCTGGCAGTCTCCATTGCATAAGCCAGACCACATCGTTAGAAATCAAATCGACTTCCTGCTGATCAGACAGAGATTCAGAAATGGGTTGCAAGGAGTTAAAACATATCCCGGCACCGACATTGGATCAGACCACAACCCAGTAGTGAGCACACTAAAATTAAGATTGAAGAAACTGAAACAAGCACATAAAAAGAAAATCGACATAAATAACTTGAAGAAAGACGAGATAAAAACGAAAGCTAAGGAGAGAATAAATGAAGCAGTCGCTAAAATAAGGAACTCACCTGAACAAACGAACAATGTCAGGGATACCTGGAACATGCTAAAAAATGCAATAGTCACTAACACAAACGACACAGTAGGGCCACCTACAAACAAAAAGAGGAAATGGATGACGGACGAGATACTCTCCCTAATGGCTGAACGTAGCAAATATAAGAACACAGACCCGGACAAATACAAAGAGATTGACAAACAAATCAGAAGGGAAATACGTAGGGCTAAAGAGCAATGGCTACGGAAAGATGCAAGGAAATAGAAGAGATGGAAGAAAAACATGACCACTTCAACACTCACAAATTAATAAAACAAACAATAGGTCACACAAAACATAGAGCTAACAGCATCATCAATGATAATAACAACGTCATTTTAGACCATAATGATCTACTAAATCACTGGAAGGAATACACTCAACATCTATTTAAGGAAGACAGCCAAAGAACCTTTGTAAACGCCAACCCAGGGGAAAGGTCTCCCAAAATATTGGAATCAGAGGTCCAGAATGTTATTAAACACGGAAAGCAAGGGAAAGCAACGGGACCAGATGATGTATACGTCGAATCGATTAAATTGTTGGACGACGAAAATATCGGGGTTCTGGTTCAGCTGTTCAACGATATATATGAGTCAAATACCGCATGACTGGCTTGGTTCCATCTTTGTGCCTATACCAAAAAAGCCAAACGCTAATCGTTGCGATCAATTCCGAATGATCAGCTTAATGAGCCAGGTCTTAAAACTGTTCATGAAAATAATTCACAGAAAAATATACAACAGATGCGAAAAAGAAATCAGTCCAACACAATTTGGGTTTAGACAGGGTTTTGGCACAAGAGAAGCACTGTTCAGTTTGAACGTATTGCTCCAAAAATGTCGAGACCAACAAAAAGACGTTTGCCTATGCTTCATAGATTATCAGAAGGCTTTCGACAGTGTCAAACATACAGAACTAATAGGGCTCCTAAGGGAGAAAATGGTGGATGACAACGATCTTGCCTTCATAGAAAACCTTTATATGAACCAAACGGCAACAGTGAAAGTAGGAAACGATACTACACAAAGTTTTCCAATAGAAAAGGGGGTAAGGCAGGAATGCGTCTGGTCACCCCTCTTCTTCAATTTGTACTCAGAATCCATCTTTGACCGTGCCCTAATCGACATCGACGACGGTATAAAAATTAATGGTCACCCTGTCAATAACCTTCGTTACGCCGATGACACGGTCATTATTGCTGAATCTCAGGAATCACTACAAAGCCTTATCGACAGGATATCGGCCGAAGGGGAGCACCTTGGCCTAAAAATTAACGTAGACAAAACAAAAACCATGATGATAAGCAGAACATCCGCTAGGCGTCTGAACGTCGCAGTGAACGGAGAACAAATCCAGCAAGTTCCCAAGTTCAGGTACCTCGGTAGCTGGATAACGGAAGACTTGGACCCAGACACGGAGATACGGTGTAGGATTGAGCAGGCTAGAGCTGCATTTATTAACATGAGAACACTACTGAGCAGTCAAAGTCTTAACTTACAGCTACGCTATCGTTTCATAAAATGCTACGTTTACTCCGTGTTGCTTTACGGCGTGGAGACCTGGACCCTGAAGGCCAACACTATGAATAGACTGGAAGCGTTTGAGATGTGGCTGTTTAGGAGACTACTGAAGATTCCATGGATCGACCACACGTCCAACGTAGAAGTTTTAAATCGCATGGGAGTAGAAAGAGAACTGCTGCAAATAGTTAAAAGGAGAAAAAAACAGCTTATTTGGGGCATATATTCAGAAACACCAAATACCAATTCCTTAAACTTATCATGGAAGGAAAAATTGAGGGAAAACGCGGAATCGGAAGGAAAAAATATTCATGGCTCAAAAACATACAAGACTGGACAGGCCTCGATGCCCATACACTCTTTAAAGCCGCACAAGACCGTGAAGAATATGCCAAAATTGTCGCCAACATTCAGTAGATGGATATGGCACCTTAAGAAGAAGAACGATAAAGATAATAATGGCACGAAATGATAGCGAAACATAGAACTCACCTTCATGTGTGCCTCAAATTAACATGCAACGCTTTTTTACTTATCTAAAAATCGTTTTTTTTAAACGTGAATTAACATCAATTCGTGAGCAGTTTCGCTATTTTAAAGCCATTGACAACGAAGTCAGAATCGACTTTGAGACGTTTGGTTGTTTTACAATATACAGCTTTTTATTTCGATTGTGGTGTTATTCCCAAGAAAACATAAAAATAATCAGTTTCGCTATTTCCAAAAAAAAAATGGTAAATACTTCACTATTAAGGAAAATTCATCTGATTTGACAAAACTCGTCTAGAGTTGTTGATAAAAGTGATATCTTATAATTTCGTTTTAGGTTTCAGACTATGCATTTTTACGGAGAATAACTTATTGTTTTCTAAATATTGTTAATAAGAAACGTTTCCATATTTTTCGAACGTAAGTGCACACTATTTATATGTACACAAATTGAAAACATACATGGTATTCGTTCTTTGAAGTTTCCTTGGTGTTTTTTAAGTGAAGACGACAGAGAGAGATAAAGGGTGGCTGTTTTGTGAATGCTCTCGATTTTATCCGTAGTCCGACATATTTACTGATCCAACTAAACGATACTTATAATAAGGAATAAGTACTATGTAAAATAATTCGATTATGGATAATGTTAGTCTAATATACTCGTATTAGTACTAATTTTGCGATAATAGAAAGTATTTGTTAAAAATTTTTTCAAATTGGGAAGAAATGCTATAATACTACAATTATAGTCAATATGCTTCCTTTCAAGTAATCCTTTCAAGTAATGTATATACAGTAATTTATTTATAGAGTTCTCTACAGGGTGTAACTTAATGAAGTTCAGAAATTTTGCCAGGTTATAGTGCTGGTCAATATAAACTAAAAAGTCTTAACAACTATTTATCTATCTTATATATATAAAGACCTATTCGATTATTTTTTGAAATGTCAATACATCTGGCAAACATGGGCGGTATGAAAAATTGAAGATTTCTGAATGGATAAGGAAAAAGTATTCTAAAACAAGGATGTATCAAGAAAAAAAAGTTGAATTTGGATGTTAACAGAAAAAATCGTAATATAAAATGAGATATTAATACATGCATTTGATGTATATACTGATATTCTTGATGTGTGAATTATTCCATAACATGAAAAAAGTATGACTTCACACACCAACAGAAAAATGCTCCATTTTAATATTAAAATGAAACTATTTTTCTTCGTTAAACCAAAACACATCAAAACATTAAGCCGGCACTTCACTTGGAGTAGCTTATTCGAATATTTGCTATATTTGTCCAAAAACGGCGATGTGTGGAGATGCTATTCGCTATTTGTGCTTTATTTGAACAAATAAGTCGAATACCGCTAAGAGCAAATACGCCTGACCGTCCACTTGTCGGTTTTCACTGCACATCAAAGGAGTCAAATAAGCCAAATATTTGCTTGAACTGCCCACACTTGGTTCACATAGTTGCACGCCGCGCTTCGATCGTGATCAACTAGTGCTGTTTTTCATGACAAGTGGTGTTTGTGGCAAAATGGACTGATCGAACCAAAATTTTATGAAGTTTTTGGAGTTGTTTCTACTAAATGCAAGCTTGCATTTGGGACTCCAAACATAGCAGACATAAAAATAAAAACAAACTAAACGATGCATTGATAGATATTAAAAATTATATGGAACAACCGTGCACATTGCGGAAAAAGATGGAATCTTCCCCATGGTTTTTAAATATCTTCGTAGTTATGTAGATAAATCATGTAATGATAACAAGAAGCATGGTAAAAATAAGCTGCTGTTGCTGTCAACGCATCCATGAGTGTAGTGTTCACTGGTTTTCAAAAATACTTGGCATTTTTGAGTGTTTTGCGATATGTGTGGATGGCACGTTTGGAATATTTCCGAGTACATAAAATATTTGGACGATATAACAATACAAAACAAAAATACGCTAAAGCCAAGTGAACTGCCGCCTTTTACACTCAAAAGAAGTAACATCGTTTTTGCAGTGCACGAAGTATCACACAATGGTTACGTGTACTCGATTGGAACAAAAGCGGATTGACCAATGTTGCCATGTTTACTGTTACATTAACTTTGGTCAGTTTTTTTTGAATACAGTTGGCAAGACGTTTAGTATTTTCCTTTAATAGGAATGGTAGAGAATGTTTTTAATGTTGTGTTAAGTTGATAAATTTCGTGCTCTTTTGCAAATAAATCGTTAAATATGCACTCAAGTGTTTACTTTAATTGACAACTTTGTTTTTTTTTTCTCACAAAACATAAACTTTTGACATATGTCAATTTATAATGACCAATCCTATCACCTACCAGAATATATTACACCCTGTATACACAGATTTTCTAGAATGGATATACCAAAAATTGTTTATTTGAAATTTGTAAAATAACATAGTTACAGATGTAATAGTAGATTATAAGCTCCAAGTCACAATAAAAGTTCCTAACAATTATTAAAGTGCTAACAATTATTAAAAAATATATATTTGGCATGTTCGCTGTTTTTAATCAAGTTCAAAAAAAGAAGTCTGCATCCAGGTTTTTATGTTTGTTCAGGCTATTGCTCGCAAACGGCTGAAGGAATTTCGACTGTTTATATTGGATCCTGTTCCGGTGGATCGCGAAGTGGTCCCTATTTTCATTAACATAGCTTATACCGTTTTTTAGAAATTATGTTAATTTTTTTTACAGATTTTCTTATGCAGTAAATTTTGGTGGAGTCGCTGATATGAAAAATATGGGAACATTTTCTGTGCGGAACATGGGGGATAATGAATTATAAAGGAATTGGATTAGTTCCGGAGGGTCCCGAAGTGGTCTCATTTTGTTTTTCAATAACATAGCTTGTACAGATTTTTTGTAAATAGGGAAACACTTTTTACGGCATTCTTATACAGTAAGCTTTGATGGAGTTGCTGGTATTAACTGCTCGGAACTTGGAGTAAATTGTAAATAAATTGACTTAATCAAAATAAATGTCAGTTATTATGTACTTACAGTGTGTATTCATAAATCATTTCTTTTTATTAATAATTTTAAGAGAAAAAGTTATTCTTCATAAACAGATTGGCATGGTCTAAAACGTAAATAGTAATCATTCCATGTCACATTTTTAACTGTAGACGAGGTTTGACATCAAAGAGAAATTTTGATTACAATTTAACGTATTTCTGTAATTTTACAACTATACACTAATGGAAAAGCTGTGGAACTTTTGGTGTGTCACAAATGTAAAAACACAGTTTTACACCCTAACACCAAACCTTTATGCTAAACACTCAACGCCGTTTTAACAACTCTAAGTTGTCATCTTCAAGGAGTAAACCAATCCAAATCGAAATTACAATTTTCTCTAATTTATACCTACCAATAAACTATTACTTAAGTAATTAGTACAAAGGGTAATCCTAAGTACCTTAATTCTAACTAACTTATGTAAATTAGGATAATCCTTAATTACCTACCTACTTTTATGCTACATTATTAAGTAATGACATTTTTAATACTTATTTTATGGATTCTTAGAAAGTAAACTATACAATGAACTGTATGGACAACTTAGAGTTGTTGAAACGGCGTTGAGTGTTTAAAATAAAGGTTTGGTCTTAGGGTGCAAAACGGTGTTTTTACAACAATACACTAGTTTTCAACAAATATACCAATTTTGTTTAAAGTGAGGTACTTTTATATTTTTATAATATCTCAAATTGTATCAAGCAAAGTTTATTAGAATTGAAAACTGCATCCATTTGTGCTGTATTATTAAAAATTGTGATTAATTAAAAGTTGTTTGGAAATAAATCGAAATAAATGTCAGTTAATCAACTTCAAGGTGGAGGTTCACAGTTGATTTCTATATACAGTGTGTCTTCATTAGTTGAATTAAAACGGAAAACGGTCTAATGAATATTATTTAGAGAAAAAGTTATTCTTTATAAAAATATTTGCATGGTCGGAAACGTATACTGGAATCATTACGTCACTATTTCAACTATATACGTCAGCAAATATGAATTTTGCTTAAAACTAGGTAACCTTTATTTTTCATAGTAAGTATAAAATTTTTTTATCAAACTAGAGTAATAAGAATTATAAAATGCATCTAATTATGCCGCATTTCTAAAAATTGTACGTATAATATATCTTCATTTCACTTTTCAAATTGTTTACTAGGTTAATAAAGAATATACGGTTTGTTTGAGTTAAGTACATTTATTTTTAAAAGTGACTCAAATTGTTATCAAAGTTCATTAGATTTGAAAATTACATCCTATTATGCTATATCAATTAAAACTGTATAAAGATTTATTATAAGATTCCGAAACTATTAAATGAATATCAGCATAATTACCAGACTTACAGAATGATGATACTCCGATCGTTTATATAGTGTATCTACCTAAGTTAGAATCATATACAATTTTTTTTTTAAAATATATACTTATTTAGAAAACAAGTTATTCTATGCAACAGTAAACGAAGTTGGTCAAACTAATAAATGATGACTAAAAGTAAAATACTTTATTTTAGGCAATATCGAGATTTGAAAACTGTACTTCAAAAAAATGAACTAAAAAGTATGAAATAATTTTTTGCTACAACAATTAAATACTTTTTCTGAAGTCGGTGCCAATTTGTACAGCGAAGTTGTGAAATACAACTTATAAATGTACTTCCTAAAATAGTTTCACTTTAGCTTGGCACCGACTTCACAAATATGATTTAAATGTTGTAGCAAGACATTATTTCATGATTTTAGTTAATTTTTTTTGGAGTCGGTTTTTTATAAATGTATTTATTGTATTGCTGCAAGATGCGATTGTCTATATGATCAGCGCTAAATAATTCATACAGCTTTGCGTGATATTTCTCATTTTCTGTTGTTTTCTGTAATAAAAATAACACACTTTTCTAAGTACAATGATTTAATAGAAATAATATTTATTTATGAGGAGTTTTTACCCGAAAAAATTTTCTTTACGAAATCTTCGGGTGTTTTCAGAGGCTTGTGAAATCAGTTATAGGACTTCGCTACACGGTATTCAACAGAACAATGAAGAGGTAAGTAATTCTGGAAGACCTCATTAATGCGAAATGGTTGAACCGAGAAAGAAGTTTAAGAAATTGTAAAAAAGGATCCAATAACGAGCACTGAGTCCTTATCATTTCAGGTAGAAGGTGTTCATAGTAAACAGTGAAAAATAATACAAGAACCATTTTATCAATACCATTATCAACCGGTACAAACATTACAATACGAAGAGTATCCTAGAAGAGTTGAATTTTGCCAGTATCTTTTACAACATAAATGCAAATTTAACCAAATTTTGATTATCAATACTTTACAAGAAATTGGAAATTGGGTAAATAATTTCCAAAACATCCAGTAGAAAATTCATCTACTCCGAGAGAACCCATTTTTAGATCATCGTAGTATTTGTTATGCTTATTAGGTTTACTTTTTGCCAAGTGACATTCTTCAAAATCCTCTACCTAGTCTGTTGGGAAATTTAAAAACAGTTTTGCACCCTAACATCAAACCCTAATTTAAACACAACGCCGTTTCAACAACTCTAAGTTGTCATTATCAAGGAGTAAACCAAACAGTTTGGTTTACTCCTTGATGGTGATTTTAGAATGTACCGTGAATTTCAATATAAGTTTATTGGAATCATTATATGTCTAAAGGACGGTCATTTTATTTATTTTTTTTTTTGAAAATTTTGACAAAAAATATTTTTTTGGAAACAAATAGGGCCAGGTCAAAAATTGACAAAATTTGCCTGAATAAAACTTGAAGCTTCCTAAATCTTTGGAAACTGTTCAAAAAAATTATACGGAGTGCTCAGAAAATGGTACTGAATTCGGTTATCTTGAAAATCGTATTACTCTTTTTTTTTCAAATGGTAATCCCATTTTTCTCCACACTAGTTGATTTTTCGCTAAAAAGTAGTACTTTATGCTTTCAAACCTAAATTAAACGGTTTTACATACACTTGAAAAAATTAAAATTTCGGCCTAGTTATTAGAGATATCTGAATTATTAGTAGGCTTTATGAATGACCCGACAAAAAACAAATATATATTTATTTGATTTGATTAATATGGATATTAAAATAGTCGGTGAAACTTTTCCCACGCGATATCCGGATAGACCAAAGCATACTCATGACAACATGACGCAGATCATTACCAACTGTAAAACACCTATGCATTTCATTAAAAACCAAAACAAAATTAATATGTCGCAGATAATGGATGCGGATTATCCACAATTGTAAAACACAAATACGGGAACAAACAAGAAATTGAACAAACTATAGTAAATGTTCGAACTGGTTGCCTGCAACTTCCAAACATTTAAAAATCCTTCTTGAAAATCCAGATGAGTGTAACTCTGAATTTCTGATGGAGGATGTGATAGAAATGCATTTCTATTTTCTGGCAATCTACTTTTGTTGTTAGCGATGCAGCATTGACTATATTTTTTATTCAACACTAAACAAAAAAGACTATAATAGTGATATCGGGAGAACGAGGGGGACATCAATGAGATCCAGTGTTCGCTATCCAACAAACTCCATCATAGTTATTCTGTATCTTTCTGCATCTACTGAGGAATTTTCTGGATATGCTCTGAAACATGCGAAGACTGTAACTTCTTTCCCTTCAAGTTTCCTTTTTCTTGCTTCTTCACAAACTGCCCGTCTGTTTTGCAATTTTGAATGAGCCGAGTCACCGTGTTATGAGTGAGCGTTGGTCTATTTCGGTATCGAGAACAGAACTTAATTGTTTGTTGATATTTCAGCATTTGTTTCTTGTCAGTTATTTCCAAAAGCCTAGTGATAATCTGATTCTGAAATTATACTTTTTTCAAGTTTATACATAAACCTTTTAATTTACGTATGGGGGTTTAAACATGAACTCCCCCTATTTTTTAGCGTAGAATCCACTATGGTGCCATTTAAAAAAAAAAAGAGTTACACGATTTTCCAGATAGCCCGATTCGGCGCCAATTTCTGAGCACTCCGTATATTCTTTCGAAAAGTTTCCAAAGATTTAGGAAGCTTCAGGTTTTATTCAGGCAAATTCTGGCAATTTTTCACCTGGTCTTTTTGTTGCCAAAAAATATTTTTTTTGTGGAGAGCAACATTTGTCAAAATTTTCAAAAAGTTGAGGTAACTTACAACTGGAGCTCTTCAGACATATGATGCATCCAATAAATTGAAATTCATGGTAGATTCTAAAAAGGCTATAAAAGACTGTTTCATTAAAAAAAAACAAACTGTTGGTCCACTTTCGGTAGAACCGGAAGTCTTAGAAACCAGCTCCTCGAAAACTACCCGTATACTAATTTTTAAATTATTACTCCCAGTAATTTTTCATATTCATATCGACTCAGCTCATGCCCTGACCATAAATATAAAATTAACCATAACTTGAAAACCATCAGTCATCGGACTTTGAGGCCATGAAGACGTTTACTTCGTTGAGATCTACAAAATATAAAAAATTCAGCCAAATCCAAAGGGGGCAACTTTCCATCAGGAATGTGAGGGGTCCTTGACTGAACCTTAATAAAATGCATAGAACCAGTTCTGTAAAGTTTGATCCCCAGAGCATTAATAAACGAAGTAATTTTAGAGGTGCCACAAGGATTTTTTTAAATTGTATTTTGAAAGTCATTTGCAGTGACCAGTCGCTAAGCTTTACCAGATTGTAATAGCAGATTTAAAGGATAAATTCGCACCAATTTTTCAATAAGTTGCAGTTAAAGAGATTTTTTGTAAGTATATTAATCAATTTTTGAACAGAATATATTTCTAAACCTTAGCCCAAAAGTAATTGACTGAAAATGTTAAAGATACACAAAAAATCCGGAAAAGAACCGTATTATGAGAGAAGTGACATTGTAGATGAGTCAGATGAGTAAATGATGACAGAACAACAAATTCAGCGTCCTAATTTTTTGAAGGCTTAGTATAAAGCGAAAATGCTCAGATACAAATTAGTATGATGTTCTTGAATTAGTAGACAACTTACAAATATTTAATGTATAAAAATTAATCCTGTCAAATTTCCATATGTATCTAACTTGATAAACTATAAAATATATGGAAGTTGAATAAAGTTTTTGGTCGACATTTAACACAAGACAAAAGTAATGGAATTTGTTCTATTAATTGGAATACTTCCCAGAAAATGTCAAATGCTCGCATACGTTAGACCTCATTAGATTTCATGCAATATGAGAACGAGACTTGTTTTTTTGTAGAAGTGGGTTCTAAACAATATGTATAATATCAAAAATAAATGTTTTATCGCGAAATGAATTCCGACATGTTGAAAACAGATTGTCTCCATTTTTTGTCATTTCTATAGGTTGTAGAAGAAATGTTTTAAAAAAATGGAAAATATTCGATTATATGTAAAAATTTTCAATTTTAGTTTGATGTATAAGGTTATTTTTTTTCAGTTTTGGTTACGAATCAATTATTAATGCTAATGTGTAATTCAATTCTTAATTTAATTATAACGGAAAATATTAAGTTAACTTTTAATCAGAATATTTTGTTGACAACATTTCAAAATTTCTACTGTGTTGGACTGTTTAACAATTATATCAAAAATTGTTGTTTGTTAGTACATTCAGACACAAAAGTGTCAGCCAACTTATAACATTTATGACAAAACTAACAAAGAGTTCTAACCCAAATTATTCGTTTACAATTCTAAAAAAAATACCAAATAATATTGGGTAATAATTTTTCCTATTGTAAATATTAAAAAGCAGTTATTCGATAAAACATTGTCTGAGGTTAACACATTTTAAAATTGAGTTATGTGGTTTTATATGAATTGTGTTAAACACGAAAAATCCATTTGTAGGCATACATAAATTGATTGCATAATGACTTTCGGGACATTCTTGTATAATAATTTACACATGAATGACTACATTGCAACCAGTACAAAATAAAAATGTTCATGTCATAATTTCAAATGCTTCTAGCGTTGTCTTATTAAGAATAAATAAACCCTGTAATCATCATGTGGATCTATATTTTAAATACATACTATTAAAACATAAATGAGATAACTTTAATTTAAGAAAAACCAAATCAATCATTCAAAAGAAAGAATTACAGACTGGAGACACATAAAAATGAATTATCTATCCCCAAAGTTAATAAAAACTAGCGGTCGCCCAGTGGTCGAAATTCGCCCCTAATTCATTAAAATTAGGAGTTGAACATAATTGACGTTATTTTGTCTGTATAAGGTATAGAGTTGAGGCGAAATTAGAAAAGTAGGCCAGGCCTAATCATTTGGATCATATTTATAAAAATAATTCACGAAATATTTTTTATTTATGTATATAATTGTAGGATTATTTTTACATAAATATGTCTATGCAACATGTTCGATCTAATTATCGGCGTTTTTTTTTTGTAACGTAAAAGTTTCCGTTTCCGATTTTAAAAATAGAGATGACTTACAACCCAATGAAAACTCTAATATTTAATGACATTTCCATTATCCGCTGATTGATTTGTTGTGCAACACCTTCGGAATATTGTGAAAATTATATTATATTAATGACAGAATTATAATCACAACAAAAAAATACAAATATTATTTTTCTACGAAAGTTAGTACTACATGTCCGAAAAATCAAGACTGATCTATAATTTACAATACTAAATATTTTCCTATTGAACTATAGGCAACTCCAAAGATAGTAAAAGATGGTCATCACTTGGTCTGAAAGAGCGTTACCCAGCCACTGCCGTGAAAAATGGGTCGTGAACTCTAAACTCCGTTTTTAAATAAAATACTTTTATTTGAAATACATATATTTGAATTTCCAACCCGACAATCTAAAAGCGTTACAACTAACTAACTATTATGAGGCAAAAAAAAAGAAATGCCATGAAATATGACCTATAACTGCATGTGTGATCCGTCTGGTCACTGGTCTTCGTGTGGCGACGTAATTCTGTATGCTAGCATAGGCGACGGCTGATATAATTCGTGTTTATCATTTGAAAACCAACCGAGCATATGTAATTACACAGTGGTTTCTGTTGTAGTGTAGAGCGTTTTGGATTTTAATTTTTTTGAACATTTAAACTGTAAATTTTAAAGCCAGCAGTGTACGATTTCAAAAGTAATATATATGTAACGAAAATATATTCTAGTCTAGAGTAAATAATAACCTAACCTAATATATACAAACAAATCTTTAAAATGTTTTTAACAGTCAGAACTTTGCAGCAATGGGACCATGTTATGTAAAATTAATTAACTATAAGATACTCATATTGTGAGAACACATTAATTTTCAGTATGACTTTCACAATAAAAAATTTACTTACCAACGTAGTAAACCGTGACAATTTCTGTTTTATGTAGAAAATATTATGAAATAGGAATCACATAGTGTTAATTAATAGTACTTAAATACACCTATTTTCTGTGAATTGAAATTGAAACCTTGAAAATACGTTGAAATCTTGTCTTACTGAATTGAAAACTTTTAACTTAATCGCTACAAAGGAATGAAATGTCAAAATTTAACTAAAATTTCCGCCAGATGGCTAAGCATTCAGTGCTGTCAGATGTACCTATTTATCGTGAATTTATGCATAATTTTAGAATTTTCTGTAATCTTAGTTAAAATTATATGAAATTTACCCGACAAAAATAAAAGGACTCTAAATAAAAAGTATAATGTTAAAATAAAGAAGATATCACAAATTAATTGATGAGGTGCAACATAATTCTGATTTTAGTTGACAAACCATATTTAAAATGCAATTAAAGTTGTAAACTGCAAACTTGCGAGCGCCCAATAAACGGCGATTATTATGTATTATAATGTATTATAATTTTTCGTTGGTTCTATTTCAATAGCATGACTATGTAGGCTACCTTTAGCGAGGGGCCAAAACTTTTAGTTTTATATTTAATTTAGTTTGTCTTTCACATTGGAGTCAACCTATCTTATGATTTTCTGTCCAAGCAATCTGGCGGCACTGTTTGGCATTGAGAGTATGAATTTAAATAAAGATTTTTTTATTATTTTAATGTTTAATTATTGAACCAGTATTATAAATTAATTATGGCATTCGGAACTAAAGATGGTCTGTAGCTACTAAACAAAACAAAAATAAAGCAAATCAGTTGAATGATGATGATGAATATCGTTAAAATGATGTTAACCATATATAAATATTACATAAGGTAATATTTTTGAACTTACACTATTCAGATTCATCTAAAAATGTCTTGTAAATATTCAGTGAGTAAATTAGAAAGAAATGGAAATCTTTATTCAACCATTTTGCAGTTTCCAATTCAAGGCGAAGTCGTGAAAAACTACAACGGTACACAAAATATAGTATGAAGCTTCAATACTACATTCAGTTACCATACTTACGTACATATATCGACTTTAGTCCACTATATATTGATTCACTTTATTATTCAACACAACTATTCTCATTTATTGATTTATTGAATTTCTCAATATCCAGGTTCCCTAGAGAGTTATTGAAAATATTTCTTTTCTATTATCTATTAAAATTTAACATTGCCCTTAAAATCCCTTATTTAATACCTTCAATCTGTTTATTGTATAATTCATCCATGTTACTTATCATGCTATTTCATAATACATAATGTTAATAGATTCAACACACCTACTGTGTATTGAGCACATTTATTCTTACTACATACAACATTTATTTAGTTTTCTCATTGAACGGACATCTTACTGTATGCTTTTAATCAAATATTAACACTAATAATATTCTTAAATATCAAATTCGGTGTTATGAAGTACGCCACATCTGTGATTTAAAAAATCTTGAACGTAGGATTAGAATGTTTATTAGAATGAAAAGCAAATTTTGGTTTTGCTATTGTATATTAATTAGTTGTTATATTTGTTTATTTACTATAATGAATTGATTTTCTAGAAAGGGCCAGACTCTTAATAAATAACCCGGTCATTTGTCACGTTTGTTACAGAAAATACGTAAGTTGTATTATATCAATGCTTTGAGCATTTACATTCTAGAGGATGTTTAGAAAGAGAGAGAGAGAGAGAGAGAGAGCAATAAAAAGTGCAACATGCTATTTCATTTGGATAATTACTGTATCCTGCAGTCCATCGAAACTTAGTTGACAACAGAGTGAAAATGCATGCTGATCTCTTTATCGCGCTGTCTTTCTCAAGTGGTCACAAAATTGGTGCATTGTATTCTACCTCCTGTAGTATAAGTTCAAACATATCAATGTCAAAAAGTGTCGGAACCAAGTCTCCCAATTTTGCATTTCACTACCCTTGTCATTCATTTTCATATGCGTAGGTGTGAGCCTCCGTTCCAAAGCTTTGGCTCCAAAAAGTATACAGCATGTGGCAGCAGTTATAATTTTAGTGTTTTAAAACTCGTACTGCACCGCTTCAGGCTACCTTGGGAGATGAATAATTCCTAAAAAGTCTGTACTTTCCCAAAGCATAGATATTGTTACGAAATTTACCCAAAGCCGACCCTGTGTCATTTCAGCACGACAACAAACGCTTCAAGATAAAAAAATACGATTCTCGAAAAGGCTCGGCAGCGGAAGGAACGATGTTGTTTTCTACTGGAGAATTCTACGCTGGTGATATAAAAGAAGAACGCCACGATCGCCAGGCAGTTATACCGCGACGACTAGCTTATATGAAAATGTATTGTGAATCAGCTGTTTTAAATGTAAATAAAGTTCTAGAAAGTGAAAGTAAATATTAGTTGTTATAATTTTTAAATTGAACCCACGAAGTACAGTGCAATTTGGTGTCAGAAGTAAAGGATTAGTGCAGTTATGGAAACTCGAAGTATGGAAAAAACCGACGAAACTACCAGAAAAATTATCAAACAGGTTACAGAGGGACTAGACGAAAAAATAGCACAGATTCTAGAAAAACGTGACAAGGAGGAGAAACAACATCAAGAAGAAATTCAACAAAGGTTAGTGAAATCTTTTGATGATAAACTTAAAGTTGAATTAGGAAATCTTGCCACTAATATCGATGAAAAACAACAAAATCTGGTTTCCACGATGAAAAGTGAACAACATAATTTAATTGAGGGATTGTTCTCGAAATTTGAACAAAAACAAGATCAAATTGAATTAAATCGACACGAAACTGAACAGAAAAGACAACTGCAATTCGAACAATTAATGCAAATAGTAGGACAAGTTAATGAAACAGTTAATGAAAGAATGCAAATAGTTGAGTCAGATATAAAAGAGATAAATGATGACATTAAGACCATAAAAAATACCGTGGATACTCTTGAAACAAAAGTAGACGATCTTGATTCCATCCAAAGCCAGGTAAAATTTGAAATCAGTTCCATCAAGCAAACAGTACACACTGAAGTACAAGATAAAATCTGTGCCATCCAAAATAAACTAGAAACAGAAATTAAAAAAATGCAACAGGACTTACAGCGAGGAAAATACCAGAACACCGTGAGTACCAAAGGTTCCTTTAGTAAACCACCCACATTCGACGGCAGTTCATCTTGGCCCATGTAAAAACGGCAATTTGAGGCCGTGGCTACAGCTAATGTATGGGATAATCATGAAAAATCCACATCTCTGGTAATTTCCTTAAGAGGTCCGGCCCTAGAACTCCTCCAGAGCATTCCAGTCGATGAACAAGGCAATTTCGACAAGATCATCGCTATCCTAGACAAACGTTACGACAATCAATCCTTGAGCCAGGTATACCAAGTCCAACTGAGTGGAAAAACCCAAAAATCCGGTAAAAGCCTCCAAGAATTCGAAGCAGAAATTAGACGGTTAGTTCACTTGTCCTACCCAGACCTGCCAGAGGAAACGAAAGACCAGTTGGCCACACAGAGTTTCATAAACGGCATCAGAGATGTGGAAGTACAAAGAAATTTAAGACTGAGTGGCGTCAAGAAAAGTAGTGAAGCTCTACTTCGGGCTTTGGAAGTAGAGGCCGTCATGATCATGTCCAAGCCGAGGGTCCGAGCAGTTTCCTTCAACCAGGAAGAGTCAGAGTCACAATTTCAAGCGCTGCTGGCTGGTCTGAACAAATTATTAGACTGGTCACAAAGAACTGGCACCAGAGGGGCATGTTACCGCTGCGGTCGGACAGGGCACTTCCAACGTAATTGTCGAGTGAGGCCACCTGAACGATCACCGACCAGGGGTAACCAACAGAACAGCCACATGTCCAGGGACCGTCAGTCAGTCAGCATAGGGGGGCGAATGCTGACTGTCCCTCCACCAGCCCCCAAAACGTTATCCATCCGGGGATTTTGCCGAGATAGCGGCAGCCTAGTCATCAGAGGCACCATCAACGGGCGAGCAGTTACCATCACCATCGATACCGGCGCCGCTGTGTTCATTGCCAAGTCCAGGGTTTTGAGAGCATCAGAAATTCGGCCAGTTACCAATAACATCCAGCTCAGAACAGTCACCGGCGAGTCCATGTCAATACAGGGTGAGGCAGATGTCGTGCTACAGATAGGGGACAACATGATCCGGCATAAGGTCCTGGTAGCGAATATTGAGGACGATTTTATACTGGGAATGGACCTAATTAGCCAGCATGGATTTATGTTCGACCCGAGATATGATGTTCTTCGGTTCCTGAATGAGGAATTTGTATTGACACGGCCCGTCAACACATCAGTCACGCCCATAAAAATTGTGGCAAAGTCTTCAGCTAGAATTCCCGGTCGAACAGAACAGATTATTCATGGGCAGCTAGACAGCAATCCTGGGAGCTGCGTTGGAATGGTGGAGCCCGTACACACAGCTCATGACTACTTGGTTGGACGGGCTATAGTTAAAACCGGACGAGATATACCAATCAGAGTCCTGAATTTGTCCAACAACGACATTAGAATTGCCAATGGTCAAGAGATAGCTTGTTTCGAGTCAGTAGAGACCATCATCAATTGCGAAGAAGAGTACCAGACGTCGGTGAATGAGACAGGGCCCGATAAAGAGTTCCTACAACAGTTTGCTGACCACTTGACACACTTGACAAAAGAGAACCAGAAGAAAGCCAAGCAATTTATCACAAAACACTGGCAAATTTTTAACAGTAAAAATGGAACTACCGGTCGCACCAACATCATCCAGCATCGAATAGATACCGGAAAGGCTCAACCCATCAGAATACCACCTAGACGACTACCATTGGGGCAACAACAGGCAGTCGAGGAAAACATCGAGTCCATGTTACAAAATGGAGTTATTGAGCCATCCATCAGTCCATGGTCTGCTCCCGTCGTGCTAGTTAAAAAGAAAGATGGAACCACCCGATTTTGCGTGGATTACAGAAAGCTGAATGATGTCACGAAGAAAGACAGCTATCCACTACCCCGAATCGATGACACTTTGACCACACTAGCAGGCTCCCGTTGGTTTTCCACACTAGACCTAAAAAGTGGATATTGGCAGGTTGGTCTACACGCAAACGACAGAGAAAAGACAGCGTTCTCCACCAGTAAAGGGCTGTTTCAGTTCACGATCATGCCCTTTGGGTTATGTAATGCACCCGCTACATTTGAGAGACTAATGGAGTATGTACTGAGCGGGTTAACATGGAGGACGTGCTTAGTATACCTCGACGACATTCTAGTCATGGGCCAGACATTCGACGACCATCTGAAGAACCTGGGCGAAGTATTCTCCAGAATTAATAACGCCAACCTGAGACTCAATCCGAAGAAGTGTTCCTTGTTTCAAAAAGAAGTAGAGTTTTTGGGCCACGTAGTGTCCGAGTCAGGAATCCGCACCAACGAAGACAAGATAGAAGCCATCCGTGATTGGCCAGTTCCAAGAGACAAACATGAACTCCGAAGCTTCTTGGGCCTCTGTTCATACTACCGGCGTTTTGTTGAGGGATTTGCCACCATCGCCGCCCCTCTACATCGGCAGACCACTGATAAAGAGACCTTCCATTGGAATCAGGATTGCGAAACATCATTCAGGCGACTGAAGGCAGCACTATGTTCCAGCCCAATCCTAGCCTTTCCTACACAGTCCGGCAAGTTCATCTTAGACACAGACGCCAGCAACACAGGTTTGGGGGCCGTCCTATCCCAGGTGCAAGATGGTGAAGAGAGGGTGATCGAGTACTACAGCTGTGGATTCTCGAAGCCAGAAAGAAATTATTGCGTCACCAGAAAAGAACTTCTTGCAATAATAAGGGCTGTAGACCATTTCCACAAATACCTGTATGGTCGCCATTTCTTAATCCGAACAGATCATGCCGTACTCAAATGGCTGCTGGACATGAAGACACCGGAAGGACAACTGGCCAGATGGATGGAGAAATTACAGCAATACGACTTCAAGGTGGAACACCGTGCCGGCCGGTTGCACAATAATGCCGATGCCCTATCCAGAAGACCCTGTAGAGCGGAATGCAAGCATTGTCTGAAGACGGAACAGCGAGAGGGTATCTCCATCAGGCAGATCCGAGTGCAGGCCAATGAAGACAGGACAACGGAACAGTGCATCCAGGACCAAATGGCTGATCCAGACATCGAACCAATCTTGTCACTCAAAATGAGAGGGGCACCCAGGCCACGATGGGACGAGGTAGCTAGACACTCCGGCGTGCTGAAATCGTTATGGGCTCAGTGGGACTCTCTACGAGTAGACAATGGAATGCTCAAGCGAGTTTGGGAAAGCGCTGATGGACGAGAAACCAAGTCTCAACTGGTAGTTCCGAAGAAAAAGGTACCAGCCATCCTGACCGAAGTACATGACGGAATTACCGGAGGCCACCTGGGCATGAATAAAACCCTAGACAAAGTTCGCCAGCGGTACTACTGGGTGAATTACTTCGAAGACGTCAGAGCTTGGTGCCGCAAATGTGCCACATGTGCCGCCAGTAAGGGCCCGAAGACCTGGACCAAGGGCAGAATGCAGTAGTACAATGTGGGCGTCCCATTTGAGAGAATTGCCATCGATGTCGCCGGTCCGTTTCCCGAGTCTGAGAGGGGGAACAAATACATTCTGGTCGCAATGGATTACTTCAGCAAATGGCCTGAGGCATATGCGATACCCAACCAAGAGGCAACCACGGTAGCGATGGTGCTAGTAGAACAACTATTCAGCAGGTTTGGCGTCCCGATGGAATTACATTCAGACCAGGGGCGTAACTTCGAATCGAATGTATTCCAGAAGGTCTGCACGATGTTGGGGATCAGGAAAACGAGAACAACACCATTACACCCACAGTTAGACGGAATGGTGGAAAGATTTAACCGGACCTTGGAACAACACCTATCCAAGGTCGTCAGCAATAACCAGCGTGATTGGGACGAGCATATTCCCCTATTCCTGTTGTCATATCGCTCTGCTGTACATAATAGTACAGGCCTGACCCCAGCCAGGGTCTTATTCGGAAAGGAGCTGCGATTACCAAGCGACTTGGCATTTGGCTCCCCCGAAGAACCTCCCCAAGACATCGACGATTATGCCGACCAGCTCCGACATAACATGCTGGCAATACACGACTTAGCCCGAACGCAGATGTTGGCCACCAGTGACCGGATGAAGACGCGATACGACCTCAAGGCCAATTCAGCCGGGTTCCAGGAGAGGGACAAAGTCTGGCTGTACAACCCCCAACGGAGCAAGGGTAAATCCCCAAAGCTTACACCCGCCTGGGATGGTCCATACGAAGTGGTCAAGAGGCTGAATGATGTCGTCTACCGGATCCGTCGAAACCCCAAGGCTAAATTGAAGGTGGTTCACTTAGATCGACTCGCTCCCTACCATAGAGGGGATGTTTCTGATCGGGACGATCAGAATTAAAGGGGGGGCAGTGTTACGAAATTTACCCAAAGCCGACCCTGTGTCATTTCAGCACGACAACAAACGCTTCAAGATCAAAAAATACGATTCTCGAAAAGGCTCGGCAGCGGAAGGAACGATGTTGATTTCTACTGGTGAATTCTACGCTGGTGATATAAAAGAAGAACGCCACGATCGCCAGGCAGTTATACCGCGACGACTAGCTTATATGAAAATGTATTGTGAATCAGCTGTTTTAAATGTAAATAAAGTTCTAGAAAGTGAAAGTAAATATTAGTTGTTATAATTTTTAAATTGAACCCACGAAGTACAGTGCAATATAATTAAAGTAAATTTTAGAAACTTCATAGTGTTTAAAAAATTACTTGTTTCCCAGAAAATTAAAGAATTTGTGAAAATCAGCTAATATCATACTGGTAAAATAATACATTATAGATAACTTTTGTTAAGAAACTTTTGACTGCAACCTGAAGCAAGAACCGAAATTTGTAAATTTTTCCACAATTATTTATTTATAAATAACTTTTTGACATTGTGCTCCTAGACAGAGTTATTATACATATTCTCTAGAACCCTTATGACGCTAACTGATTTAGGAATATAGTATAAAACATTTTTTTATAATCTAAAAAAATATGGCTTTAATCTTGGAAGAAGTTCCTGAAATGAATAGAACTACTTCATCTGACTTCGTCTATCTTTTCAATTCAGCTGTTATGTTCCATTGTCATCATTTTAATGAATTGTGAATAATAGTTACCACTTAATAAATTAGGATTAAGGGCAACGCATTTCCCATGCTTTGTCGTTATTTCATCTAACAAAAACGTAATGGTTCTTGTTGGATACGAATCAAGTTTTTTTTTTGTATTTTCTAAGGAATCCCTTTCCAGAACAGTGATTGATGAAAATGCTTTTTACAAAATTACTTATATGAATGACTAATTGATCGCGGTATTATACAACGCACTATTTTTGGATTTAAATGTCTGCTGGTGTCACATTTCCACCATTTGATGTAGATGATTGAGTGGTTTACTGTAAGACTAGTTATTAGTCAAAATTTTGAGTACTTCTTTATGTGAGGAACAATACGATAATAACTGTACGGTTCAAGAAGTTGCTCCTATACTAAAAAAATATATAAGTGGATATGAGACGAAAATGTAAGGCATGAAATTATTTAACAAAAGGATTACTGATTGGTAGCATTTTGCATTAACGTAATTTTAATAGTATGTAGATAGATTATTACAATTTTCTAGAACAAAATGATATATTTTAGGAGAACTTATAAATATTTTGTTTTATATGCATATTAAAACAAAACAAAATTTTAAATTTATTTATTATGTATACCAATACAAGATTTTGTTCATTTCCATTCTCTTATTAACTGAATTATTGAACAAAGCTCATTTCACTAATGTTGTGATTCATCCTGTGATTTTGTTTATTTAAAGTGAACACTATCAAACAAAAATTGGAGACTTGCATAAGAATCAAGAAATGATATTACAGTACAGCATGCATTTGGATCTTGGACTGATAGTTGTTCTTGATTGACCAGCTTCACCCTACTACATTCATATATATGTTTCGGTATTCTGTTATGCAAATGTTGTTTACTCATAAGATTACCACATTGCCATAGTTAGTATTGCATATACCACCGGTGTTTAATCTTTAAAATTAGGACTAGTTAAGTTTTTTTTATATTCTACTATACTCGTGTTCAATTAACTGAAATTTTAAAACCACGCTAGACTTTACAACTTTTAACCATACCATTGTAATTCAAGTTTAATTTCTCCAATCATATAAAATTAATACCATTCAAGGTACTCAAATCTGCAATTATAGAGTTATTAGAATCTTTTTGCTCTCTCCGAGCGGTTTTTGATCATCTGCATCCACAACTTCAGATTGTCATCGGAATGATGTTAACTGACTAAAACATACAACAAACTTACTATATGAAAATCTCTGCTTCTTTGTGATCTTGCGTTCCTTAAATTTTGCAGAACCCATAACATCATTCCGAGCACTTTCAAACTAAAACATCACCCTACTTCACGTTCAGTTTCCAGTATTCTTAACAAAGAAAGTTTCGCCCTGTTACGACATTCCATCCATTCAATCAGACATCATCTTGACCAAACCAACCGAAATTTGTATCATTGCTACTCGTCATTACATACTTTCAACTCTCATCCAATTCTGTAAGACAATTTTGATTGCATTTCGAGCTATAAAGCTGCACACTTGGCTCAAAAGAAAACAGTGACTCAAAAACATAAACGAACAGGACAAAAACAAAAAGCTGCTGTTAATTCACTTCCTCAGACGAGATCCACAACTTTTCAGACTTCTCCATAGACTCTACCAGTTTATAGGTCCTATCCAAAGGTTTCAATTTCGCAGTGACGCCAAAAAGAATCCCAACTGAAAGAATTATTTCTCAAGTTGAGGTAGGTTTGGTTGAGTTAACAGATATTGAGGCTGAAGATACTCGTCAAGACAACAATGACCTAACTATTCTTCCTGCAGATAAAGGTAACGTGACTGTTCTTCTCAACACTCAGGACTATGTCCACAAGGTGAATTCTCTACTCAACACTCCAGACTACGAAAAAATAAATAATAAACAATAATCCTACTACTTACTTAGAGGAAAAGACCAAGGAAATTGTAAGCGGAACACATTTTCCTCTCGACGTTAAAAAGGCCATCATTCCTCGTGAAAAGTCTTTTAAAATTCCCAAAATTTACGGACTACCCAAGATTTATAAGCCGAACATTCGTCTCCTCACCAGTGTCCCCATTTCAGAAACGTTAGATATTCTAAAAACTAAACACAATATTTCCTCTGATATCATCAAACTTGTACAGTACTGTTCTTCTAACACATACTTTTCATTTCAAAACACTCTGTTCAAACAAGTATGGGGACCCGATGGGTTCACCTCTTTCTCCAGTGCTTGCCAATATTTTCATGGAACAAATCGAAACCCAGGCCCTAAACTCGTCTAATTCAAAACCTTCCTGATGGCTTAGACATGTTGATGATACTTTTGTCATTTGGCCTCATGGCAGAGATTCGTTAGACTTTTTTCTAACTGCATCTCAACGGTATACATTCTAACATTCAATTTACAATGGAAATCGAGTCCAACAAAAATCAGCCATGGCAGATTCTCACACACCGGGTATAGGAAACCAAACCATACCAATCGATACTTAAATCCCCAATCACACCATCACCCTGCCCATCATCCAGACCACATTGCGCTCATAATTAGTCAATCGCAACAACCCCCGAATACACCCACCCTATCAGAAACAGACCAACAACACCGGAAAGCCTTCCTTCCGTACATTCGTGGATTCACTGACAAAATAGCACGGATTCTACACCGACATCAAATAAAGACTGACTTCAACACCAGTCAAACTATAGTCAACTTAACCGGGAACCCTAAAAATAAAGTACCTAATGAGGATCCAGAAGATTACAAAATTCCTTGTCGCCATTGCCCACAAAGCTACATTGTTCGTGCCAACAGGCGCGTCAACCATCGAGTATATGAACAGTCTCAGCTATCGTGCATCATCATATCCAAACTTCGAGTACAGTAGGACTATCATATCTCTTAATTCCCTTAGGGCATCCACTATTCGGGAAGCCATAGAAATAGAAAAAAGACCCCTGTCTCTAAACAGACGCGATGACAGCTCGTGCCTTCCCACAGCATGGACCTCCGTAATTGCCAGGTTAAACAAAGCAGACACGCCTACCAACACCCAACCAATCACAACACATCCCCTTCATTACGTGACATCTCCTTCCAACAACCGACCGATAACTATAAATAAAAGAAGCAGAGCAGATTCAAATTCAGTTCAGTTACCTAGTGACTCTTGGGGAGTAGGTAGATTGAGGCTCCGAGTTCGATCTAGACTCTGAAACTCTTTTTCACCTTTTGTCTCTTGATAATGGCTCCAAAGCAGGAATCGAAACGTCGAGCATTTAATAAATTCAGACGGGGTTCTCACCCGGCACCTAATTTAGTTCATAAAAATGTCCGCGGAAGTCTTTCAGATAGATAGTAGATATAAGTTGTTGATTGCTATAGTAAAAATAAAATTCTTTTAGGTCGTCTACGGATAAACTATTTGTATATGTTACCTACATACGTAATTTGACTAAAATTTGACGAGGCAAGCTCGGTTGCCCGAAATAATAATAATCTTAAATATGGAGATTGCATAAATAGTTTTAAAAATAATGTAGTGATAATTTTAGTAATTTTGCCGGAGTAATACATTTTAGCTTTTGACGTTCTTAACTCACATTAATTTAAAAATCATTACTTCTCAAATATGGTAGTTGAGTTCAACACTTCTAGCCGAAATAAATGTAATGATACTTACATTATGTCGTCTTCTTCATCCCAAGCCAGTATACTTATGACCTCAAATGGTCCGTGGGTTAATGGTCGAACTTTGTTCTCGAAAACCTCGCATAGGTGCATAAAGTGTCCATTTTCACCGTCTTCGACCGGTAAACGGATAAGGACTTTCGTGCTGTTCTCGTTAAAAATAGGATGGAATATTGGCTCTGTCCAACCTATGCTCTCCGTCTCCAGGTGGAACTGAAAAATCATCCCATTAGTATTATTTATAAGTAGAACATACGACACAACGGCTGCACGATCGCTAATTTTTGTATAGGACAAAATGATTTAATTCATTAAAGAAAAAATACAAAGAACATTGCAAACTAAGGTAAATCATGTTGAGATTTAACTCTCAAATAATATGTAAATATTAACCATTAGTATAATTTCTGTTGACTACGAAACTGTAAAATTTATTATACTAATAAGCAATTTAATAATATGAGAATAATAAGTTTTAAGCAGCAACAGAAAATGAAAATGCAGGCCCAATTTTGAGAGATACAGGGATGCCTTGCTCAATTGAAGGGACCATGTAAAGATAAACATGAGCATTGTAGTTCTGAGAGCTTGGAGACAGAGAGAAATGACAAAAAATAACAAGACCTATTTTTAAAATTGCACCAAAGAAGAGGGCTGTGTAATAACATGGGTTCAATAGCAATTAACAATTAATCATCTGAGAAAAAGTGTTCTTTCGGCCAGTGGTCTATTTTTATTTCTTCCGAACGCTTCATCTGAAACTGCGATACTTTCGAGGTTTAAAGAAGCAACGAGGTTATTTATTTGATGCATCGAATGATGCACGCATTGTAACAGTACCCAATTTTCTGTTTACTTTAGAATAAGTAAAATGTATTTGTAGAGGCGAGATGTAACACCAACATCTAGGATTTTCGGGGAAACTAGCACACAGAGGTCCCGAATTTGGAGCCGATTCGTATATTGCTGTTCTCCCGTAACTCCTAGATCACGTTAAAATTTTTTTGTTACTTCACCTGTCAGTGGTATTGAATACTCTCTTCGAGGTCTTCATTCTTTTGTTTCTGGTCGGGAACCTTAATCAGTTGCACTTCCCACAATAGAATGTCATCTCGAATACTTATTTACATGTTTGATACATAACAGTAAATTTGTAGACGCGAGATGTAAGACCGACATCTAGGATTTTTGGGGAAACTAGCACACAGGGGTGCTGTTCAGAATTCTATATCAATATTAGAAATCTACGAAGTTACTAAATGCGTCCGTATTACCAGACTAAATCTAAAGCAATATATACCAATTACAAGACCGGCTCCTCGACAGATCAAAGCCATAATACTCAGATTCAGTGAGTTCAACATTATAACGAGGAATCTTGTATCCAAGAGTTTAAATGAAAGTAATATATGCGGGTTTAAACCACATATCCAAAAATATAGAGACGTTCTCCTATTTATGTAAATTTTGTATAAAATCTCCCCTCCTCTTGACGCACTAGATTACCATCAAAAATTCATAAGGTTCAAAAGTCAGTAAAAAATACTTATAAAGAAGTTTACACATACTTCTATTCTATTCTATTCGTGAGAAACATCAACAAGAATAAATAATATATGATTTTTTCTAATGGTAGAAAATCAAAAACCCTCCTTAAAATTATTGCTTCTCAGTGTGAAATACCCAGTAGAGCTACGATGGCCTGATGACAAGCTTGTTGTCTTGTCAAAATTAATGAAAACATCTTCCCAATGTTGAACTGCTCAGTTTATATAGCCCAGAACGTTTGGTGACAAAATTAATAGTAGAACAAAACCAACATAAACGTGTTCTAACGATACAACATGATTGGCATAAATTCATTTTTTTATCGATGCCCTTTTGTTAGTTAACAAAATGTCCACACAAAATCGCCAACAACTTAGTTTTTGGTCCTGTACGCGAAATCTAGCGGTGAAACCGTGTTTGCTTCTATTAGCAATGTTGTAGAGAAATGAAAAACCTACAAAATGAGATACTATACGCTCAACTTCTTAAATTTGTTTCTTAGATAATAGAACTTTAACTCGGAATTTCAATAAAATATTTTTTATAATTGTTTCTAATTTATAGATGAAACATTTGTTCTTAACTCAAAGGGTAGTTATTGTCATATTCGATTCCGTTTTAACAATAAATACTGTAGCCCTGGTCGTTTTTGTAAAATTTTTTTGAAAATCTGTGAAAGACGTTTTTTGTTATTAAAATGTGACCCACAATTATTTTTTTGTAAGTTATGGTTATGGAGGCCATTTTAATGCGCTGAACTCAACGTAAGGCCAACACCATCAGTTGTAAGATATACTCGTACATTGTCCAAGTTGCTTCTGTAGTTCTAGCTTTAAACATATTATTAATTTCATAGGTCATAAAATAAATTGGTGCACTGTTTCTAAGAAATTTTAATGATGTTGACAAAGGTATGTAACTATGACAGTCTCAAAGTTAATAAAAGCTTGTGCCCCAATTACTTGAAAATGTGCTTGATTTCGTTCATCTCATATAATATATACCTATAGTGTCTACTGGTGAATCTACAACCACAGATTAATAAGTTCAAAACAGCTTTACTAAATTGATATCATTTTTGTATATTATTGAAGTAAAGTACTCGTATCTCAATAAAATTACAATCCAGTTGTTTCGTATTTTTCACCTTTCTATATAATTTAATTGATTAAACTTTATTCATTGTCCATACACTACAGAAAAAACAAATACTTCTTATGCTGTGTATGATTGTTTATAATATTCTGTTCTTTTTCTTATATTTTAGAATAAGGTGCATCTACAAGAGTAATTAAATTAATACAATACATAAAATCCACTAAGATCATTAATATTATTTAAATGAACTATGAAAATGCGTAAGAACTAATTATCTATAGTAGCCATATGAATGTAAAATGGAATGTATTTTTTTACTTAACTCTTATGCCTACCAGTTTTTATCTAGAATACAGAACAATACTTCCAATTTACACGTCTTAAAAAAATAAACAGTTGTTGCTAATCAAATGAATTTAATAAACTTTTTTGTCTAATGTCTTATTTGTGCTAATCTATAAGAGTGGCACTGGCTACAATTAATGGCATTAGATGGCGCGTTTCGGTTGTGAAACAGCGTCTAAAGTTAGCAAATAAAGTCAGACGTTGAAATTTATATTAGTATTGATAATTTTTATTTCGTTCAAAATGGGTTAATTTAATATCCACATTATTGAAAAGGATATAATAAAACAGCTAGCTGTTTTTATGTCATGGCCGTAAGAGTAAATGTCTCTCTAAATTCCACAGTTTAACACTGATATTCACTGAAAAATGTATTTCGCGGTCAAGTTATGTTAGGAAACAACAGAAACACGGAACAGCACACCTTTGAAATTTGTCTAGTCAATTTTATATTTTTCGCAAGAAGTTGATGTAGAAATGGTAGAATAAAAATTGCCGAAGGTTATTAGTTCAATTATATGTGTAATTTAAAAAAATATTGGAATCGTATGTTTCCAACAGCTATTTATGTGAATTATTAAATGGAGTATATTGCCATTTCCAATATGTTCATTAGGTAATTCATCATCTTTATCAAAACAAATGTTATGGAATAACTTGACTTCAGTCACCAAACGAGAGCGTAGTTTAAGTAGCAGAAAAGACAAATAAAGATTGCTTCAAAATTGATGCTAATGATTTTAATGTCACTTTTTGGCAAAAAGTTAATGGGCCTTTCATATATATTTTCTCAAAACCCCTCACCTCCAATTTGCAGTACTTAAAATTTAAGGGAAAAATCATTTATATTTAATCTACTATGAAATAATGTAGAAGAATAACATACGGCAGATAACAGATACTAGTAAATTCGAAGTATAAGCCCTAATGACCATGACGGGTTAAGGGTATAAATTCCGTGTATAATCTGAATTTCCTATCATTCGCCTATTAAAAAGTGATGAGATCAACCATTTCAAGATAATGGAAGTCCAAGGAAACCAGCTTCAGACTAACGAAATAGGACTTCATTAATAAACAATATTCTTATTATATTGCCATTGCGCTGTAATAAATTGTAAAATAATTGTAACACTAACGACAATTCACAAATTATAAGAACGAATTAATAGCAATGTTAAAAACAATACTAACAAAAATCATAAATTATGTTGAAAATGGCGTACCTTAGAAACAATGCACGACCTACTCTTCGTCAAATTGATTTCGTTGTTTTTTAATAATCCACTGCTATTATTTTTAATCGGTGCGATGGTATGATCCTCAACCTCGTCGATACTATTAAAATTATCCAGCGTTTTAAGAAAACTCCAAGTTTATAGATCCAGCGGATTAAATTCTGGAGATTGGGCAGGATAATTTTAGGGGTTTTCTAGCATTATTCAACAATTTAGACAAACTGTATCTAATTAGCGATGTAATAATTTATATTTGAAAAAGAACCGACTTCAGCTGACTTAAAATAAAAACCGTTTAGAAACCTTCTGCAATCCATCACTATTTTCAGACATTTTAGCGTATTCTTATCTCTCTCTTTTTCTTCCTTTCTCTTTCTCCCTCTCTAATTTGTATTCTTTGTCAATATTTTCCATATGTATTTTAACTTTTTTATTTTTTTTAATATATATATATATATATAACTTATTGTTCTATCATTTTCTGAACCACCCTGTTCAACTATCATTCAACTCAATACAATATCACAACAGTCCTGAAATCTCTAAAACCACCCTGTATAAGTATAAATCCTCTCCACACTATTGACTCTTTCTAGTTTTCTATTGTTTAAATTATTCCTGTATACCTTCGATTTTATTTCGCCCTGTATGTACCTAGTATTCCATTTATGCAACTGCTCATGGTCTATCCTATATAAGAAAAATCACTCTTTTGAGCCGCTCTTTATGACTATAATTTTCCTGGAACATTTGTTTCAATCACCCGGTATATTCAACTGCTTCTAAAATTTTTGAACCGATGTCTATAATTATACTCCCTCTTACGTTCTATAGTTCAAATATCCTAACTGCTGATGCTTATATAACAAATTTTTGATACACCTGAATAACAATAATTTTACCTTTACTTCAAACCCCTTGTATAAGCAACTACTTGTATTTCAAACTATATAACTTTTTTAAACCGCCCTGTAACTGTAATTCTACTCCAACTTATATTTTAATCATCCTGTATATTCAACTAGTTCTGACAATTTTCAAAACCTTTTGTATAACTGTAATTATTTTCCGCAAATATCCGCTCTTATTTCAACCACCTTGTATACCCTACTACTTATGTGCCAATACAATATTTTTAGAAACACCCCGTATAACTAATTCAATTCTAACTTATATTTCAACCATCCTATGTATACAACGGCTTATGTACCACCTAATATCACATGCACGCACTCACACACCTACAACCGTATACCATATAGAAAGAAGAGTTCGCCGACATGTCTAACAAATTTTCGTTTCGATAAACTAACGGAATATTTTCTGCCATTTCACGAGAATATAACCTCGTCTCTAACAGAAACTGACCTTCAAATGCATCAAATTGAAAACCATTAAGAAGACCCTGTACGATATACTTTCATGGCATATGATGACATTTAAACTAGATATTTATGATAAAAATTTGATATGTTTTGCGTTATAGAAAGATGTACGGAATCAAGCTGGAACATATCTTTGTACAATACAATTTATGATATTCAAAGTGCGTGAGCACTTTTAGACAAAACGGTGAAGATTCATTGCAAGTCGCTGGAATCTAGTCCCTTATTTACTTTTTTTCTGATTTTCTAGAAAACCGTAAATCTCATATTATAGACAATTATATGGGACCTTTCTGTAATGTTCCTTAATATAATGTAATACTAAAGGTGTTGAATTATTCACTCCTTTGTGACAGCATTTTAAATTTACACAAAGCGACAAACCTGATGTTTATCTCTAATAGCTGACAAATATAATTTCTGAAATTTTTTGCCATAGTAAGTCTGTTAAGTATAATGTGTCACCAAAATTTTAAGGGCTCCAACATAGAGGTGAAAGGTTGTTGAGTACAAAATCTATGTCCTATCTACTTATGATTTACTGAAAATTCACCCTTTATTATTCTTGGCATAACGATAGAAACACTTGTAGTTGCAAGCGTAGTTCAAAGTTAATACACATGAAATGAAAGTTAATTTAACCCCTTGAATTAATTTAAGTATTGATTTAGGTAACGGAAACCCACCTCATATATACATATTACTAAATGAATATCTTTTTACACTAAAACTAGGCGACATTCACGTAAACAAGTTTGAAATTTCAGGTACATTAATATGGGAGGTAGGAGGAATGACTGATTTGAACTAAAAAGAAAAACTGCTTGATATCAAGGTAGGTAATTTTTACTGGGATGTTTTGCCCAACTTATCCCTAGCCATTTCATATTGCTATAGACTTATAAACTCAAAAGTTTCTTTATTACTTCATAGGTTTCACCATATAAACAACATCAAATATGTGATAGTTTTACGCCAGAATACTTCCGTTTTGATGGCGCCTGTATTTTATAGATGCTGATATCAGTTTCGCGCTAAAACATTAAATTCGGTTATATGCATGAAATATATAAAGAATTATTACAGATTTCAAAGAGATAAAGGACGGGAAACTGATGACGGTTCGTGTCTAAAAAAATATTTTGTCTTGCAAAATCTGGAAAAGACATTAAAATAAGTAAACTAAAATCACTGGAAAATCTATCTTAGGCGAAAGCAAGAAATGTATTTAATTTATTTTACTAGTTGGAAAGATTTATATTGTAACAACAAAAAAATATTGTTGTTTTATATGAAATATTTTATGAAGAGATTTGAAAGTTTTATATTCCGGTATTTAAAATATCTATAAAAAAAGAGCTTTAACAACATTACAGATACGGTCAATTGGACTTTTCGACAAATATGAAACTTTAAATGGGGCGGTTTTTATAACATGTTCTTGGATACAACACCTTTAAGGTTAATAAATGAACCAATTAAATATAAACTACATCTAACTTCCTCTAAGCTTTTAGGGAGTTTCATTGGTGTAAAGATTTTACCCACACAACAGGAACTGACACGTCAGCAAGTTAGATTTGCTCTTGCAAAATATCATCGCGCATACACCTTCAATCATTGTATGTATAATGTATATATACGTTGCAAATTCATAAAAATTGAAAGTTGTGGAATTTCATATCTACATTAAGTTTTGCGACATTTTGTGCACTAAATAAAGCTGATAAATGCTTCTGCTTTTACACATATAGTGTAAACATATACTGGCATGCAAATAGAACTGACGGAAGCAATGGGGTCACTAAAACCATACATGTATAAAATTCTTTTTAACTAGTCCGATACAATGAAAGGTGGTTCGACTGTAAGTATAAATCATCAATTTCAGAAATTTGCTGAATTACAGTTTATCTTTATCGGAAATATAGAATCGAAAGTTGCTGCTACCAGCATTTCGAAACTGTACAGGTAAAGTACATAGTTTCGAGTATAAAATACCGATATCTCGCAAAATTATTGTCTTCAAACATATACACTTAAATGCGAATTGAATAAATTAAACTATTATATTGCTAGTTATTTGCCGTTTGGTGCTGCGTCGACCAATCTTCAAGATTATGTCGGTTAATGGTGTACAACGCACCAGACGCGTTGTAAATAACAATGACCTCTTTGAGTATGAACCTCTCAATCTATCACTTTGTTTAGCGAATCTTTCTTCACTTATTTTTCATTCTGCAGACTCTGATTTATTTTTTATAGGTTAATGTTTAATTGGTTTAGGACGTTGTAGGAGTATCAATAATGTCCGTACCTTAAGATCTGTAGTATTCCTTTATAAGTTCTATGAACCTCTAGAAGGCTCATCACCGTCATTGTTGAATCTTCTATCCCTAAAGCCTCATAGGACTCTTGTATGACGTTGCATTTTTCGTGGTTAAAATCCTTATCTTCATCTTCACCGTGATCCATATCTATGTGTTATTAATATGTGGCTTTTAAATGACGAATATCTACTGGGATTTCATTCTGAGCATTTTGAGGTCCTACTCATTAATACATTTAGTAAATACAGACTCCTCAATCAAAATTATCCGCACTTTATATCACAAACCCATGATGTGTATTGAGTGACATGTGTGTTTCCAGGGATTTTTGGCATGTGTCCCTAATTGTAGTTTAATAGTCACTAACGTCGATTGGCTGGATAATGTCCCGCCTCACAAATTTGGGATTTGACAATAACTACGGCAACAGTACAGATGAGCTTACCAGTGATTTTTAGGTCACCGGTATACCGGTGACAGTGACTTGCAATCACCGTTTCTTTGAACAGTGACTGAGGTAGCTGTTACAATGTCTGTGTCAGTGTGATGTTTTAATTAATCAAAATCAAATAGCATGAGTGTATCACATATGAGCGTTGCCATTGAACGATAGTGCGATTTTTTGATATCAGAGATTTGACATTGAACCGTGGCTCATCTTGACCTCGTGCAGTACTGCTAATAATTAATAATGGTAGAAACAGTAACAGTAGGATGATTTGCTTCATGTGCTTCTTCATGTTAGAATTTTGTGTTTTATTAGTACTTTTTTTAAATATTGCACTTGGCACAGTGATCAACATCATCTATATAGAAGTTCCAACTATCACTTGAATTCTGACGTTTAGTATGCGAAATTTTTCCTCGTGTTTTTTTGAACCGACTGACAGCAACAGCTAATAAAATTATAAATATAGAATATTATTTAATATATTGTTATAAAGTCGGTGGGTTCAATTTAAAATTATAAAACTAATATTCACTTTCACTTTTCTAGAACTTTATTTACATTAGAACAGCTGATTCAAATACAATAACAATCCCATATACGCTAGTCGTCGCGGTATAACTGAACTGAGATCGTGGCGTGCTTCCTTTAATACCAGCGTCGAATTCTCCAGTAAAAATCATCATCACTCCTCCGCTGCCGAGTCTCTCGAGAACCTTTTTTTTATCTCAAAGCGTTTGTTGTCGTACTGAGATGAAGCAGGGTCGGCTTTGGGGGTAAATTTCGTAACACTGCCCTCTCTTTAATTCTGATCGTCCCGAGCAGAAACTTCCTCTCCATGGTAGGGAGCGAGTCGATCTAAATGAACAACCTTCAATTTAGCCTTGGGGTTTCGACGGATCCAGTAGACGACGTCATTCAGCCTCTTGACCACCTCGTATGGACCATCCCAGGCGGGTGTAAGCTTTGGGGATTTACCCTTGCTCCGCTGGGGGTTGTACAGCCAGACTTTGTCCTTCTCCTGGAACCCGACTGAATTGGCCTTGAGGTCGTATCGCGTCTTCATCCGGTCACTGGTGGCCAACATCTGCGTTCGGGCTAATTCGTGTATTGCCAGCAGGTTATGTCGGAGCTGGTCGGCATAATCGTCGATGTCTTGGGGAAGTTCTTCGGGGGAGCAAAATGCCAAGTCGCATGGTAATCGCAGCTCCTTTCCGTATAGGACCCTGGCTGGGGTTAGGGCTGTACTATTATGTACAGCAAAGCGATATGCCAACAGGAATAGGGGAATATGCTCATTCCAATCACGCTGGTTATTGCTGACGACCTTGGATAGATGTTGTTCCAAGGTCCTGTTGAATCTTTCCACCATTCCGTCTGACTGTGGGTGTAATGGTGTTGTTCTCGTTTTCCTGATCCCCAACATCGTGCAGACCTTCTGGAATACATTCGATTCAAAGTTACGCCCCTGGTCTGAATGAAATTCCATCGGAACGCCAAACCTGCTGAATAGTTGTTCTACTAGCACCGTCGCTACCGTGGTTGCCTCTTGGTTGGGTATCGCATATGCCTCAGGCCATTTGCTGAAGTAATCCATTGCGACCAGAATGTATTTGTTCCCCCTCTCAGACTCGGGAAACGGACCGGCGACATCGATGGCAATTCTCTCAAATGGGACGCCCACATTGTACTGCTGCATTCTGCCCTTGGTCCGGGTATTCGGGCCCTTACTGGCGGCACAGGTGGCACATTTGCGGCACCAAGCTCTGACGTCTTCGAAGTAATTCACCCAGTACTACCGCTGGTGAACTTTGTCTAGGGTTTTATTCATGCCCAGGTGGCCTCCGGTAATTCCATCATGTACTTCGGTCAGGATGGCTGGTACCTTTTTCTTCGGAACTACCAGTTGGGACTTGGTTTCTCGTCCATCAGCGCTTTCCCAAACTCGCTTGAGCATTCCATTGTCTACTCTTAGAGAGTCCCACTGAGCCCATAACGATTTCAGCACGCCGGAGTATCTAGCTACCTCGTCCCATCATGGCCTGGGTGCCCCTCTCATTTTGAGTGACAAGATTGGTTCGATGTCTGGATCAGCCATTTGGTCCTGGATGCACTGTTCCGTTGTCCAGTCTTCATTGGTCTGCACTCGGATCTGCCTGATGGAGATACCCTCTCGCTGTTCCGACTTCAGACAATGTCCGCATTCCGCTCTACAGGGTCTTCTGGATAGGGAATCGGCGTTATTGTGCAACCGGCGGCACGGTGTTCCACCTTGAAGTCGTATTGCTGTAATTTCTCCATCCACCTGGCCAGTTGTCCTTCCGGTGTCTTCATGTCCAGCAGCCATTTGAGTGCGGCATTATCTGTTCGGATTAAGAAATGGCGACCATAGAGGTATTTGTGGAAATGGTCTACAGCCCTTATTATTGCAAGAAGTTCTTTTCTGGTGACGCAATAATTTTTTTCTGGTTTCGAGAATCCACGGCTGTAGTACTCGATCACCCTCTCTTCACCATCTTGCACCTTGGATAGGACGGCCCCCAAACCGGTGTTGCTAGCGTCGGTGTCTAAGATGAACTTGCCGGACTGTGTAGAAAAGGCTAGGATTGGTCTGGAACATAGTGCTGCCTTCAGTCGTCTAAAAGATGTTTCGCAATCCTGATTCCAACGGAAGGTCTCCTTCTCTGTGGTCTGCCGATGTAGAGGGGCGGCAATGGTGGCAAATCCCTCAACAAAACGCCGGTAGTATGAACAGAGGCCCAAGAAGCTTCGGAGTTCATGCTTGTCCCTCGGGACTGGCCAATCACGGATCGCTTCTATCTTGTCCTCGTTAGTGCGGATTCCTGACTCGGAAACGACGTGGCCCAAAAACTCTACTTCTTTTTGGAACAAAGAACACTTCTTCGGGTTGAGTCTCAGGTTGGCATTATTAATTCTGGAGAATACTTCGCCCAGGTTCTTCAGATGGTCGTCGAATGTCTGGCCCATGACTAGAATGTCGTCGAGGTATACTAAGCACGTCCTCCATGTTAACCCACTCAGTACATACTCCATTAGCCTCTCAAATGTAGCGGGTGCATTACATAACCCAAAGGGCATGACCGTGAACTGAAACAGCCCTTTACTGGCGAAGAACGCTATCTTTTCTCTGTCATTTGCGTGTAGACCAACCTGCCAATATCCACTTTTTAGGTCTAGTGTGGAGAACCAACGGGAGCCTGCTAGTGTGGTCAAAGTGTCATCGATTCGGGGTAGTGGATAGCTGTCTTTCTTCGTGACATCATTCATCTTTCTGTAATCCACGCAAAATCGGGTGGTTCCATCCTTCTTTTTAACTAGCAAGACGGGAGCAGACCATGAACTGATGGATGGCTCAATAACTTCACTCTGTAACATGGACTCGATGTTCTCCTCGACTGCCTGTTGTTGCTCCAATGGTAGTCGTCTAGGTGGTATGCCTCATTCGAAGTTCGAACAGAACTGCCGCTCTCCGCCCCTTTCGATACCAATCTGGCCGAAACTAATAAATAGATAGTGCACCAGTTGATGCATATTTTGTTTTTCTAAGCAGGGCACATCTGGAAGTTATCAGCGTATCTGCCATTCTTAACTGGGACCATGCCAAGTGACCTTTTCAGTCCCTTTCGATTCCAAGCTGACAAACTTGTAGTAAATATAATAAACTTAATAATCGTAACCAAGAATACAAAATATGAATATCCTGTTACTGATAATATAAACTCATAGTCTTTAGATTTTCACCACTTGAGAAACCAACTATTTCGTTATCTTCGACATATATTATTGTTCTGAGAGGTGTGAGAACCGCGTCTGTATTTATTAAATGCTCGACGTTCCGACTCCTACTTTGGAGCCATTATCAAGAGGCAAAGGTGAAAAAGAGTGTCAGAGTCTAGATCGAACTCGGGGCCTCAGTCTGCTTACTCCCTATCTAGATCCAAAATCTCCAACTCTCTTTCACTTCTGTCTCTTGATAATGGCTCCAAAGCAGGAGTCGAAGCGTCGAGCATTTAATAAATTCAGACGCGGTTCTCACCCGGAACCTACTTTAGTTCATATATATATATATCATTTTCTTCACTGGTTATATAGCTGGTATTTTGCTCTGCAACTAACAATTTTATTGTCAAAATTTATAGAACATTCTTTCGTTTTTATAGTAGCTAATTATTTTACATGTAAAATAAAATAATCCGCTCTGTAGCAAAATGAAATTTCCTAGAGGAAAGGGCAGATCAATAAAGGGGGTCTGATAATTCCGAACAACGCGTAGAGCTCTCGCTCCAAGCTATAAGGGTTTGTTAATTTTCTGCTATCTCGCATTACATTTACTGTTGTGTGTTCATCTTCAATTTGTTCAATGGATATTTATTTCACATTATTCACAGAACTCTCTTTGTGTAGTATGTACAACAAAACATTATTCCCATATTTACTTCTATTCAGAAGTTAGTTACTGAATTAAATTAATGAAATAAAACTAAATAAATGAGTTTACTGGCACAACTAAAATGGCAAACAAGCTCAAAAACAAGAAAAGAAATTGATACTAAGTTTTCCAGGTTTTTCAATCCTTTGAACCCAAGATAATATATTGTCTCTAGTTGAGAGACTTCATCAGTTACGCTCATCTGAAGTGATTGAGATCTTGAATAATTATTTATGTATTTAGTACATAAAACTGTACTAATATTTATTTAGCAACGGTATCAGAGATGTGGAAGTACAAAGAAATCTTTGCGTCGGGCTTTGGAAGTAGAGGCAGTCATAAACATTTCCATGGAAAATGCAGCAGTTTTTATATGCGAAGTTCGAAGTTTCACTCGGTATAACGAGAACGCAACAATTTTTTTTTTATTCTATATTTTTTGGATATATATATATATATATATATATATATATATATATATATATGTGGGTGTGTGTGTGTGTGTGTGTGTGTGTGTGTGTGTGTGTGTGTGTATTTCAGAAAATTTTGGAAATCACTGAAATGTTAGACACTTTTAAGCGTTACATCAAATATAAATGCTATTAAATAATTAACACCTGAAACAGGTGGGGTCATTTGGTTAGTTTAATAAAATCAATATGGTTCGTCTTAATATCATTGGATAAATATTTCAACTTAACTATCTGTCCGACAGCATACTGATATTCACGAAACATTTTGAGAAGTGTCATGACTTTTAAGAAGCACAATTTACTAATTCAGTTTCTAGTGTTCTTGAATTATTGTAGTCATTTGCGGTATTAGTACTTATTGTCTCAGTAATAAATAGCTTTAGAAAGAGGTCTTTAGCTATTTCTCCATTAAGAAAATATATATGGAAATATTTGACTAACTTTTCATAGTACATGTTTACGTCATATTCTGATTTTTTAAATTAGAGTAGCTTGTTTTAGAGAAATTATTAAATTTTAACGGTGTATCAATAAACTGGCCGATTGAAGGGTTCTATAGATAGTAGTGCGACAACAAACACCTAAAGCGCACGGGGATAACTGTGATCCTTGTAAGGGATTTGTTCATATCAATCCCTACCTTACCTTTCAAAAATTCAAAGTGGCGGACCTAATATGGCGGTTAAAAGCTGGAAAAAACTTGAGTAAACGACAGAAAATGATGAACAGTACAATATTTGCTATACGGTAGTTTTTGAGGTTGCTGATAATGAACTGTAGACAATATTTGCAAAATTCAAGATGGCTGATCTAAGATTGGAAATAATCTAAATGGTGGATCGAACTTGGCAGACAAAACTTTCAATCATACGTCGAGCTTCAATGGAATTGGAGTTTGGTGATTGCTGATTACGTATCTAACATTGGATTCGTAACTAGCTACCGCAAAAATCCCCGTGTATGGATTCGCCATCTTGAATTTTGCAAATATGATCTACAATTCGTAATCAGCAACCTCAAAAACTACCATATACCAAGTTTGGTATAAATCGGTTGATTTAAAAAAAACATCAGCCATCTTGAATCCGCCATCTTGAAATTATAAATGGAACGCCAGATCCGTAATAAGCGACTTAAAAAAAACCCGGGTACCAAGTTTAATGTAAATCAGGTGATTTTTACAACATACTCACCAAATTGGTTTTTGACCACCATCTTGGATCCGCCATTTTGGAGATTTTCATCCAAACACACCAGAGTTTAAGAGGCATCCCTCACCTATAATTCGAGTTCAAAAATGACCCAGTTGTTTACCAACGTTTTTCTGTACAACATTTTATTGTCGTTTATTCAAGTTTTTTTCAGTTTGTTCCGAGTCGAACATTTTGAGATCTCATACGTCATGATCGGTCAAAGCTAATTTTGACCGTGAGGGTGATAAGCTTGACGTGAAATGTTCTATATATATAAATAAATAAATCTTTATCCGGGAATACATCCGTTCGTTGGTTTGACGTTTCGCCAAGCTCTCACTACTTGGCATTCTCAATGCGTTGTTCAAAAAAACAATCAAATCTGGAAGCAAAGGCATTGCTAAAAAACGAAGGAAATGGAAGAGAACAACAGCCCTCCATGTAGGATATACATATATGTGTAAGACCAAGACCTTTATAAAGATGATTGCAAAGGACATCCAAAATTACAACGGGAGACTATCCAATATGCAAATGAAAATCGAAAAAGCTATAAGACCGCCAAGAAAACATTAATAATTGGGAAAAGTCAAGTAATCGCAAAACAGACGAAAACATTATAATATCACAAATGAACAAAATAATGGAACACTTCACCAAATAATATTGAGAACTATGTAAAATCCATTAATTCTTGAAAAGAGATGATCGAAAACGAAACACTAGAAGTACTCACGAACGAGGGATATATAATCAGCGGTCAATAACATGAATAATGTCAAAACAGAAGGAAACGGCAAACATTTATAAGCAATGTCTACGAAATAGACACATACCAGAACAATAGAATAGCGCCATGGACTGTACTGTCTTCAGGGTATGAAAAAGAATATTGGAACGCTTAATATCGGAACTATTAAACATCTATTTTTTAAAGAGAAGTACCGACTTATTCCCCTTTTAGTGTTGACTCATTTAGAAAGATACAAATATGACTCCTTTGGAATTACAATTACCTTAATGGTGCAATTTTAGGTATAGGTTGTTCGACACCATTGACTCCACAATGTTACAACAAATTTGAAGATGTAATAGTAAAAAAGATGTTTCCTTTAAAATAGCAAGATGGTTGTTGTCTTTGGAACACACTGAACAGATCGAAAGTTGACAAAATTTTCTTAGATTAGGTCCAACAACAAACTTTTGTATACAATTTGTTACAAATATTGTGTAGATTTCAATATGCAGATAACCAAATCTACTGATTTCTATATATAATTACGTAAATCACTATACTCACAATTTTCTGAATAATGCAAGTATTTAAAATTGAAATAAAGCCAATGTGTAAAGGCGGCACTTCACTTGGTGTAGCGTATTCATATATTTGCTATATTTGTCCAAAAACGGCGATGTCTGGAGAGGCTATTTGCTATTCTTGCTTTATTTGAACACCGCTGAGAGCAAATACGTCTTACCGTCCACTTGCCGGTTTTCAATACACGTCAAAGGATTCAAAGAAGCCAAATATTTGCTTTAACCGTCCACACTTGGTTCACGCGGCACTTCGATAGTGATCAACTAGTGTTGATTTTCATGACAAGTGGTGTTTGTGGCAAAGTCGACTGGACGAACCAAAACGTTATGAAGTTTTTGGAGTTGTTCCTGCCAAATGCATGCTTTAAGTTGGGATCCCAAACATAGCAGACATAAAAATAAAAACATAATTAATTATGCATAGATAAATGTTAATAACAATATGGAAGAACCGTGCACTATTGCGGACTTAAAAAAAGAAGAATCTTCGCCATGTCTTTTTAATAACTTCGTAATTATGTAGATATATCATGTAATGATAGCAAGAAGCAATGTAAAAATAAGCTGATGTTGCTGTCAACGGATCCACGACTGTAGCGTTCATGGATATTAAAACATATTTGGCATATTTGAGTGTTTTGCGATATGTGTGGATGGCACGTTGGGAATATTTGCGTATACATCAAATATTTGGATGAATATAGCAATAAAAATACCAATACGCTAGGGCAAGTGAAGTGCCACGTTAAGATAATTGCGAACAATTTCCAAGATTACTGCTTGCTCTTTACATAAATATCTAGCATATGATATTGGGTACAATTAAGTGTATTGTATATTGTTAGCCTGTTGTGGAAATAATTCTGCTCAAGGCCAATTAGAGCATTTTTTTATGTGAGAGGTAACTGTGAAATAGGAAGTGTAGATATACCCTTCTCTCCAAAATTATGGGATCAATAATTTCTGTATGTAATTGAGCACCAATAATTAAGGTAATTTTACTTTATTGCTCTGCTACAATTTTTTTCCATGACAAATTTCAAATACTTGTCCATTGGCTTATTGTAACATTAAACTAAACCAAGAAATTAGCACCACCACAAAATTCTTAATAATCTATATTAAATGTGGCCATAAGTAAATAATAGGATTTGTTATAAAATGTGTGTTTTATTGATAATAAAAAGGCCTGCGATAGAGTGCAACACGAAAAACTATATTGAGAGACACTTGTGATGATGGAAAAGACTTACGTATAATGAAGAACCTGTACTGGCGACAGAAAGCAGCCTTCGAGTCAATGGAAGATTTACAGATAAACGTCAAATCCAACGAGACGTTAGACAAGGATGCGACCTGTTTCCACTGTTGTATAACCCTATTTTATGCGATAATCTCCAGGGTCTCAAAAATGTCATAAATTTTGTTAATGCAGTGGGACAGGAAATGGGACTGAATATAAATGTTAATAAGACAAAGTTAATGGTTTTTAGTCGCCAGCCATACCTCAACGCGGCAGTACTGATAAATGGACAGAATGTTGAGAGGATATCCAATTTTACCTCTGATGCTACATCACCCAGCAACTCGACCAGTATAAGGAAATTAGATGCAGGATTGAATCGGCCCGTACAACATTCCATAAAATGAGTTCACTGTTTTGTAACTACAGAATGAACATAAATGTTACATTTGGTCTGTGCTGTTGTACTTAGCTGAAGTGTAGACACTGAAAGCTGCCACAATCAACTGCCTAGAAGCAATGTGGTAACATAGATGAATGCTAAAAGTACCATGGGTGGTTATGCAAAGAAATGTCTTAGACAGGGCAAGTGCAGTTCGTTAACTTTTGACGATGGTTAAAAATTTCTAATACTTCTCTGTTATAGAATAGATACTTACAAACCGGGACCAACTGCATTAGGAGTGAGAAGATACTGGTACAAACTCCTGGGGCCCGATTTTTGAAACCATGCCAACGCCCTAACACTCGATTCAAGACGTCAATCGAATGAAAACTGACATAATTCTCAAAGGTCTTGCACGAAGGAACCAATTTGTTTTCAATAATATCGTGTATGATTGCAAGGAAGTAACCGAGGGTTTTCGTCGCATAGTATGATTTTAAAATTTAGAATCAGTTAACTTAAACAGTAATACAAAACTCACTTTAAAATGTACGTATATCAACATATCCTCAGAAATTGGTGTTTAAAGATGTTTAAGGATATCCTTCAGATATCTCAGCTATTAGATGAGCAAAAAAAACCCACAAAATGAATAAAAAAAATGTTCAAACGTTTCAAGGTCTAAACCAGAAACGTTTGGAGTTTTTGAAATATACAGACTTTCAAGCTTATGTGGTGTTATTTCCAAAGAACTCGGAAAAAATAAAAAACAGAGATGTTACAATTATCGTTCAGAAAACAAAAAAAAGTTACATTACTATTTAATTGATTGTAACTAATATTTACTTTTAAACAGAATATATACATTTTTTGTTTGTATAATTAGTTCAATGACTAGCTGACACGCATTCCTTGCAAGTCAATAGACTTTCTTGAAGTTAATAAAGAAACAAATGTCTACTATCGGTCAAATTTGTTTATTGGAAGGAAATTCCGCAAAAATGTATTTATTTTGTGTGAGCTTACGCTACCATAAAAGAATGAAAAGAAAGTTGGTCGAAAATACCTTCATGGTGAAAATATATTCCCAAAATACTTAAATTATTCGTTTTCACATCTGTTGAACTCTTTTTATGGTGAGAGCAAATATTTGTAACAACATTGGAAAATCGTTCGCAGAAATTCCAGAAATTGCTCAGAAAAAGAATTCGTGAACTCCAACGAATGCGAACAATGGAAAAGTTTTGTCCTGCTGCAGCTGACGCTCATTTCTTGGAGATAACGGAAAATACACGAAATGAAATTTTATGTAAATTGGACCCCGCGTGAAAAGGTTTCAATTATGTGGAGTTTAACTTATTAAATCTGATTAAATACGGAGGTCTGACAGGCAAATATAGTAACTTGAGAGCCGAAGAAATTATTTTTAAATTGGAATTTTAGATATTTAGACAGCTTCAATAGGTAATAGATTTTATGTGCTTCACGTTTTATTGAAAACTACCGGTTGGATCCATTTTAAACAATATTTAATGAATGACATGAGTTTCTGTGTATAGCATTAAATAACAAATATATTTTAATTTAATGTCAAACTTTATTATGTATACCAAAAAAGACCTATTTAGAAAATAAAGAAATAGGTGTATACAAATAAGTTTTGGGCTTCGTTACAGACTTCATGGAAATGACTGCTTGGCAGCTAAAACGGTGTTGAATGTAAAAAATATAGGTTAGGTATTAGGGTACAAGACCTTATATATAATACTTATTTCAAATATTCTCTTTATTTGGAGATAACAAAATAAATATTTTAACGCGAAATCAATATCGACATCTAGGAATTTCCGGGAAAACTAAGTCACAGAGTTTCCAGATCAGGATTTGCGGTGTATATTAAACCGTTTCCTTATACTTCCTAGGTTAGAAATCACACGAAAGAATCCGTAGGTTAACTAAAACTGTCAAAGCAATTATGATATTATCTTTTTGATATTTACAATACATTGAAAGCATGACAATATATTGTTTCTAGTTGAGAACCTTCATCAGTTGCACTTCCCTTAATTGAGCATCATAGGGGAATGATATTACTCACTAGATGTCGATGTTAAAATATTAAATTCAGCTATATAGTTATTTATGTATGGAATACATAAATAATTATTCGTGATTCCAATGTTGATGGATCGGCAACTGATGAAGGTTCTTGACTAGAAACAATATATTGTCTTGCTTTCAATAGACTATAAATCTCGAAAAATAATGTCATAACAAAATAAAGCCTTTATCATATAAACTGATATGTAATGTACCATAAATGAGCATTCTCATACATATTGTATATATCAGGAAAACTTCAGTAACTGGTATATCTTCAATGTAAGATAGCAAATCTGTCGTAAAACTATCCGCAAACATACATCACTATTAATAAGACAACAGGAAATAGTCATTGTCCATGGTTTTTGATGCTGGTACTGAACATCGAAATGAGTCGAATGCTACTTGAAGGAAATTCAGAGAACATTTTCAGGGTACACTGACCTCAAGTTGAAGTGTAGTTGGGGCTCTGGTCAGAAAATTAACCTAAAGTTTTAGTTATTTTATATTTAAGGTTCACCAGTTTTTTACCCGCTCTTACTGGGTCTGCTTCAATTTGAGTTTGGAAGAGGAACTCAAATTAAGAAATCCAGAGAAAACATGGAAGTATCGCAAGTTGTTCTGCAAAGCGTGTGATATCATTTTCTAGTAACGCTTCCTGTTCTAGAGAGACCTTAGAGTGCAAACTAGTTTGTACATTAATGATTTTAGCAGGTGTGCCTGATGGTAAACTTAATATTTTACTATAAGTAACTTATAAAAGATTATATGGATATGGTACACTTTTCATACTCAATCGAGAACGGGCAGGTCAAATCTGGGAGCTTCTTTATCCTGTTCAACGAATTGGATAATCTTCGTTAAAGAATTGAAGTGCGTTAATATAAAAACGAGTTTACTTGAACGATACGAATAACAGATCTATTATAATATTGGAAAATAATTAATTAAGTTTGGAAAACTTTCATTCGAGGAAACTGGGGTATATTTCTCCATTTAATCTTATTGTAAGAAAATAGGGTCCTATTAAATAATTACTCCACAAAAAAATATCATCTATGCGATAAATGGTTTTCGGTGTAGGTATGTTTGACCGCTGAACACGAATCCGTCGTCAGTATTGCTCTAGCATGACACTGAAACACCAAAAAAATTGTTGCCTGACTGATACGTGCTAAATTAAAACTGACAACCGATGACTCCTCAGCGCTCAAAAATACAATGGAAACCGTATATCAAAAATCTGGTTCTGATACTTTTTTGTAAGGTGGTGTTATATGAATATAACTCAATAGCCCAAAAAAGAAGGATTAGACCCAGGCATGTTCTAAATGTTGAAATTGGCTCATACCCAATTCGTAAGTAATTTCTAAAAGATTGTGGAGGTGATTTTGAATTATTTTGCCTGTTCATTAGTGTTTTCTCTCCTCAGATTTTCCATGCAATAGATAAGTATTTGAAAATTGTAAATGCACTCACAATTTTCAAATACTTGTCCCTTGTAGGAAAAAATCTGAAGGGACGAAATCCTAAAATAAATGCTAAATTGTCAGTTTTGCTCTAGCAAGTTCCATGTGAATCCCAGGCAGCAATGTACGTGCAGTGTACGAGCAAAAGTGATCAAATATTCATGTTAAGTCGTCAAAAATACACTAGACACCATTAATCGTATGTCTGAATCTGACACCGTTTATTGTTGGGTATTTTTATCAACAAAACCAAGCTCCTCAATTAAGGAAAATTTGTGTTGAAAATTGTCTAATATTTTCAAAAACAATGTATTGCGATCAAACTAACAATTTTATGAGATAGAAAAATGCACAAGAAAGTTGCATTTCATTCATTTTTAAATACTAAAATGTAGGCATCTTAAAAAGTTATTGTGCAAAATATTTCAGGTGTTGACTTTTTCACTTACTTGTGATAACGGTAGTTAAAAAAATCGTCAAAACTGTTATTCTGTTAGCATCAGTTGTCTCCCAAACATTTTTAGTCTAAAACTATTAGGGCATTTAGCTGCAAGGAGTAGGGCTCTTGAATAAAAGTTATTTGAAAAAAAAAACGTAAATCCTTATTAAAATCTTTTGCGTCTATTTAAAAACAATATTTTTTAACATTCTGGAAGTTAAGTAGAACTAGGCCACAAACAGTCGCACGTAGCGACATTATTATTAACTATAAAGAAGAGTATATTTTCTTCTAGGAAAAGACAATTTTCATCACCACTGTAATTGTTTTATGTACTTTATTTGTGACATATTCTACTTTTGTGATTAGGGTATCTTGGGTGAACACAACACTTTAGAAAAAACAATTTGCATATTCTATCATAATCCAAACATTTCAGTCTACATTTGTTTTCGTCTTTTATGGCATTAAAATCTGAATTATTTCAAATTTACATTTCATAATTATTTTTTTAATGTGGTGTCATTTACCCGAAAGATATATATATATATATATATATATATATATATATATATATATATATATATATATATATATATATATATATATATATATATATATATATTTTATGATAATATATATATTAAAAAAATAATTATGAAATTAAATTGAAATACAGTTCATAATTAATTAAAATTTATACGAAAAACAAATGTAGACTGAAATGTTTGGATTATGATAGAATATGCAAATTGTTTTTTCTAAAGTGTTGTGTTCACCCAAGATACCCTAATCACAAAAGTAGAATATGTCACAAATAAAGTACATAAAACAATTACAGTGGTGATGAAAATTGTCTTTTCCTAGAAGAAAATATACTCTTCTTTATAGTTAATAATAATGTCGCTACGTGCGACTGTTTGTGGCCTAGTTCTACTTAACTTCCAGAATGTTAAAAAATATTGTTTTAAATAGACGCAAAAGATTTTAATAAGGATTTACGTTTTTTTTTTCAAATAACTTTTATTCAAGAGCCCTACTCCTTGCAGCTAAATGCCCTAATAGTTTTTAGACTAAAAATGTTTGGGAGACAACTGATGCTAACAGAATAACAGTTTTGACGATTTTTTTAACTACCGTTATCACAAGTAAGTGAAAAAGTCAACACCTGAAATATTTTGCACAATAACTTTTTAAGATGCCTACATTTTAGTATTTAAAAATGAATGAAATGCAACTTTCTTGTGCATTTTTCTATCTCATAAAATTGTTAGTTTGATCGCAATACATTGTTTTTGTAAATATTAGACAATTTTCAACACAAATTTTCCTTAATTGAGGAGCTTGGTTTTGTTGATAAAAATACCCAACAATAAACGTTGTCAGATTCAGACATACGATTAATGGTGTCTAGTGTATTTTTGACGACTTAACATGAATATTTGATCACTTTTGCTCGTACACTGCACGTACATTGCTGCCTGGGATTCACATGGAACTTGCTAGAGCAAAACTGACAATTTAGCATTTATTTTAGGATTTCGTCCCTTCAGATTTTTTCCTACAAGGGACAAGTATTTGAAAATTGTGAGTGCATTTACAATTTTCAAATACTTATCTATTGCATGGAAAATCTGAGGAGAGAAAATACTAATGAACAGGCAAAATAATTCAAAATCACCTCCACAATCTTTTAGAAATTACTTACGAATTGGGTATGAGCCAATTTCAACATTTAGAACATGCCTGGGTCTAATCCTTCTTTTTTGGGCTATTGAGTTATATTCATATAACACCACCTTACAAAAAAGTATCAGAACCAGATTTTTGATATACGGTTTCCATTGTATTTTTGAGCGCTGAGGAGTCATCGGTTGTCAGTTTTAATTTAGCACGTATCAGTCAGGCAACAATTTTTTTGGTGTTTCTATGTCATGCTAGAGCAATACTGACGACGGATTCGTGTTCAGCGGTCAAACATACCTACACCGAAAACCATTTATCGCATAGATGATATTTTTTTGTGGAGTAATTATTTAATAGGACCCTATTTTCTTACAATAAGATGAAATGGAGAAATATACCCCAGTTTCCTCGAATGAAAGTTTTCCAAACTTAATTAATTATTTTCCAATATTATAATAGATCTGTTATTCGTATCGTTCAAGTAAACTCGTTTTTATATTAACGCACTTCAATTCTTTAACGAAGATTATCCAATTCGTTGAACAGGATAAAGAAGCTCCCAGATTTGACCTGCCCGTTCTCGATTGAGTATGAAAAGTGTACCATATCCATATAATCTTTTATAAGTTACTTATAGTAAAATATTAAGTTTACCATAGGCACACCTGCTAAATCATTAATGTACAAACTAGTTTGCACTCTAAGGTCTCTCTAGAACAGGAAGCGTTACTAGAAAATGATATCACACGCTTTGCAGAACAACTTGCGATACTTCCATGTTTTCTCTGGATTTCTTAATTTGAGTTCCTCTTCCAAACTCAAATTGAAGCAGACCCAGTAAGAGCGGGTAAAAAACTGGTGAACCTTAAATATAAAATACTAAAACTTTAGGTTAATTTTCTGACCAGAGCCCCAACTACACTTCAACTTGAGGTCAGTGTACCCTGAAAATGTTCTCTGAATTTCCTTCAAGTAGCATTCGACTCATTTCGATGTTCAGTACCAGCATCAAAACCATGGACAATGACTATTTCCTGTTGTCTTATTAATAGTGATGTATGTTTGCGGATAGTTTTACGACAGATTTGCTATCTTACATTGAAGATATACCAGTTACTGAAGTTTTCCTGATATATACAATATGTATGAGAATGCTCATTTATGGTACATTACATATCAGTTTGTATGATAAAGGCTTTATTTTGTTATGACATTATTTTTCGAGATTTATAGTCTATTGAAAGCAAGACAATATATTGTTTCTAGTCAAGAACCTTCATCAGTTGCCGATCGATCAACATTGGAATCACGAATAATTATTTATGTATTCCATACATAAATAACTATATAGCTGAATTTAATATTTTAACATCGACATCTAGTGAGTAATATCATTCCCCTATGATGCTCAATTAAGGGAAGTGCAACTGATGAAGGTTCTCAACTAGAAACAATATATTGTCATGCTTTCAATGTATTGTAAATATCAAAAGATAATATCATAATTGCTTTGACAGTTTTAGTTAACCTACGGATTCTTTCGTGTGATTTCTAACCTAGGAAGTATAAGGAAACGGTTTAATATACACCGCAAATCCTGATCTGGAAACTCTGTGACTTAGTTTTCCGGAAATTCCTAGATGTCGATATTGATTTCGCGTTAAAATATTTATTTTGTTATCTCCAAATAAAGAGAATATTTGAAATAAGTATTATATATAAGGTCTTGTACCCTAATACCTAACCTATATTTTTTACATTCAACACCGTTTTAGCTGCCAAGCAGTCATTTCCATGAAGTCTGTAACGAAGCCCAAAACTTATTTGTATACACCTATTTCTTTATTTTCTAAATAGGTCTTTTTGGTATACATAATAAAGTTTGACATTAAATTAAAATATATTTGTTATTTAATGCTATACACAGAAACTCATGTCATTCATTAAATATTGTTTAAAATGGATCCAACCGTAGTTTTCAATAAAACGTGAAGCACATAAAATCTATTACCTATTGAAGCTGTCTAAATATCTAAAATTCCAATTTAAAAATAATTTCTTCGGCTCTCAAGTTACTATATTTGCCTGTCAGACCTCCGTATTTAATCAGATTTAATAAGTTAAACTCCACATAATTGAAACCTTTTCACGCGGGGTCCAATTTACATAAAATTTCATTTCGTGTATTTTCCGTTATCTCCAAGAAATGAGCGTCAGCTGCAGCAGGACAAAACTTTTCCATTGTTCGCATTCGTTGGAGTTCACGAATTCTTTTCCTGAGCAATTTCTGGAATTTCTGCGAACGATTTTCCAATGTTGTTACAAATATTTGCTCTCACCATAAAAAGAGTTCAACAGATGTGAAAACGAATAATTTAAGTATTTTGGGAATATATTTTCACCATGAAGGTATTTTCGACCAAACATTTCAGTCTACATTTGTTTTCGTCTTTTATGGCATTAAAATCTGAATTATTTCAAATTTACATTTCATAATTATTTTTTTAATGTGGTGTCATTTACCCGAAAGATCATAAAAATATAGTATATATATATATATATATATATATATATATATATATATATATATATATATATATATATATATATATATATATATATATATATATATATATATATATATATATATATATATATATTTAGTTCATAAATATATTTTCATAAAATCTTGGAATTAGAAATACAGTTCATAATTAATTAAAATTTATACTTTCATCATATTTGTTGCAAGAATAAAATAAATCTTGTTTTATTTTAAACACCTACAATGGAAAAGGAGATGAGATTTACTTTTATATTTTCTAATATCATTTATTTCAACCCTGAGTACGATGATCCTCTGTTACAATGTAATTCTCGACAACACCTGAAATATCCATTAACTGTTCGCGCCTATTAAACCCCGAAACTTTCCGCCACATTACTCATTTAGGTTCATTACCATGTGCTTGACGGGTCAAAGTTCATGGCCTTATGTGGTGTTCACTAGGGAAAGAAATAAGAGTCGGGCATTTCAAGTGTTTTATTATTTACTGAATAAATGTTTCTAAAACTTGATATAAGACATTTCCTGGATATTTTTCTCGATATGTTTTAAACTAAAACCTCCTCCAATAAAAGTCTTAATTTTTACTAGAAGTACACTATGTGGAACCGATTATATAATTCAATAATTTTACCAAAAAACTAAATCTATAATTTTCAGTGTACGTAATAAAAATTTGTGTAAATTATGCCATTGTGTGGACTATTTACTTAAGGGGTTTGTCTCGCAAGTGTTTTTACTAATGATTTGGGAATCAACTAGTGGATAGCGGAAACGGACACTCATTGTTATCGAAAACTGAGTGTTAGTTTACTCACTCAAATACAATCAGAATACAAAAAATGCCAAGCAAGCATCAAGATTAAAAGAAACAATCTCAACCTGACAAAACGGAGCGAAAAAGCAGTGTGGACCAAACAATTAATTTTATTGCAGAATATGGGTAAATAGAAGTAGATGAAATACCGATTACATTCTTACTCAATGAAAGGATAGGAAAAATAGAAAATGAAACTGCAATACATGCGCAATGAAACACATTGCATACTGTTTTTAAATTCAAGGAATTAGAAATAAATACAACAGAAACAGCAAATAATTTAGAGATGACAGTGTTCCCGGAGAACTATTAAACTATTTTTATGTTTTCTTGGGAATAACACCAAAATTGAAATAAAAAGCTGTTAAATGAAAGAAAAAACCCAAAGTTTCAGAGGAGTCGAATCTGACTTCTTTGTCAATGGCTTTATAAGTATTGAAAATGTAAATTGCAAAATGAAAGTTTAATTTATGACATTTAAGTTGACAAAAAAATGTTGTTTTTATATATACAGGTATCAAGAATATGCCACAAATAACATTTAGAAGACAAAATACTAAACGTTACAAATGAAGATGAAGACAACGCCATTGAAATATTTTATTGGAGTAGGAGAATAATGAAGGTACTGTAGGCTGAGGAACAAGAATACTCGAATTGGGGTATAAAGCCCAGGGGTTAGCTGATGTACCTAAGCAGATATGGCATAGCCTTAAAGTGATCAAACGGGCGGTTTTAGTAAGTAAGAGCCTGACATTATGGCGGATTTTTTCCTACCAAAAGAGTTTTTAGTATTTTAGTTTCGAGTGGTTCAAATATTACCCACCTCTTTTAGAGAAAGTCTGTTTTCAAAATCAGTTTTGTCATTATAAACATATTGTATATTGTCTTAATGTACCCCAGTACACAGAAAAACTATTTGTTAATTTTAAATTAATTAAGATGTATCACTTGTAAATACAATAGATGTCCATATTTGTTAAAATGTACAAATATATTAAATCATCCATGATTATAACTTTGCGTGAATTAAGAGAACATTATTTGCCCAATTTAAGTAAGATGGAAGTATTTGTGGGCCTTCCATTAGAGCTCACAAAGGAAATAGTCCAACGGCATTTTGAGAGCGGATTGCATTCTTTACACACATTCAGTCTAGATCTGTATTTTTAAATTTTATATAAAAGTTGTAATTGACGCTGCTCTACAAACTCGTATGCTCCTAATTACAATTTCCATGACTATTTTACACACATCCAAGCTAAGTTCAAAATTGCATCAGGATTGTGCTTCAACTGCATCAGGTCTGTTGTCTCAGGCTTGTGGATGGAAGTTAAGAAACTCTCAAAGAAAAATTTGGTAACATGGTGGGTAGGAATATATTACCAAAACGAGAAGACATCTGTCTCAGATATGCAGTGCATCCTTTCCTATATAACAGGTTGCCCACACTACTGCAAACACATGTTTGTTAGAATCAATCCCTGTACTTGTTCTGCAGTATATGCTGAAGGCATCCAATAATTATCGTTAGCTAAACTACAGGAATTTGTGGTTCAAGTAAAATTTATTTTAATGAAAATTATTCTTTAGTATGTCGGGAAATATCCTTTATATATCTTTAGATGTTTTCATAGCAGGGGGAATACACTACAAAATACCCGTTATTTAATGCTTACCACTTGTTTAATGGTAGTCAGTACAACCATAAACAATGGTTTTGATACTCAGTATAGACCATGGTCCTAAAAGTTCTCTTATTGCCTACAAAGTTGTAATCATAGTCGATTCTCCATCATAATATATCTTCACAATTTGGACATATATGATCTACATATGAGATAATAAATCTCAAGTGACTGAAATGCGTGAAATTGTGAAGATGGCAGATTCTTTTCGTCAGTTCTATATCGCCCAACCAGTATATTAATAAAGTTCTTCTATAGTATTTCGGTATTCTGGGAAAATGTTGTCTCTTAGCGAATCCATAGTTTGACGAAATTTCTTAATAAATATGTATACATTATACATCACGTGCAAATGTACACTATAGAAGGATATGTCAGTATATTTGAAAAGTTAATAAACGTAGGTACAGACAACAATGATATTAGTTTATGAATAGACATCCAACGAAGAAGAGCAATTAAAGAACTGTTGACAAGTTCGGTGGTGTCGATTTATTTACAGACACCTGTTCTGTGCAGTGTAAAATCCTGCGACAATGTGTACAAGAAATTACGTGGGTAATTTTGTTGTAGAAGAAGGAAGGTTGAACCGTAAAAGATGACTGATCTATTATTATTTGATACTAGCAGGCCCGGCAGAGGTTTTTCTGCGTTTGGATTAACAAACTTTGTCAACTCCTTGTCCGGGCAACTAACTTGACTACAAGTCCATCTAATTAGATATTTGCATAGCTATGAACTACCGTCTGGACAAAAAAAATGTTTTGTGAATATGACTGCAATTTAACTATAAATTATCATTTCAAAAACACAAATATTTTGTATTAATATGATTTCAGCAGGTCAAAACTTATACGGGCATTGACGTCCGTAGAGACTATCGCCGTATAAAAAATGTTTTGTGAATATGACCTCGATCAATCAAGTCTTTCAGACGTTATACGAACACTAACACATTCGAGACCAACGATACCTACAAGGTAAGTTAACAGTCAATGCCTTCGTCAACATACAGGGTGTTCCTAAAATAGGGTTTGAAAACACTTCTTTATGTATTTGTTACATTTCGTTAAATTTGAAGACGCGAGATATAAAGACCGACATCTAACATTTTCGGGGAAACTAGCACATAGAGTTCCTCGAAGTTTCCTTAGACTTCCTTCGTCTTGAAGTGGTTGATCTCACAATGTTTCAATAGCTTTGTATCTGCTATCGTCATCAGGTGAATAATGGGAAATACAGATTTTCGGTAGTATTTATACTCTTAATCGGTCATGCGTCGCCGGTCATGGTCATGTGCTAGTTTCCCCGAAAATCCTAAATGTCGTTCTTTACATCTCGCGTCTTCAAATTTAACGAAATGTATCAAATACATAAAGAAGTTTTCGAGAGGACATTCAATTGTGGGAAGCGCAACTGATGAAGGTACCCGAACCAGAAACAATATAAAATATTGTCTTGCGTACAAAACAATGAAACCTCGAAGAGAGTATTTAATATCTCTGACAGGTGAAGTTGACCTGAAAATTTCGTCGTGACATTCTAACCTAGAAATTACGGGTAACAGCAATTACATGGAGCACCTCCAGATTCAGAACCTCTATGTGCTAGTTTCCCCGAAAATTTTAGATGTCGGTCTTTATATCTCGCGTCTTCAAATTTAACGAAATGTATCAAATACATAAAGAAGTGTTCGAGAGGACATTCAATTGTGGGAAGAGCAACTGTTGAAGGTTCCCTAACAAGAAACAATATATATTATATATATAGTCTTGCATACAAAAAATGACACCTCGAAGAGAGTACCACATTTGCTAATTAAACACTGCACAGCTCAATTGAAAGTTTATCAATAACTTAAATTGTTAAGCATTGTGGTACGGTCAGTCTTTTATTTGCCTTGGTAAACAGTTTTTTGTAATTTTTGGCCTAATAACTTAAACAACAAAGTAATTTTCAAATTCAATTTACTCGAAAGCCATTGGAAATGTCGATTTGGACAAATATATATTTTTTACGTAAAATTGTTAAGATTTCATAAATCTGTAGAGAAAATTGTAAAAAAATTTAACTATAATAAATACGGGCCGAAAATCCCCTTCACCAACCTAAACATGACGCTTATGATTGACATGTCGAAAAACGGAGTAGCACATGTTATTTAATGTAAAAAGTTTTGTCCCATAAATTTTTTTATATTTACTTTTGAACGTTTTGTCAATAACAGAAGAAAAAACTGCTGTTTAAGGGCATATAACTTCCTAAGGGTTAGTTTTAGGGCACATGTTAATAGATACTTTTCGGCTTATTTTAATGAGTTCTATACATAGCAGAAGTTTGGAACCCTATTTTAGAAACACTCTGTTCAGGCCATAAAATAAAAGCAGAATTTTGCATGTCTACTTTTAGAGATTAGCACGTTCAAATAAAAAAAGACTGTTATGCCTCATTATATTATTAATAAAGATCTTTTATTTCTATGTGGGAACTCAGTTTAACACAATTTAGCAAAAAACATGTTATCTTACCATATATTTGTTACTTGATCATATTACTTATCTCACACACATCGGAAACAAAAGATTTCTCGTATATTTTGTTTGGTGAACAAATAGTGCACTTGAAGGTTACCTATTTCCGTCATTCGTTATTTCCCTTCTTCTGGTTCTTCCTGTTTATGTCATTTTTATAAATTGACATATAATTCAGGAAAATTAAAATAATTGTGGCGTTACGATTCAAGTATTAATTCTCAGATGTATTAAATTTTTAATTTAAAAAATTGTGGGAAACAAGATTTAATCTCAGTGTCTAGACCAGGGGTCTGGTCCCGGAGTCAGGTCCGAAGTTACAGTTCTGCATTTCACTAATCTTCTCATCTATTTACGGATGTGTAAGTGTAAACCCTCTAAGAACCTTTCGCTTTAATAAGGTATTTATTGTAAATTTTAAATATTTGCAAGAATGGTTGCATACAAAGCAAATGTAATAAATAAACAATTTTATCAATCACTTACTAAAACGCAAATACACTACAATGAATGCTATTTGTTAGTAAGCAACCGTTTTAAGGGTATATAGAAAAAATGCTTGAGTTTAATATATGGCGCATTGATATACGTTTTGAAAGACACCGTTTGAAAGAAAATAATTCAATATATTTCATTCAAGGGCCTTTACCACAATATTTGGTAAGCAACCTAGCAGAAACATATTCTTAATAGTAACATTTATTAACCATGTGCTTCTTATAAAAACTGATGATATCTTAATAATCATAAAGTTTTGAAAATGAAGAGCTCTATAAATTTAAAGTTTTACACCCAGAAAACAAAATTTATAAAGTTTTTTACAAAGATTGTTTCCTGAAGGATAATTGTGGTGTATTTTGTCAATATTTAAGCACATTGAAATAACACCACATTCAGGAAATTACTGTATATTTCCAAACGTTTCGGGATCTAGCTCAGACCCCGTTGTCAATGGCAATATAAAATTATAATATTTGACAATATTACGAAGATGCCTGGTAAAGTTACTTTTGCAGGAAACCAACATGTGAAAGAGCGTGTGCTAATATAGCTGTTATGATTATATAATTTAATGAAATTTTATAATACACTTTTTAATTTTTTGGAATAGTTTTGGATCTATTTGCAAAATTTTATTATTAACACATAAGTAAACTTTCTCATATCAAATCTGTGCTTTAAAAATTGACGGTTACTCATTTATAGTCAAACAAAGCATCGTATGAAAGTAGTCTCACTTTCTCTGAAAATTGTTAATAAATATGGAGAACTGGAATTCATTTGGGGGACTAGCAGTAGCCGATTAGGTGATTAGTCCATTTTTATGATATTGTTCAAGAGAGGTACCGTTACTTAAAATTGTACCTGGATAATATAAATCGGGATTAAATTTTGTTATGGGCTGCGTTTGTTGTTGCTGAAGATAAATTAACGCTTTTGAGTCGATTTGCATCGTCCCATATTTTGTGATTGTACATATTGGGCATTTCAAATAAAAAGAAAGTTGTACTTACAAAATTAAATAAATTATACAAAAATTGTCATTTTTTGAATTTTCTCATGTAATTTAATTATCTAAGCAGCAGTTCAATTGTCTCTATTAGCAAATACGGTATCAGGTGTAGATTTCAAGTAAAAGGCAAAAAACCAAATTTATAGCCACTTTTCGGGGTGTATAAAAACAAATTCCTTGGATCAAAATTGTTGTGCCAGTTTGCCACACACTTAGTTTGGTTATGTTCTATTATAAATTTTATCACCAGAATGTATTATTTTTCTGTAAATGACCTGGATTCATAAACCATTACCAATGTAATGTTCGTTTTAGCATAAATTTAACTTACTTCGGAACAGTTATAGTTGTTTTCATATCTACATGTCACAATCACATAAGCGTTTTGCGGCCTATTCAGCCAGACAATTCCAACATTATTGTTACCGTGAAAACTGACACTTGTCACGTAGCTATCGAGATCCACATTAACTGTGCGTTTTAGCTCAAAAGGGCGTAAATATTTTGATCTTGTCAAATTTACTATCCATACAGATACTTCGGGATTCGTTGTTTCTACCTGCAACAAATAATAATATATAAATTCCTGATAACCAAAGATGAAGGAAAAATTAATTTAAATTACTGCGTATTTAATTAGACTTGTTTAAAGACAATCCGTTTTCAGTATATTGGAAATTTTTCACGCAGCTTAATAATTTTGTTATTTTTTAACCCTAAGCTCACTGGAATCTGAAATTTAATATTAAAAATAGTATACTTCAGAAAATAATTTAAGAGTTTAGAATAACTTTAAAAAATGTGTAATTAAATTTCCCTGAGTATATTTACAAAAAAAAAAATAGCAAAAATCAACTAGTCAACTGCAATCTTGCCATACGAACTCTTGTGGGTAATTGTGTTCTGACAACCTACCCTCATTGTGCTGATTTTCGTTTTGTTAATTGATTTTTAAAATGGTTAGTGGAGCAAACAGGACTTCTAATACCGTCTAAAATAACACATCCACTATAACATTCGAGATTCAATAAACACATAGAGCAAATTTTTATTATGTGGATTCTTATCTTTACACAATCAATTTTTGGATTTTTGAAATATACTAGTTCTTATAATTTCAGATAAAATAAACTGATTAATTGCTTTATCTCGATGATAAACTCAGTATGTGAGTATATGCTAATGATAGGTAGTAACTTTATCATTGAACATAAACATCCGAAATGAATGGAATATAACAGTACTAGAAGTGAAAGTAACTGGCATTGGCATAGTTGTTTATACCTGGCAACCCAGTTGTTTGACAAGGTAAATAATAGGCAACCCAAGGGCTGCAGGATAACTTGACTTCGCCACTTATTTCATGCTCTACCCTATATAAGAAAATTTATCTAACGTTTTTACTAACACTGTATAATTATTATTCTACTCCACGCTATATTTCAACAACCTTGTATATGGAAGTCCTTATGGGCCACCTAGTATAAGATTATTTTCACCACCCTGTATACTTAGAATTCTAGTCCACCCTATATTTCATCTATCCGGTATATGAAATAGCTTGTAGATCATAACATTCCTTTATATTTGTTTTAAACCCACCTGTATAGCTGTAATTGTACTCTGCTACATATTTCAACGATGTATTTCCATAAATATTGTAGCAAAATCTTCAACCTCAAATTTAATAAACTTGTTCGTTATTGCGAAAAATATGGCTACACTCACTACATTCAATATTTTGACCAATCTCGATTTCTGTTGAATATAGTAAACTGTTTTCTAATTCTTTATATGTATATAAGAAAGTTATGCATACGATTCAAACTTGGTGCACACACGGTATTGTAGACGATTTGAAAATTTTAAATTTTTTTATGTCTGTTAATTATCGGATATTTTGATTCAAAGTCCAATTACATTCATTTAATAAACTCTTTCGCGAAATTTTTTAAAATTTTTCATTACACAATTTTTAGTGATATAGAATAATTGGATGCAGTTCTCAATTCTAATACACTTGTTTGATCACAATTTGAGATAAAATAAAAAATAAAGGTACTTTTGAGCAAAACTTACATTTTCTGTGAAACCTAGTATATAGAAAAATGACTCGCAAATATACTATACACTTGTTAGAGCAATGGCATAATTAAATGCAGTTTTGAATTCTAATTACTATTGTTTGATAACTATTTTAGACATTTACGAAAATAACTTTTAAGCATACTTGCTAACAAATCTCGAATACAGTTGAAAAAGTGATATATAATGACTAAAGTAAACGTTTCTGAGAATGCAGATATTTTTATGAAGAATCATTTTCTCTAAATATTAGTCATAAGAAAGTTTTCCGTTGGAATCCAACTTATGAGGACACACTGATTATAGAGACCAACTCCTTTTTTAAATTGATTTACTTACATTTATTTTGATTTAATTATAATCTATTTTCAGTTCATTATACCCCACGTTCCAAACAGACATTAATTTTAACCCACTTTTTTAATAGTAGCGTCTTCACCAAAGTATACTATATAAGGGATCCCTCTTAACAGAATCAAGTTTAAATTATCCAAATTTCTTCAGACGGTTTCGAGTAATCGTTGAACGCACATAAAAAACATATATACAGACGAATTGAGAACCTCTTTTTTTGAACTTGGTTAACAAATAAGTAAGACTAGTTTGAATTCTATTAATTATAATATTTCATAAGATTAATACTCTAATTTATGGTTATCACTATTTCTAGGAACATGACATTTGTGCAATTTAACATTCAGTATTTATTAGACAAATTGTGACATTTTACTAACACTACTGATTACTGATTTTTTTATTAAAAAACTGCACACAGCTTATTGAGTTAATTGTTTAATTATTATGTTTTCTATTTTCTGTCTAAAAATAGTACCTTCAAATCAATAATTCATTTTATGTGATGTTTGTTTTGCCTCGCCTGCCAGTTTATGTAAAGGTTGCATCAAAGGAAATTGCCAGGAATATTTGGCCTTAAGCCGTATTATAATCAATCAAACGAAATCTCCAGAGAAAGATAAAGTTGAAAAGTAATTATAAAGCTTGACAATTTCCTTTATCGACTGCAAATATCTTTTATAATTAAGAAATATTTTCAACGAATATTTAACTAATTGTAGATTACAAAGCATGAATGCATCTTTATTTACTATTTTCTGTCAAAACAGAAATATGCATTGTTTTCTGAATGATAATTGTGGCATCTCTGGCTTTTATTATTTCTGAGGTCTTTATTAATAACACCACATAAACTTGTAAGTCTGTATATCTCAAAAGTCCAAACGTTTCAAGGTCTATATCAGACCCCATTTTCAAAGGTATTAACACTAATTAATTGCTGCTATACATATCAATCCTTTGCTTGACTGTATTATAATTTTAGTGTATTCCCATTTACTTTGCACTGTTTACTTCTACTATTCTTCGGATGTAACTGTTACCATTTGAATTTACAATACTTTTAAAACTTTTGCACTTTGACATTTTTTTGACTTTGACAACTGTCACTTTGAAATCACTAACAATATTTACTGCTACACTATCTAATTTAACTATCATATTTGCTAGTTTTTCCAAGTGTGACTTTGTTGTGTTAGTAGCATTTTGCATTTATATATAACCAGTTTATAGTTTAGCTTCATTATTTTTTCTATAAGTGGATTTACCCTTAATTGCATTTGATGTTTTCATATCTCTTCTACACGTTTAGAATCACTCTAACGAACTTTTTATTGGTTTTTACTATTGGTTTTTATGTTATAATGAAATTATTTATTTTTATCACAGGTACTACAATCATTACATACAGATATTATTGATTTGATTTTTTATTGTTGTGTATGTTTATTTCCAATTCAATATAAATATATATATATATATATATATATATATATATATATATATATATATATGTTTGAAAACAAGTTGGCACGGACGGAACTATGTGTAGCTCTTTTGATGGTCCGGGTGTTCGTCCGTTGAAAGTTTTGTCCCTGTAAAAGAACGGTCGCCTTGTGGTAGGAAAGCTTGGTGAAAGATGGAAGGAGATTTTCGTCTCTGCATTTTATCAGGAAATGGAGATCGCACAGGAGTGTGGTTTTTCTTCTCCTAAGCTTTTCGTAGAGCTTGATGGATTTGAGTGACTCCTCCCCGTAGAGGTGTACAATGTTTGAAAACAAGTTGGCACGGACGGAACTATCCGTAGTTCTTTTGATGGTCCGGGTGTTCGTCCGTTCCTTTACAGGGACAAAATTTTCAACGGACGAACACCCGGACCATCCACATAGTTCCGTCCGTGCCAACTTGTTTCCAAACATTGTACACGTCTACGGGGAGGAGACACTCAAATCCATCAAGCTCTACGAAAAGCTTAGGAGAAGAAAAACCACACTGCTGTGCGATCTCCATTTCCTTCCATCTTTCACCAAGCTTTCCTACCACAAGGCGACCGTTCCTTTACAGGGACAAAACTTTCAACGGACGAACACTCGGACCATCAAAAGAGCTACATATTTATATATATATATATATATATATATATATATATATATATATATATATATATGTGTGTGTGTGTGTGTGTGTGTGTTCGGTGGTTTCCGGGAATAAAAGATCCCTGGCGGGATCGATGGTAAAATGACAACGTTTCGGCAGAGTCACAGCTGCCCTCTTTAAGTAGGTTCGCATAATTCTCGTAGCCCTCTGCTTTCGCTGCAGTTACTCGACTACTAAGATTTTCAGGAGCGCGCGCGCTGTTGCATAGTCACGGCTCGGCCTCTATCGGTTGGCACCGTGAGCTGCGTGTGATTGGCCCTTGGCGTTCAGTGGTCACGCCTACCGCTTGCCGATTGTTTTTTTCCGGTTGAGTTGTTATACAGCGGATCCGGGCCGGTGCGGTGTTTAATAGAATTTTCCAACATTTCGATAAGTTCTGGATTTCATTGCGTGCGTTTAAACTGTGAGGCCTCTTCGCTATTTCAATTTCCTCTCTTACGAGTCTTGATTTCGGGTGTTCTATTATTGCCAGTACTCTGGTGTTCTCAAAGTCTATTCGGTGTGACGTCGTGGTGGAAGATGACCGTACAGTATATAGGAAAGCAACTCACACCAACAGATACCTTCATGCTAATTCTCATCACCACCCAGTCCAACTACAAGCCGTCGTCAAGATTTTAGTAACCTGATCACATAGACTAGCTGACCAGAATAAAATCTAAAAGGAAATGGACAGTTTAAAATCAGCTCTGAGATAAAATGGATTTAGAGACCGAAATATACAAAGAGTCAAAACCGAGACAAACAGACGAGGAGTATGAGACACCAATAACCAAGGCTTATTTGCCTTATGTCAAGGGTACTACAGACAGTATTGCAATAAATTCTACGGAGACACAATATCGATACTATTTTCAATACAGATAGAAAAATAAGCACGGTGTTGAGGACTCCGAAGGCGAGGATCCCTTTAGAACAACAAGGAGTGTACGAGATTCCATGTGCAGACTGTCATAAAACCTATGTGGGGCAAACTAACAGAAGAATTCAAGTTAGACATGATGAACACCAGAACGCCATAAGAAAGCAGGAAAAACAGCATCCATTGCGGAACACGCCACCACGACGTCACACCGAATAGAATTTGAGAACACCAGAGTACTGGCAAATATAGAACACACGAAATCAAGACTCGTAAGAGAGGCAATTGAAATGGCGAAGAGGCCTCACAGTATAAACGCACACAATGAAAACCAGAACTTATCGAATTGTTAGTAAATTCTATTAAACACCGTAACGGCCCAGACCCGTCCTATAACAACTCAAATGGAAATAACCAATCGGCAACCGATAGGCGTGGTCACTGAGCGCCAAGGGCCAATCACACGCAGCCGTTCACGGTGCCAACCGATAGGCGGCGAGCCGCGAATACATAACAGTGCGCGCGCTCCTGAAAATCTTAGTATTCGAGTAACTACAAACGAAAGCAGAAGGCTACGAGAATTCTGCCAACCGAAGACCCTGAAGAGGGCAGATGTGACTCAGCCGAAACGTCCTCATTTTACCCCATCGATCCCGGCAGGGATCAGTTATCAATTGCGCGGTTAAATTCCCAGAAACCACCGAACACATTTAGCGTCCTCGAATACTTAAAAACAAATATATATATATATATATATATATATATATATATATATATATATCAGTACAACAGTTACTCTACTGAAATGAATGCTGTGATATATCTTAGAAGTAAAAATCCATAATCAGTACTATCACACCTATGGATAAGTCACGAACTACAATATAATAGCATTTCTATTAAACACAAACACCACAATCATCCCTCTCCACTAATCCCTAAAACTTGAAGCAGGCTCCAGTTAATTCCATTTTAATGTAGGAGTACATTAACTTGGGATATCCTTGAAACTTATTTCATAATTTAGGTTGCTCAGGTAATCGATTTTTACCGATCTTTTAAAATAAAATCATGATTTGATAAAATTCTGCAAGTACATTAACACTGGTTATCGCTTTGGTGTAAATGCATGTTACTAGAATAGTTCACTTCAATTTGTTATAAATGGATTTCATTTCGTAAAGTGCATAGGTTTGCAAACAAATTTACAATACAATTTCATTTTACAATTCAACATTCACCATTACCAACTCAAAAACTAACTACTACTGTTTTTATTGACTTTGGTTTGAAAAAAAATAATGAGTGTCGTTCATACAGCTGAACCAACGCTATGCTGACAGCAAAGAATTGTCGTAAAAATCACGAATAATTAGTACAAAAACTTCATGACGTCGATGTATGTGGGTATCAAAAAATATAAAATCCAACCCACTCTCGTTCAATAAAAGCGTATGAAATTTATGTTGTGGTATATACAGCCCTAAATTTTATGATCGTCGCTATTGTCATTATCTAAAACCATTGGACAGAGAAAATTCATGATGCGCACTAATGTATTCAGTATGGAATTTTCGTATAATTTTAATATTCATGTGTTGCCCTAAACTAAACGGCGATTTCAGACTATAGTTACACTAAGGGTGCGAGCTGCTCCAAAAATTTTAGACATTAAATTAGTATGAACTATAACGATTTGGAATACAAATAGCTTATGTTCCAGTGAAATAATTCATAAATAAATTCCCATATTGATGGTTAATATTAGAGCCAAAATTCACTCAAAGATTCCAACCTCTATCTAACTCTATAATATTTGAAAAATTAGGTTAATTATGTGAATAAGCGGTTTAGAAATATTCTGTTTTGTTAATTTAATTAGTTTTATACTCAATTTCTCAGGCTGTGAAGCCAAAGTTTTTTAGCGTCGATATTATGTCTTCAATTTCTAAATAGTCGACTGGCGTCAAAAACATAGCGTTGATATATTGCTTAGTTTTCATTTTTTTATTTATATATTGTTTTTACTCATTTTGTTTGCTATTTTATCCCCAATTTCTACAAAGAGGTCATTGAAATGATTTGCTATTTGTTTTGGATTGCTAATTATTTTGTTATCGATACTGATTTTGTTTATGATGCTTTTGTTTGGTGGAACATTTGTAACTTCATTTATTACTTCCCAAGTTTTCTTATAGTTTGAGTTACATTGCTTTAATACATTTTCCTAATAGTCATTTTTTAAGTTTTTATTAACGTACCTACAAAGTTTCTATACTTCATATATTCATCTTCTAATGTTTTATTCTGTTTATTTTTTAAGAGTTTCTGTTTATGCATGTCTCGCTTTCTAATGGCCGTTAATATTCCACAGCTCTAAATTTTTGTTCCTTTGCAGTTATTTTTAATTCTGTTGTTAATTGGTTAATAACGGCAGTAAACTGCTCGTAAAACATATTTACAGCAGATTGAGGTTCTTGTGCAGCCTATACCTCACTCCAATTTGCTTTTTTTATTTTATCCAATACTAGTTTTTTATTCAGCTTTTTGATGATATAAGGTGGAGACATATAAGTTATAATGGTTGACTAGTTGGCAGCACTATAAACAGGCTGGTTTGAATATAGAAGCAAGTAGAGATATATTTATAAAAGGCCGTTCAAAAAATTTTAATAAAAGCGTTATATGTGGTAGTCAATAAGTAGTTGCAGTTTGGGAGAAAAATGTTGGAGATTGGTAAATTTATAATCATACAGAGTGGTATAAAAATTGTTGCAATAGGTAGTTGAATATACAAGATGGTTGAAATCAAGAGCAGAGTAGAACTATAATTTTACAGCGTAGATCAAAAAATGTAAAAAAAATATATAGGGTAGACGATGAAGAGTTGCATCCTACTATGTGGGAGGTGTATATGGGACGAAGCAAAATTATAGTTATATAGTTTCTTTAAAAGAATATTAGAAAAAGTTGCATATAAAGCATGGTTAAAATATAAGGTGTGGAGAAATTATACTTTATAAGGTGGCTCAAAAATTTTCAGAAATAATTGTTACATTACGTAGACCGTAAGCAGTTGCATAATTGATTTATTAGGTGTAGTAAAGGTATGGTTAGGTACTCTCTTCGAGGTGTCATTCCTTTGTACGCAAGACAATATATATTATAAATAATATACATTGTTTCTGGTCAGGGAACCTTCATCAGTTGCGCTTCCCACAATTGAATGTCCTCTCGAACACTGCTTTATGTATTTGAAACATTTCGTTAAATTTGAAGACGCGAGATGTAAGACCGACAAATAGGCAGATGAAGGAAAAAACAGCTCAAGTTTTAAATAATAAATTATTAAATCTTTTAGACAAATTATTTAAAAATACAAATAAAATATATTGTTCAAAATTTTAGATAATGTAGTTTCTAAAGTGGGAATTAAGTCGATGTTTAATATTTTGCGTTTGAAAATTTAATTTTTATTTTCAATTTAATTCTATAATTTGTCCCCAAAATTAATATTGGTGTTTTCTACTAATTTTTCATATAAATTTTGAGTGAGCCCCAGTACTCCTAATTATAAATTTATAAATAGTATAGTTTCGCAAATAAAGCCGGAAGTGAGAATTTTATATATTTTTTTGTTAATATCTTGTAAACAATTAATTTAAAAAATATAAAATATATATATTTTTATTCCTCATAATGAGCCCTTTCATTTGATGTATTCCACAATCAATTTTAGTTTAATATTTTCCATTTAATCCTGTAAGTTGCCCCCCCTCCAAATTAATAGCAGAGGTTTCGCCTTATTTTTCCGATAAAATTGAGGCCATATACCTCTAATTATTTTCAAATTTGTACGGCTTATAGTTTCAGAGATAAGGTAGGGGGAATAGGTAAAAAAAATATATTTTTCTTAATATCGTTACAATAATTTATTTTAAACATATGAAAAAAAAAAGTTTTCGGCATAATGAGCCCTTTAATTTGATACATTACATGATGTTGTAGAAACAATTTTAGTTTTATATTTTCCATTTAAATCTGTAATTTGCCCCCCAAATTAATAGTAGAGGTTTCTCCAAATGTTTCCGGTAAAATTCAGGTGAGGCCCTGTATGTCGAATTTTTCAAAATTTTACTTCTTATTGTTTCGGAGAGAAGCGGGGGACGGTCAGTATTTTAGATTCCCCCACAGAAGTACCCCTAAAATAAAAATTTCTTCATTTACGATATGTACTCCTGATCCGGTCACCAAAGTAAATACTCATACGAAATTTCAACATTTTCCGTCCAATTGTGTAGGAAAAAATTGTTGAGATGTGAAAGAGAGAGAAATCCGGAGTGATATTATAAGGGTATCCGTTTATTGTATATAGGGAACCCTAAAAATAATCTGATTTTTGAAAATGATGTGTCAAAGTTTGGCAAAAAGGAGACATTTAAAAGAGATGACACCTGATAGCCCTTTGTATTTAAACTTGTAGAAGTGAGATTCACCCCCACTTAGGGGTTAAAACTGCAGGATGACCGATACGTTGTAATATGTGTCACCCCGTAAATAAAAATTGACGTGTTCTTTTGTCTTTTTCTTTTAAAGATATTTTAGAAGTTATTTTGGGTGGCTAATTTTGAAATCAAAGCCCTGTATAACAAATATACAATACACTTATGCTTATGGTCTATCCTATATAACAAAATTCACCTTTTTGAACAACATTTTATAACCATAATTTTACTCTACCATTTATTTCAACCACCCGGCATATGCAATTGCTTCTAACATTTTTTTAACCCACCACCCTGTATAACTAATTCAATTCCAACTTATATTTCAACCATCATTGTATGCAACCGCTTATGTACCACCTAATAAAACGTGCACGCAGGCACACACCTTCAACCGTATTCAACACAGAAGAGATCGCCTGAATAACAAATTTTCGTTTTAATAAGCTACACGAATATTTTCTGCAATTTCACGCGACTGTAACTTAAGTTCGTATCTAAAATAAACTGACTTAAAAGCATCAAAATGAAAATCATTACAAATACCCATTCATGGCAAATCTTGACATTTAAACTAGACATTTATGATAAAAATTTGACATATACCATGATGTTTACAGTTATTGTGCATATTTTTTTCCGGTTTTCTGAAAAATAGATGTTTTACGTTATAGAAAAATGTACGAAATCAAGCTGGAACATATCTTTGCATAATACAATTTAAAATATTCAAATTGCGTGAGCAGTTTTAGAGAAAACAGTGAGTATTCATTGGAAATCTCTTATTTACTTTTTTTTCTGATTTTCTAGAAAACCGTAAATCTCATGTTATAGACAATTATATGGGACCCTTATGTAATGTTCCTTAATATAATATAGTTTAAAACTTCAAAATTGCTCAAACCGTTTTTGAATAATCGGTCGTCATACATAACAAAAAGTTGTAGACGAATTGATAACCTCCTCCTTTTTGGAATTCGGTTAAAAATAAATCATTTGTTGACAACATGCACTTACATTGCCAGCCCTAAACTAACAAACATTACCAAACAAAATAAAAGAATTGTAAAATGTCAAAATTCAATATATAAAGGCCGAACGCGTCCAGTAGGGTGTAGAGCGTTAGTGTTGCTTGATAAAAACTATCTGTCGGGCCACGACTGACACCCATATCGTGGCAACGTTGCCAGGGCTCGGTTATACATTGAAAAATATTTTATATACAGCAGGCCTCGCATGTGTGTTAATATTGACGAATGGACTCGAATGTAGATGACATATAAAAATGTTTTATTTTTGTTAATATCTTACCCCTCAAAAGGGATTACAATTAAACGTGTTAACAATACTCAATAACAAAAAAGCAAAATATATTATTTGAAATCTATCTCTTCATGTGAGCCTCTGGTGGCCTGCTGAATATATCGGCCATCGATTTTGTATCCGGAAACGCATATATGTATATATATATATATATATATATATATATAGCAATAAACTCCGTGGGTTCAAATTTAATTAATTAAAAAAAACTGATCTTTGCTGTCTTTTTCTAGAAACTTTATTTACGCATAAATTTCAATATTTACAACAGCTGATTTCGATAAACAATTCACACGGAATATAAATTCAACTAGCTAAGCTGTACTAAATAAATTAGAAATTATGTATTTTTTATATATCCTACATCTAATTTTCTGGTCGTTCTGGATGGGTATTACTTTTGTTCGCACAGCGTTAGCAGTATTTTTTTGCCCCAGCGATTGATGTTTAATCTTAATGACTAGTGTTTTATAGAGTTTTTCGTCGTTTTTTACAGGGAAGGCGTAGAAAAATTTTATAAAACTGCCCCCCCCCTTTAGTTCTGATCGTCCCTATCAGAAGAATCCTCTCCATCGTAGGGTGTGAGTCAATCTAAATGAATGTAAGTAATATAGTGTAAACTGTCGAGACCTACCCTAGGTCCTCTGGGAGTTGTACCGCCAGACTTTGCCCTTCTCTTGGAACCCTACTGAATTGGCCTTGAGGTCATATCGTGTCTTAATCCGGTTACTGGTGGCCAACATCTGCGTTTGTTTAGTTCATGTATTGCGAGCAGGTTATGTCAGAGCTGGTCGGCATAATCATTGATGTCTTGGGAGGGTTCTTCGGTGGAGCCAAAGGCCAGATCGCAGGGTAATATCAGCTCTTTTCCAGAAGGTACCCTGACTGGAGTCAGGCCTGTAATGTTATGTAGAGCTGAGCGTTAGGCCAACAGGAATAGGGAAATATGCTCATCCTAATCACGCTGATTATTGTTGACGACCTTGCATAGGTGTTGTTTCAAGGTCCTGTTGAATCTTTCCACCATTCCGTCGGACTGTGGATGCAATGGTGTTGTTCTCGTTTTCCTGATTTCCAACATCGTACAGACCTTCTGGAATACATTCTACTCGAAGTTACGCCCTTAGTCTGAAAGTAGTTCAAAAGGGACGCTAAACCTGCTGAATAGCTGTTCTACCAATATCGTCACTACCGTGGTTACCGTGATTGGGTATCGCATATGCCTCAGGCCACTTGCTGAAGTAATCCATTGCGACCAAAATGTATTTGTTCCCCCTCTCTGACTCGGGAAATGGATCGGCGACATCGATAGCAATTCTCTCAAATAGGACGCCCACATTGTACTGCTGCATTCTTCCCTTGGTCCGGATCCTCGGGCCGTTACTGACTGAACATGCGTCACATTTCCGGCACCAGGCTCTGACATCATCGAGGTAATTTACCCAGTAGAGTACCGCTGGCGAACTTGGGATGGGCTGGAACATAGTGCCGCCTTCAGTCGTCTGAATGATGTCTCTCAATACTGATTCCAACGGAAGGTCTCTTTCTCAGTGGTCTGCCGATGCAGAGGGGCGGCGATGGTGACAAATCTCTCAACGAATCGTCTGTAGTAGAAAAAAGCTACTTAGTTCATGCTTGTCTCTCGGGAACGGCCAATCACGGATGACTACTATCTTGTTTCCGTTTGTGCGGATTCCTGACTCGGAAACGACGTGGCCCAAAAACTCTACTTCATACTTCTAGCAGAACTTCATATCTAGGGTCGAACATAAATCCATGCTGGCTGATTAAGTGGATACCCAGTATGAAATCGTCCTCAATATCCGCTACCAGGACCCTATGCCGGATTCTGGTGTCCCGCATCTGTAGTACTACATCTGCCTCACCCTGTATTGACATGCAGTCGCCGGTGACTGTTCTGAGCTGGATGTTGTTGTTAACTGGCTGGATTTCCGATGACTTCAAAACCCTGGACTTGACAATGGACACAGCGGCGCCGGTATCAAAGGTAATGGTGTTTGCGCGGCCATTGATGGTGCCCCTGATGACTAGGCTTCTGCTATCTCGGCAAAATCCCCGGATGGATAATGTTTTGGGGGTTGGTGGAAGATTAGTCAGCATTCGCCCCCTTATGCTGACTGCCTGACGGTCCCTGGACATGTGCCTGTTTTGTTGGTTATATGTGGCATATGATCGCACTCTGGAGTCTCGTTGGAAGTGTCCTGTTCGGCTACATCGGTAACATGGTCCTATTGCGCCAGTTCTTTTTGACCGTTCTAGTAGCTTGTTCATACCACCCAACAGCGCTTGAAATGGTGACTCTGGCTCTTCCTGGTGGAAGGAAACTGCAAGTACCCTCGGCTTGGACATGACGGCCTCTACCTACAAAGCCCGGAGCAAAGCTTCGATACTCTTCTTGATGCTTCTAAGCCTTAGATTTCTTTATACTTCCACATCTCTGATACCGTTTATGTGTGGCCAATTGATCCTTATGGTTGATCCACATTATAGTGCCGGTCACAGTTCGTTCCCGGTCCGTTCTCGGTCTGGTAAAATATTATCAAATGAGAAACAATATGTGTATTCACACTTACGTTCTAGTCAAGGTCCAGTCCATTCCCGCTCCACTCCCGATCAGTAGATTCAAACATAGTGCCGGTCACATTTCGTTCTCGGTCAGTTCCAGGTCTGGTAAAATATTCGCAAATGAGAAACAATGTTTGTATTCACACTTCCATGCCAGTCAAGGTCCGGTCGAGTCCCGCTCCAGTAAAAATATCTTTCAAAGCTATTTTGAACGAACCTAGATCGAACACAGAGACGGAACTGGGATTTGAGAAAGAGGTGTAAAATAATAACTGAAATAATAAACTGTTACCAAGAGCAAATGTAGTAAATTGAATATTTTTATTAAGCTTATATCTCAGATTTTCTATTCCAGAAAACTACTGTTATGTGTATGAAATATATTAATTTCTTTGATTACTGAACTTTATGAAGGAATTTCTTATATCTATACTATTATAAAATTGTAAGTTTGTCTGTTTGTTTGTTTGATTGTTTGTTCGGGCATCACGTAAGAACTACGGAACTGATTTTACTGAATCGTGTTTTGTTGCAAAGCCTATAGTTTGACTTAAAATCTGGTACACATTTTATCTCCCTACATTGACAGAAACGGTAGAAATATATATGTACCACCCCACGTACCAAATATTAGATACTGGCACTAGCTTAGCTTTTATTCAAAATTTGGAATATGCCAATGTAACATGTTTCGATTTAAAAAAATCAACTGATATATCTAGCCTAATACAGGGTGTTCCATATATAGGATACATATAGGAAACATATAGCGGTAATAGAAATACATGGGTTTAAAAAGTACTTTAAGAAAAGGTAAAATAAGGTGGTTCTTAAGCAGCTGAATATATACAATGTGGGGGGTGAAAGTAGTTATAGGGGGTGGATAACAAAATGTTATATTCATTGGCTCATAAATAGTTGCATATCAAATGTGGTTGAAATAGGGCGAAAATAATTATATTTAGAAAAATCTTAGAAAAATGTATTATGTAAGTAATAGGATATTATATTATAGTTATGAAACGGGTTGAAAAAATGTTAGATTTAGTTGTTTATAAAGTGTTGTTGAAATTTAAGATGGAGTGGAATTATAGTTTATAGGATGCTTAAAATATTATTTAATATCCACAAGTAGTTGCTTATATAGGATGGTTAAAATATCTGGCAGAGTATAATTACAGTTAAATAGGTGGGTTAAAAAAATATTACAAAGAAATGTTAGTATCTATAAATATACAGTGTGGTAGAGTTATATTTACAAGGCCGTTCAAAAAAAAGTTGAATAACATTGTTATATAGGGTGGTACTTGGCTATTATTATTGTTATGAAATGGGTTGAAAAAAATGTTAGAAGCAGTTATTCACGGTGCTTGAACTATAAATAGAGTTGAATTATAGTCTACAGGGTGCGTAAATTTTTATATTCACAAGTAGTTTACAAGTAGGATATATAGGATGGCGGAAATATGTAGCAGAGTATAATTAGAGCTATACAGGTGGGTTAAAAAAATAATTTTATAATTTCCATTTAATTCTGTAAAGCGCCCGCCAAAAAAAATTAAGACTAGGGGTTTCTCCTTATTTTTCCTGTAAAGTTCAGGTGAGGCCTTATATCTCTATTTTTTTTCAATTTATAGTTTCGTAGAAAAGGGGGAAAGGTAATTATTTGAATACTTTTGTTAATATCTTTTAAACTACTTATTTTTAAAATATAAAAAATATTTAGTTTTTTTATATTTAATTTTTATTTTTTCATTTAATTCTATAATTTGCCCCCTAAAATTAAAATTAGGGGGTTCTCCTTATTTTTCCTGTAAACTTTGAGCAACGTACTACCTTCCATTTTGTTCAAAATTTTAGGCTTAATAGTTTCAGTAGTGATGGATTTTTAAAATTTTCAGAGAAAATTGCTGTGATGTGATAGTCGGAGACATGAGGAGTGATATATATACGCAATCCCAAAACAAGGGTATACTAAACATTGTCTAGTTCCAGTAAAATTGAACTCTGTAATATAAAAGCCCTTTGGATTTACCCATGATAATCTCTTTAGGGTTTAAACAGATTTCATTTGTTAAGATATTGAACGCACAAAGTTCTGGAAATTCCAGTTTTATGACGTATATTAAGCATAACCCTGAGCATTCGTCGTCCCTTTTTGGGTACCTGTAATTATGGCAAAATTGTATTAGCTCGGAATTCCAGGTTAAACCTTTTTCGAATATTTCCCTTTAATTTTCTATTTGTGTAAATATTTGAATATACCTGTTTCAGTAATTATTTTGTTAATGCCCATAACTAAAATTTTGTTTTGTGATTTGGTACACTCCCCCCCCCCTGTTGCCAATAGAAGAATAATTTTTCGTTCATATGGATTTTGGTAGAAATATACAGATATTTGTGAAGAGGTCTACAGCAGTCAGTTATTATCAGTGAAATTGACAAGTAAATCAAATACTTATAGTCACTAGTTAATAGTTATTGTATATATTTAACATAACTAAATTAAACTTTATGTAAAAGGTTGCTTCTAATTATTTTGTCTATTCATGGGTTTTCTCTCCTCCAAATTTTTTCCTGTAACAGATAAGTATTTAAAAATTGTATATGTAGAACAAAGTGTAGTAAGGCAATTTCGTAAAATTGCCCGGATTACTGGCTGTCTGTACAGAGATTCTTCTTCCTCTCAGTTTTTCTGAGAGAAAGAGATGTCTATAAAATGATCAACCAGTATTCCTGTATATAAGTAATGTATTGTATATTGTGTAATACTTATCTGTGTATGGAGACGTTTCAACTCCGAGTCTGGAGTCGTTGTCAATCGTTTAGTGTTGTTTTCGAGGTTTTTTTCTAAAAAATTTTCGGTTTGATTTTGAATTTATTGTTTGTCAAAAAATTTGACACTGACAATTTGTCGTTTGGCGATCACTTGACTTGAGGTTACCGTTTTTTTTGTTCTGTTAGCAGTAAATTCTTCCAGTCCAAATGAAGGTCGGCTGAAGGTGCTCCGATTTCAGTGTTGTTTATCATCATACAGCTGGCTTCTTTAAGTTTTCTCTTTTTTAAATTTTCTTCTTTCAACAAGATCTTTGTTTTATCCCAGTCTATCCTATGGCTGCCGGTGCTCGTTAATACATGATTGGCCAAATTTGATTTGTCCACATGTCTTCTGGAAATGTTATATTGATGTTCTTTTTTCCTTACTTCTAAAGGTCTTGAAGTTTCACCGGTATAAGAATCACCACAGTCACACAAAACACTGTACACACAATTTTTAGAACTCTGGGTTGCGTTAAACGGTTTGGTATGTGTGAGGATAGAGCGCAAGGTATTATTTGTTTTAAAAACAGTTTTAACGCTGTATTTATTTCCTAACCGCTTAATTTTTTCCGATACACCTGGGATATATGGAATTATGTTCATAATTTGGTTGTCTGTTTGTGTTTGGTTGGTATTAGTGTGATGGTTATTTGTGCTGGTTTATTGTTGCGATTTTCTTTCTAACTGATTTATAGTTTTATTTATAAAGTCTTGGGGATATTCGTTTTGAAGTAGATGTTCTTTGATAATATTGACTTCTTTGTTAAAGATTTGGGTGGATGAAGATATGTTTTTTGCTCTATCATATAAGCACTTTACAACACCTTTCTTTACATTTAAAGGATGGTTGGAGTGAAAATTCAAATATCTATTAGTATTTGTAGGTTTTCGATAAGTACTTGTGCTTATTGTGTTGTTTGTTCTATCTATAAGTACATCAAGATAAGCAAGTTTATGCAAATTTTCCATCTCCATTGTAAATTTTATTGTGGGTTCTTGACTATTGATGTAATCTAGGAATGAGTGCAGTTCTTCAGCACCATACTCCCAAACCACAAAAATGTCATCAACGTATCTCCACCACACTTTTGGTTTATTTTTATATTTGCCTATGAATCTTTCTTCAAAATATGTCATGAATATATTACTGATTATAGGAGATAAAGAAGAACGCATGGCCATACCAAATTCTTGTTTATAGAAATCTCCTTCAAATTGAATATATGTAGTGTTTAAGCAAAGTTCGGTTAGTTCCATAATTGTGTCAATGTTTAGTTTTGTTTTGTTGTGTAAGGTAATATCTTGTTGTAATTTATTTTTTATAATTTGTAATGATTTATCAACAGGTACATTTGTAAAAAGACTAACTATGTCGAAACTTACTAGTATATCATTTCTGTTGATAATAATGCTTTTTAATTTTGTTAAAAAATCATTAGTGTTTTTTAAATTGTTTGGATTATTTTCGTAAGGTTTAATTATATTTAGTAAAAATTTTGATATGTTTTGTAATGGTGAATTTATTGAACTTACAATGGGTCTCATTGGTATTGTGTCTTTATGTATTTTTGGAACGCCATATAAATGTGGAGGTTTACTATAGTGTGGTGTTAAGTGTTTTCGTTCTAATGGAGTGAATTCTTGTTTGTGTTTTGTTATAATGTCTCTAGCGGCTTTTTCTATATTTTGCGTAGGATCTTTTTTGAGCTTAGAATATGATCCTGTGTTAATAAGGTCCATCATTTTGGTGTTGTAATCATTTTTATCAATTATAACCGTAGCGTTACCTTTATCGGCAGGTAGAATTTTAATTGTGTTGTCTTTTTTAAGTTTTTCTACGGCATATTTCTCTGTAGGAGTAAGATTGTATTTCATTTTGTGTTGCTTCTCTAGAAGTAATTTATTTCTTATTCGGTATTCCCTGGACACTTCTGGAGGCAGTTTTTGGGCTGTGTCTTCAATCGCAACTATCAGATCTAGTTTAGGTATATTTTGTGGAGTGATTGAATAATTTAATCCCTTAGAAAGTACGTATTGTTCTGTTGGTGTAATGTGTTTAGTTGATAAATTAATCACAGTTTTATTGATGAAATTTGTATTTGGTGTAAGTACAGATTTTTTGTGTTTTTCATTTAAGAGATGTTTCAATTTATAGACATCTCTTTCTCTCAGAAAAACTGAGAGAAAGAATCTCTGTACAGACAGCCAGTAATCCGGGCAATTTTACGAAATTGCCTTACTACACTTTGTTCTACATATACAATTTTTAAATACTTATCTGTTACAGGAAAAAATTTGGAGGAGAGAAAACCCATGAATAGACAAAATAATTCAAAACCTTCTCAACATTCTTTTCGAAATTACTTACGAATGAGGTATGGGCCAATTTCAACAATAAATTTTAGAAAGTTAGAAAACCTAAATAAGAAACTAGCACGATCACAGAACAGCTTAACGTTCCTAATAAAATGCCGAAATGAAGGAATAATTCCAAAGGGGTTGTTACCAAAAATGCCATTCACAGACAGAGGTAGTATTAGAATTCAGTTGAAAACAGGTAATGCTTTAGTTAGAAATAGAATACAACACCATCGGAAATTGAAGGTAAGCCTTAAAAATAACATCATTATATTAGAAAACAAATTTAAAGAAACGCACATTCCATCAGACTATAACCGCATCTTTAATTGTTTAAAGGATTCATACAGCTTGGAATTTCAAATATGTAAAAACAGAAATATAAATAAATTTAAACATCTCTTAAATGAAAAACACAAAAAATCTGTACTTACACCAAATACAAATTTCATCAATAAAACTGTGATTAATTTATCAACTAAACACATTACACCAACAGAACAATACGTACTTTCTAAGGGATTAAATTATTCAATCACTCCACAAAATATACCTAAACTAGATCTGATAGTTGCGATTGAAGACACAGCCTAAAAACTGCCTCCAGAAGTGTCCAGTGAATACCGAATAAGAAATAAATTACTTCTAGAGAAGCAACACAAAATGAAATACAATCTTACTCCTACAGAGAAATATGCCGTAGAAAAACTTAAAAAAGACAACACAATTAAAATTCTACCTGCCGATAAAGGTAACGCTACGGTTATACTTGATAAAAATGATTACAACACCAAAATGATGGACCTTATTAACACAGGATCATATTCTAAGCTCAAAAAAGATCCTACGCAAAATATAGAAAAAGCCGCTAGAGACATTATAACAAAACACAAACAAGAATTCACTCCATTAGAACGAAAACACTTAACACCACACTATAGTAAACCTCCACATTTATATGGCGTTCCAAAAATACATAAATACACAATACCAATGAGACCCATTGTAAGTTCAATAAATTCACCATTACAAAACATATCAAAATTTTTACTAAATATAATTAAACCTTACGAAAATAATCCAAACAATTTAAAAAACACTAATGATTTTTTAACAAAATTAAAAAGCATTATTATCAACAGAAATGATATACTAGTAAGTTTCGACATAGTTAGTCTTTTTACAAATGTACCTGTTGATAAATCATTACAAATTATAAAAAATAAATTACAACAAGATATTACCTTACACAACAAAACAAAACTAAACATTGACACAATTATGGAACTAACCGAACTTTGCTTAAACACTACATATTTTCAATTTGAAGGAGATTTCTATAAACAAGAATTTGGTATGGCCATGGGTTCTTCTTTATCTCCTATAATCAGTAATATATTCATGACATATTTTGAAGAAAGATTCATAGGCAAATATAAAAATAAACCAAAAGTGTGGTGGAGATACGTTGATGACATTTTTGTGGTTTGGGAGTATGGTGCTGAAGAACTGCACTCATTCCTAGATTACATCAATAGTCAAGAACCCACAATAAAATTTACAATGGAGATGGAAAATTTGCATAAACTTGCTTATCTTGATGTACTTATAGATAGAACAAACAACACAATAAGCACAAGTACTTATCGAAAACCTACAAATACTAATAGATATTTGAATTTTCACTCCAACCATCCTTTAAATGTAAAGAAAGGTGTTGTAAAGTGCTTATATGATAGAGCAAAAAACATATCTTCATCCACCCAAATCTTTAACAAAGAAGTCAATATTATCAAAGAACATCTACTTCAAAACGAATATCCCCAAGACTTTATAAATAAAACTATAAATCAGTTAGAAAGAAAATCGCAACAACAAACCAGCACAAATAACCATCACACTAATACCAACCAAACACAAACAGACAACCAAATTATGAACATAATTCCATATATCCCAGGTGTATCGGAAAAAATTAAGCGGTTAGGAAATAAATACAGCGTTAAAACTGTTTTTAAAACAAATAATACCTTGCGCTCTATCCTCACACATACCAAACCGTTTAACGCAACCCAGAGTTCTAAAAATTGTGTGTACAGTGTTTTGTGTGACTGTGGTGATTCTTATACCGGTGAAACTTCAAGACCTTTAGAAGTAAGGAAAAAAGAACATCAATATAACATTTCCAGAAGACATGTGGACAAATCAAATTTGGCCAATCATGTATTAACGAGCACCGGCAGCCATAGGATAGACTGGGATAAAACAAAGATCTTGTTGAAAGAAGAAAATTTAAAAAAGAGAAAACTTAAAGAAGCCAGCTGTATGATGATAAACAACACTGAAATCGGAGCACCTTCAGCCGACCTTCATTTGGACTGGAAGAATTTACTGCTAACAGAACAAAAAAACGGTAACCTCAAGTCAAGTGATCGCCAAACGACAAATTGTCAGTGTCAAATTTTTTGACAAACAATAAATTCAAAATCAAACCGAAAATTTTTTAGAAAAAAACCTCGAAAACAACACTAAACGATTGACAACGACTCCAGACTCGGAGTTGAAACGTCTCCATACACAGATAAGTATTACACAATATACAATACATTATACTTATATACAGGAATACTGGTTGATCATTTTATAGACATCTCTTTCTCTCAGAAAAACTGAGAGGAAGAAGAATCTCTGTACAGACAGCCAGTAATCCGGGCAATTTTACGAAATTGCCTTACTACACTTTGTTCTACATATACAATTTTTAAATACTTATCTGTTACAGGAAAAAATTTGGAGGAGAGAAAACCCATGAATAGACAAAATAATTCAAGACCTCCTCAACAATCTTTTCGAAATTACTGGCTTCTAATTCGTGAAAAAAAAAACAAAATACAGTTTTACAAAAGAAATAACTTACCTACTTTATTGTTGTATATGATGTAAAATGAAATGAAATGTTGCGTTCTCTTTTTGTATTTTTAACGTAATTTTCTTTAAAATCATTTCGAATGTACCCAGATGCATTCGAAAATATTGCAATATACTTCGTGGGTTCAATTTAAAAATTATAGAACTAATATGCACTGTCACTTTTCTAGAACTTTATTTACATCCAAACAGCTGATTTAAAAATACAATAACAATCCCATATAAGCTAGTCGTCGCGGTATCACTAAACAGCGATCGTGGCGTGCTTCTTTTATAATCCCCGTGGAATTCTCCAGTAGAAATCATCATCGCTCCTTCCGCTGCCGAGTCTTTTCGAGAATCGTATTTTTTATCGTAAAGCGTTTGTTGTCGTGCTGAAATGACACAGAGTCGGCTTTGGGTAAATTTCGTAACACTGCCCCCCCTTTAATTCTGATCGTCCCGATCAGAAACATCCCCTCCATGGTAGGGAGCGAGTCGATCTAAGTGAACCACCTTCAATTTAGCCTTGGGGTTTCGACGGATCCGGTAGACGACGTCATTCAGCCTCTTGACCACTTCGTATGGACCATCCCAGGCGGGTGTAAGCTTTGGGGATTTACCCTTGCTCCGTTGGGGGTTGTACAGCCAGACTTTGTCCCTCTCCTGGAACCCGGCTGAATTGGCCTTGAGGTCGTATCGCGTCTTCATCCGGTCACTGGTGGCCAACATCTGCGTTCGGGCTAATTCGTGTATTGCCAGCATGTTATGTCGGAGCTGGTCGGCATAATCGTCGATGTCTTGGGGAGGTTCTTCGGGGGAGCCAAATGCCAAGTCGCATGGTAATCGCAGCTCCTTTCCGAATAGGACCCTGGCTGGGGTCAGGGCTGTACTATTATGAACAGCAGAGCGATATGACAACAGGAATAGGGGAATATGCTCATCCCAATCACGCTGGTTATTGCTGACGACCTTGGATAGATGTTGTTCCAAGGTCCTGTTGAATCTTTCCACCATTCCGTCTGACTGTGGGTGTAATGGTGTTGTTCTCGTTTTTCTGATCCCCAACATCGTGCAGACCTTCTGGAATACATTCGATTCGAAGTTACGCCCCTGGTCTGAATGTAATTCCATCGGGACGCCAAACCTGCTGAATAGTTGTTCTACTAGCACCGTCGCTACCGTGGTTGCCTCTTGGTTGGGTATCGCATATGCCTCAGGCCATTTGCTGAAGTAATCCATTGCGACCAGAATGTATTTGTTCCCCCTCTCAGACTCGGGAAACGGACCGGCCACATCGATGGCGATTCTCTCAAATGGGACGCCCACATTGTACTGCTGCATTCTGCCCTTGGTCCGGGTCTTCGGGCCCTTACTGGCTGCACAGGTGGCACATTTGCGGCACCAAGCTCTGACGTCTTCAAAGTAGTTCACCCAGTAGTACCGCTGGCGAACTTTGTCTAGGGTTTTATTCATGCCCAGGTGGCCTCCGGTAATTCCATCATGAACTTCGGTCAGGATGGCTGGTACCTTTTTTTTCGGAAACTACCAGTTGTGACTTGGTTTCTCGTCCATCAGCGCTTTCCCAAACTCGCTTGAGCATTCCATTGTCTACTCTTAGAGAGTCCCACTGAGCCCATAACGATTTCAGCACGCCGGAGTATCTAGCTACCTCGTCCCATCGTGGCCTGTGTGCCCCTCTCATTTTGAGTGACAAGATTGGTTCGATGTCTGGATCAGCCATTTGGTCCTGGATGCACTGTTCCGTTGTCCAGTCTTCATTGGCCTGCACTCGGATCTGCCTGATGGAGATACCCTCTCGCTGTTCCGTCTTCAGACAATGCTTGCATTCCGCTCTACAGGGTCTTCTGGATAGGGCATCGGCATTATTGTGCAACCGGCCGGCACGGTGTTCCACCTTGAAGTCGTATTGCTGTAATTTCTCCATCCATCTGGCCAGTTGTCCTTCCGGTGTCTTCATGTCCAGCAGCCATTTGAGTGCGGCATGATCTGTTCGGATTAAGAAATGGCGACCATACAGGTATTTGTGGAAATGGTCTACAGCCCTTATTATTGCAAGAAGTTCTTTTCTGGTGACGCAATAATTTCTTTCTGGCTTCGAGAATCCACGGCTGTAGTACTCGATCACCCTCTCTTCACCATCTTGCACCTGGGATAGGACGGCCCCCAAACCTGTGTTGCTGGCGTCGGTGTCTAAGATGAACTTGCCGGACTGTGTAGGAAAGGCTAGGATTGGGCTGGAACATAGTGCTGCCTTCAGTCGTCTGAAAGATGTTTCGCAATCCTGATTCCAAAGGAAGGTCTCCTTCTCTGTGGTCTGCCGATGTAGAGGGGCGGCAATGGTGGCAAATCCCTCAACAAAACGCCGGTAGTATGAACAGAGGCGGATTCCTGACTCGGACACTACGTGATCCAAAAACTGTACTTCTTTTTGGAACAAGGAACACTTCTTCGGATTGAGTTTCAGGTTGGCATTATTAATTCTGGAGAATACTTCATCCAGGTTCTTCAGATGGTCGTCGAATGTCTGACCCATGACTAGAATGTCGTCGAGGTATACTAAGCACGTCCTCCATGTTAACCCGCTCAGTACATACTCCATTAGCCTCTCAAAGGTTGCGGGTGCATTACATAACCCAAAGGGCATGACCGTGAACTGAAACAGCCCTTTACTGGTGGAGAACGCTGTCTTCTCTCTGTCGTTTGCGTGTAGACCAACCTGCCAATATCCACTTTTTAGGTCTAGTGTGAAGAACCAACGGGAGCCTGCTAGTGTGGTCAAAGTGTCATCGATTCGGGGTAGTGGATAGCTGTCTTTCTTCGTGACATCATTCAGCTTTCTGTAATCCACGCAAAATCGGGTGGTTTCATCCTTCTTTTTAACTAGCACGACGGGAGCAGACCATTTTGTAACATGGACTCGATGTTTTCCTCGACTGCCTGTTGTTGCCCCAATGGTAGTCGTCTAGGTGGTATTCTGATGGGCTGAGACTTTCCGGTATCTATTCGATGCTGGATGATGTTGGTGCGACCGGTGGTTCCATTTTTACTGTTAAAAATTTGCCAGTGTTTTGTGATAAATTGCTTGGCTTTTTTCTGGTTCTCTGGTGTCAAGTGTGTCAAGTGGTCAGCAAACTGTTGTAGGAACACTTTATCGGGCCCTGTCTCCTTCACCGACGTCTGGTACTCTTCTTCGCAATTGATGATGGTCTCTACAGGCTCGAAACAAGCTATCTCTTGACCATTGGTAATTCTGATGTCGTTGTTGGACAAATTCAGGACTCTGATTGGTATATCTCGTCCGGTTTTAACTATAGCCCGTCCAACCAGGTAGTCATGAGCTGAGTGTACGGGCTCCACCATTCCAACGCAGCTCCCAGGATTGCTGTCTAGCTGCCCATGAATAATCTGTTCCGTTCGACCGGGAATTCTAGCTGAAGACTTTGTCACAATTTTTATGGGCGTGACTGATGTGTTGACGGGCCGTGTCAACACAAATTCCTCATTCAGGAACCGAAGAACATCATATCTCGGGTCGAACATAAATCCATGCTGGCTAATTAGGTCCATTCCCATTATAAAATCGTCCTCAATATTCGCTACCAGGACCCTATGCCGGATCATGTTGTCCCCTATCTGTAGCACGACATCTGCCTCACCCTGTATTGACATGGACTCGCCGGTGACTGTTCTGAGCTGGATGTTATTGGTAACTGGCCGAATTTCTGATGCTCTCAAAACCCTGGACTTGGCAATGGACACAGCGGCGCCGGTATCGATGGTGATGGTAACTGCTCGCCCGTTGATGGTGCCTCTGATGAATAGGCTGCCGCTATCTCGGCAAAATCCCCGGATGGATAACGTTTTGGGGGCTGGTGGAGTGACAGTCAGCATTCGCCCCCCTATGCTGACTGACTGACCGTCCCTGGACATCTGGCTGTTCTGTTGGTTACCCCTGGTCGGTGATCGTTCAGGTGGCCTCACTCGACAATTCCGTTGGAAGTGCCCTGTCCGTCCGCAGCGGTAACAAGTGACCCTGTCGCGTGACCTGACTCTTCCTGGTTGAAGGAAACTGCTCGGACCCTCGGTAACATGACGGCCTCTACTTCCAAAGCCCTAAGTAGAGCTTCATTACTTTTCTTGACGCCACTTAGTCTTAGATTTCTTTGTACTTCCACATCTCTGATGCCGTTTATGAAACTCTGCGTGGCCAACTGGTCTTTCGTTTCCTCTGGCAGGTCTGGGTAGGACAAGTGTACTAACCGTCTAATCTCTGCTTCGAATTCTTGAAGGCTTTCACCGGATTTTTGCGTTTTTCCACTGAGTTGGACTTGGTATACCTGGCTCAAGGATTGATTGTCGTAGCGTTTGTCTAGGATGGCGATGATCTTGTCGAAATTGCCTTGTTCATCGACTGGAATGCTTTGGAGGAGTTCTAGGGCCGGACCTCTTAGCGAAATTACCAGAGAAGTAGACTTTTCTTGATTATCCCATCCATTAGCTGTAGCCACGGCCTCAAATTGTCGTTTATACATGGGCCAAGATGAAATGCCGTCGAATGTGGGTGGTTTACTAAAGGAACCTTTGGTACTCACGGTGTGCTGGTATTTTCCTCTCTGCAAATCTTGTTGCAATTTTTTAATTGCTGTTTCCACTTTATCTTGTACTTCACTGTGTACTACGTCTTTAATTGAACTGATTTCAGCTTTTACCTGGTTTTGGATAGCACTTATTTCAAATTTCACCTGGTTCTGGACGGAATCGATGTCATCTACTTTGATTTCAAGAGTCTCCACATTATTTTTTAGGATCTTTATGTCGTCGTTTATTTCTTTTATATCTGATTCAACTATTTGCATTCTTTCATTAACTGTTTCATTAACTTGCGATACTATTTGCATTAAATGTATATATATATATTTGTTTTTAAGTTTTCGCGGGCACTAAATGTGTTAGGTGGTTTCCGGGAATTCATCCGCGTAGTTGATAACTGATCCCTGCCGGGATCGATGGTCAAATGACGACGTTTCGGCAGAGTCACATCTGCCCTCTTCAGGTCGGTTCGCATAATTCTCGTAGCCTTCTGCTTTCGCTTCTAGTTACTCGAATACAGTATTCGAGGCTACGAGAATTATGGGAACCGACCTGAAGAGGGCAGATGTGACTATGCCGAAACGTCCTCATTTACCACAGATCCCGGCAGGGAACAGTTATCAACCACGCGGATGAATTGCTGGAAACCACCTAACACATATACATATACATATATATATATATATATATATATATATATATATCGCACTGTTCGCGAATTTATCACAAAGCACTGGCAATTTTCTTTTTTACAGGCAAGATGGGACCACCGGTCGCACTAACATCATTCAACACCGAATAGATACCGGAAAGGCTCAACCCATCAGAATACCGCCTAGACGACTACCATTGGGGCAACAAGAGGCAGTAGAGGAAAACAGGAAAGATAGCTATCCACTACCCCGAATTGTTGACACTCTGACCACACTAGCAGGGTCCCGTTGATTCTCCACACTAGAGCTAAAGAGTGGATATTGGCAGGTTGGTTTACACGAAAACGACAGAGAGAAGACAGTGTTATCCACTAGTAAAGGGCTGTTTCAGTTCACGGTCATGCCCTTTGGGTTATGTAATGCTCCCGCAACATTCGAGAGGCTAAAGGAGTATGTCCTGAGCGGGTTAACATGGAGGACGTGCGTACTATACCTCGACCACAATCTGGTAATGGGTCAGACAATCGACGACCGTCTGAAGAACATGGTCGAGGTATTCTCCAGAATTAATAACGCCAACCTGAGACTCACCCCGAAGAAGTATTCCTTGTTCCAAAAAGAAGTAGAGTTTTGGGGCCACTTCGTTTCCGAGTCAGGAATCCGCACCAACGAGGACAAGATAAGCCATCCGTGATTGGCCAGTCCCAAGAGACAAGCATGACTCCGAAGCTACTTGGGCCTCTGTTCCTACTACAAGCGATTTGTTGAGGGGATTTGCCACCATTGCCGCGCCTCTACATCGGCAGGCCACTGAGAAAGAGACCTTCCGTTCGAATCAGGATTGCGAAACATCATTCAGACAACTGAAGGCAGCACTATTTTCCTAGCCTTTCCTACACAGTCCGGCAAGTTCATTTTAGACACCGACGCCAGCAACACAGGTTTGAGGGCCGTCCTATCCCAGGTGCAAGATGGTGAAGATAGGGTGATCTAGTACTACAGCCGTGGATTCTCGAAACCGGAAAGAATTTATTGCGTCACTAGAAAAGAACATTCGAGAGGCTAATGGAGTATGTCCTGAGCGGGTTAACATGGAGGACGTGTTTAGTATACCTCGACATTCGATGAATGACGTTACCAAGAAAGACAGCTATCCACTACCCCGAATTGATGACACTCTGACTACATTATCAGGCTCCCTTTGGTTCTCCACACTAGACCTAAAGAGTGGATATTGGCAGATTGGTCTAGACGAAAACGAAAGAGAGAAGACGTCTCCACTAGTAAAGGGCTGTTTCAGTTCACGGTCATGCCCTTTGGGTTATGTAATGCTTCCGCTACTTTTGAGAGACTAATGGAGTATGTACTGAGTGGGTAAACATGGAGGACGTACTTAGTATACCTCGACGACATTCTGGTCATAGGTCAGACATTCGACGACCATCTGAAGAAGCTGGGAGAAGTATTCTCCAGAATTAAGTACGCCAACTTGAAACTCAACCCGAAGAAGTGTTCCATGTTCCAAAAAACAGTAGAGTTTTTGGGCTTCGTCGTTTCTGAGTCAGGAATCCACACCAACCAGGACAAGATAGAAACCATCCGTGACTGACCAGTCCCAAGAGACAAACATGAACTCCGAAGCTTTTTAGTGGGTCTGTTCCTACTACAGGCGGTTTTTTGAGGGATTTGCCACCATTGCTGCGCCTATACATCGGCCGATCACTGAGAAAGAGACCTTCCGTTGGAATCAGGATTGCGAGACATCATTCAGATGACTGAAGGCAGCACTATATTCCAGGCCAATCCTAGCCTTTCCTACAGAGTCCGGCAAGTTCATTTTAGATACCGTCGCCAGCAACACAGGTTTGGGGGCTGTCCTATCCCAGGTGCAAGTTGGTGAAGAGAGGGTGATCGAGTACTACAGCCGTCGATTCTCGAAACCGGAAAGAAATTATTGCGTCACCAGAAAAGAACTCCTTGCAATAATAAGGGCTGTAGACCATTTCCACAAATACCTCTATGGTCGCCATTTCTTAATCCGTACAGATCATGCCGCACTCAAATGGCTGCTGGACATGAAGACACCGGAAGGATAACTGGCCAGGTGGATGGAAAATTACAGCAATACGATTTCAAGGTGGAACACCGTGCCGGCCTGCGATTACCCTGCGATTTGGCTTTTGGCTCCCCCGAAGAAGCAGGTCCGACATAACATGCTGGCAATACACGAATTAGCCCGAACGCAGATGTTGGCCACCAGGGACCGAATGAAGACGGGATACGACCTTAAGGCCAATTCAGTCGGGTTCCAAGAGAGGGGCAAAATTTGGCTGTACAATGTACAACCCAACGGAGCAAGGGTAAATCCCCAAAGCTTACACCCGCCTGGGATGGTCCATACGAGGTGGTCCAGAGGCTTAATGATGTCGTCTACCGGATCCGTCGAAACCCCAGGTCAAAGTTGAATAAATTAGATCGACTCGCTCCCTACCATGGAGAGGATATTTCTGACCGGGAGATCAGAATTAAAGCAGGGGTGGTGTAACGAAATTTCCCTAAGCCGGCCCTGGTTTCATTCCAGTACGACATCGATCGCTTTTAGGGCAAAATTTGATCTCGAAATGGCTCGGCAGCTGTAGAATTGACAATGGATCGTACGAGAGTTTTCGATGCTGATTTTAAATGGAGCAGTCCATCATCGCAGCAGTTACTTACTGGGACGAAGAGCTTATGTTGTATTATATTTGTGATATTCGAATCAGCTGTTGATGTAAATAAAAGTTTCCAGAAAGTGAGAGTAAATATTATTTTTTTTTAAATTTTAATTGAACCCACGGAGTATATAACAATATTGTTCCATCCGTGGAAGCCTACGACTAGACATATATATATATATATATATATATATATATATATATATATATATATATATATATATATATAGATTACAAGAAAATAATGGGACGCAACCAAACTTCTTGGGTGACAAGGAAGAAACACTCTTTTAACTTATTTTGAGAGCTTTCGAAATTATTTTATTTCATCGTCAGTCAATATACTAATAATCAGAAAAACAGATACAGCTATAAAGCATTAGAATATATTTAAAATTGTTGGCAATTCAACTAACAAAAGTGTCACGTTGGCATATTTGATTTAATTTTTATTATTTGTAACTTACTGTTGAATTTAAATAATATATAGGAAACAGAAATTCATTGGGTAGCAAAAATTAGACTTTTTATTTAATTATACTGAGAAATCTGTATTATATTCAGATTGATTATGAGCGGTTGAAAACTCTCCATTTCCAGTAAGTTACAATAAATTATATTTAAATTTTGTAAATCTGTCTTTTTATTAATATTAGACGGATCGGTTCACCAAATTATACACTGGTACCAAATTTAAACCTTTTCCGACCAGTAGTTTAGGAGAAAATTGCTGTGATGTGACAGAAGGATAAATACGGAGTGATATTATAAGAGTATCTGTATATTGTATATACGGAACCCTAATAATGTTTGAATTCCTTCTCTGTTGCTGATAAATCTTATTGCTAAAAAGCTGTCATCGTTTTCTTTATCGGGCCCATTTCGCAGACAGAGGATTTTTTCAGATTAATTCATTACGATTATTACTTCCCCCTATCCAAAAGCTCCAGCACAAGCAATAAATACTAAACGTCCATAACAAGGCTATCGATTCCATTAAATTTTCCTAATCTGGCGTGATGCTTCCTATAACAACTAACGACCAACACTCCTGATCCCATCAAACGCACTGATCTATATTTCATTTAAAATGGATTTACTTTTTAAGTGGGTATTAGATAAAAGCTTAATTACAGTAGAATGTACGTGATGCCAAACTATTATTAAAGATGGTAATAGAAGTTTCATTAACCAGAATGGCGACTAAAAACCTATGAAAATTATGATAAAAGTGTGTGCACATATAAAATATGTTTCGAGAGTTGCAGAAAATAAATCAAACATTCTAGTTTTCTAAGGATTTAACCAGATATTTGGTTAAATATGTTGATTCACAAACTTTTGTTTGTCTAATGGAACTATTTTAGAATTAGGTACTTAAGAAATTCCATAGTTAGATTCGGAAGTTAGATAATTAACAAAACTTGAAATCGAAAAGCTGTGGAACTTTTGGTGTGTCACAAATGTAAAAACACAGTAATGCACCCTAACACCAAGCCTTTACTTTAAAAACTCAATACTGTTTCAACAACTATAAGTTGTCCTCATGAAGGAGTAAACTCCATTATTTTAAACACTCAATGCCGTTTCAACAACTCTAAGTTGTCATGTTGTCATCATCAAGGAGTTTACTTTTTGATATGACAACTTAGAGTTGTTAAAACGGCATTGAGTGTTTAAAATAAAGGTTTGGTGTTAGGGTGCAAAACTGTGTTTTTACAAAAGAAACTAGAATTAAGGGAATAAATGTATGCGTACCTTTCGTAACCGGTAATTTTCCGTATGTACATAAATTGGTAGTGAGGTGAAGTAAAAATAGTCAACAAAATTCAAAATATCTAAAAATAATGCATTCTAAGAATAAAAGTTTCGTGCAAGAGTATTGATGACCATGAGCCTGGTCATGATCTCGCAGATTATTTGAAGGTTAAGATGTTTTTTTTTCATTGAAATCCCTATTTTTATAGCGGATTTAGTTAAGTTAGAAAGGAACACCTTTTATTTAAACCATAATTAGGATTATAGCGATACTTGGTATTGCTCGATCAACTGGTCTCACTTTCTCTAAAGGTTTTAAAACAGGACAATCTCTCATGATAGAATAACACTAAATGCACGCTTAAAAAGGTCATCACAAAATCCGAAATAGCTCACAAGATTATCTGTTAACAACATTGCATTGTCTATAATTAAATTTGGTCTTACAAAAAATGTAAATATTAATGAAAAGATGAGAGAAAATATGCCTAATGGTTTACATTAATGTATGCTTAAAAGTACTGGAGGATAGTGTAAGTTTCGCATTGCTGTAAAACCGTAATAAAGAAATAAAATTTGAAAAACACGGTCATGAAAATTATTCTTTGAGAACCTTTCTATCAAAATGCTCAATTGTCATTATTTTGTAACAGAATCCGAAAAAAAGTTATAACGACCAAAAGAAAATTTGTTTACAATTTTTTTATTTATTTTCGTTAACAACTTTGTTATTTATGAGTATACGAACAAAATTTACGACTCAAGTTGAGTATTTTAAAGTTTTTATAAGCACTTGCCTATCAACGTTATGTTAACTATAGAAAAAATTTATACATCCTGGTTAATTTTCCAAAATATGTTATTCTCCCCTGTATACTATATTCTGCTATTTACGATTTTTTTGCATTTTCTTATCTACATTAGATCTCAATTAGATATTTGACTTTAATAAATAATACTCGTTCCTGACTTATTATTTTAGATAAATTGTATTAAATATTTATTTCAACACTGTTAATTGTTAATTAACATGTCCTACTCTTGTTGACTATATTTTTTCTTTGTAACGGACTTTCTTCCTTTCTATGTAACTTTAAATGCAATTATTACCTTAGAACTTATTTACCTTTTTTAACTCTACCTACATACACTTTCTAATACTTACTAAAACTTTAGTCAAATGCTCTTTATTCTCTCTATTTTAATTCTTTTATTATACACAATTTTATTAATGTGGTATTTAATTTCCTGTAAAAGTTGTTTTTCTTTCTGCTAAATTTTCAATTTCTTTATCTAATAAGAGTTTTTGCAATTTCTTATCAGATCAACTTCTTACAATATGCATTTTACCTGTGAGTATTCTTGTTTCTACTAATTGGATTGTGTTTTGTCTTAAATTTATTTGTTTTCAATGTTAATAAACTTTTGTGGTGAAATTTCCATTCATAAATTTCTTAATATGACTCCTCCTTCATTTTATCAAAGTTGTGTAATATACTGTTAATTAACTTCCATATTATTAATTTTGTACTCACGCATTAAATACTTGTTCCAAAAGTATTTAGTTTTGGCAAATCGTTCTATTTCAAATTTATTTGCAAATATCTACTCGATTTTGTATAACTTACGAGAATTCTAATTACCTATCGTATTATACCTGTCAATTCTTCTATTATTATTAAAAACATATAGTCAAATATCACTTTAAATGTGTTTGAACCCTTCCTACATAATTCAACTCTCAAAAGCAGTTTTAATACCAGATGAAATTTACTATTGGACTTAAATTTTGAAGGTACAGAAAATTCAAATTTGTAATCTTCTAATCTCTTTTAGACGAATTTGCATTGAGTTGGCTACATTTATTTTAATAAAAATTGTGAAAATCAGTACAGTAGGTATGTGTTAAAGTAACTGACTAAAATATACTAATAAGTGCAAAATCGAGAGGGGTCTCATTACGTCAATATCAAGAACAAAAAAGACACTGGTAAAATTGGGACTCAATAAAGAGGATATTGTTAAAGAAAATGAAAACTCTCTCTACTTGACTGACAAAATTGCCCAGATAACAAGCAATATGATCGACGAACATACTGTGTTACAAAACTACTTGAGATTTGGAAACAATTATTTGGAAACCTCGGTATGTTACAAAAATTCTATTATTAAGAAATTCCATAAAAATTAATAACAAAAAACATAAAACAAGTAAATTTGTAAATATATCTAGGACATGAGATCTGAATTGTACGGGACAATAAAATTCCCAAGTCGGATTTATAGCAGGATGGCTTTTGAAAGAATGAGATCCGTGCTTGAGCAAATAAAAGTTTCCAACGTAAGATGTGAATATCAATATTGGTAATCACTATTAGAGATAATAACTGTAACGGAATCGTCAGAAGTAACACAGGAATACATGAAAAATCAAAACAGTTTTCCGTTTGAAATGAAACTGAGCTGGTCTGCTAGACAACTGATGCACAACAAGAGTTAAGGAAATATGACAAACTACAAGAGAGGCTATTGTGCAGGAGACAATCGTCCAATAACAGCACTGATAATCAAAATCTGAAAGAAAGATTCGAACAATATCATGCACTACTAGAAAATAAACCACAAAACCATGATCACACGCATACGAGCAACATAACAACTGAACAGACACAACCAACTACGGAGAGGTGCGGCTATAGAGGAATATAAAGGAATTGATAGAGGAATAAATAGAAGATTGCGTAGGACATCAAACATTACAACGAACATTTGGTAGAAGCAAGTCAATCAGTTATAAGCACCAATAATTAGGATAATGTGTACAATCAAGATGAGATTTGCTTTCATGTTTTAGAACAACTGCAACATCAAGTAATTGAACTTAACACAATAAGTAATTGGCCAAAAAGTAAAGAGAATATAATGCATAATGCTTGAAATAAATAGAAAAATATAGAGGTTTACTGCTACCAGAAATAAAATGAGGGAACAGACTTGCATGGATATTATTCAGAAGAAAGTCAACAGGTCACAAAAGTTGGCTGGATTCTGAATACTGGGTATACACGAAAACTTCAATATACACAATGGCAAGACGATAATACAATATGTGGACAACAAAAATCACTAAATACTATCCCTGGAGCCTAGTTACGAAAACTACAACTTTGTCTCCTATTCAGACCGGATAAAAGGTTAAATGAAAAACCTGGTGGAAAACGACAAAGAGTTGTGAGGCATGAACCGCCTTCTAGCAACACGAAATTTCTGATTGAATATAAGCACCCTCTAACTAAGAAGTAGGATGGTCTGGAATCGGTAAGCATTTCTGTCATATACTTCGGCGGTAACGAACATGGAAGACATACACTTTGGAAATACTTGGTGGTCAGAATATATCAGCGTCAAAGGTCAATGGTATAATATCCCGATCACTTCAGCACTTGCAACAAAGGAAGGATTAAAAATGCATTCTACAACGACTTAGGAAAAGTCATTGACAATAACCAAACAAGACATATGAGACTATTCAAGTTACTTCAGCGCCAGGATTAACAAAGAACCTAATTTTAGTTAGGGATAGGCAAATACAGCATTCATGATATATCCAATGATTATTGTCAAAAGAGTATAGAAACAGCAGTAGTAAATAATATGCTAATAAAGTCAACCATGTCATCACATAAGGACATCCACAAAAAAAATTGGTTTCTAATGATCACTAGATTGACCATATTAATGTAGATGCTGGTGACGAGAACAATATAGCGGAGGCAGAAATACTCTGAGGAAAAGATGGGAACACAGATCAATACCTTGTTCGAACAAACTACAGTATATATAATAAGTTGAATATACACTAATTTCTGAGAAAATAGACACGAAACACGCTCTCTGACGAAAATTTCAAAAACAAATAGAAAAAACACAAACAGCAAAGAAGCGAAGATGCATCTCCATAACAGCGAAAGAAGAAAGGAATAAGCAATATGCCGAAAAGAAGTACAATTATAGGACAGGACGCATTATACATAGATTGCAAACAGGCATATGATAGGATAAAAACTCATATGTAAAATACGATGGCAAAATTTTCAATACCAAGCAGGGAGTGAGATGCCTCAAAGATTCGGGTAGTTAACAGCTTATCCAGCAGTTTTGAATATCATACTGTCACATAAGGTGACACACCTTTTCCTTTTAATAGCGTCTCAAAGAAAGCTGTGTGAACAGCTTAACTCAAAACCAAATTACTAACAGCAAAATACTTAAAAAAAAACTGCTAGCTTAGGTAGGTAAAAGCATGATTAACGAAACAACAAGGGAATTGAGATAAAAAGATAATGAAGACAAGATGAAATACATGGACATAAATAAAATGGGATGGGATAGTATAGGGCAAAAACGTGACCTTGAATACTTACAATGAGGTTCCCTAGGAAACCAATGCTTATACGGACTAAATAACAACAAAATCAAAACTGAAAATATATAAAACCATTACGACGCCCGTAATAACATATGGTTGTGAAACATGGTTTATGAAAAAATGAAAAAAAAAAGTTTCGAACAAAAAATCCTGAGAAAAATGTATGTAACGCATAACAATTCGAACTTTTATATCGCACTAGAATCAATGCTGAAATACAAAAGGTGTACAATCTGAGTGACATTGTTCAAGAGTTTAAATCTTAAGGACTAGGACGGGCAGCTCACGTACAACCACCTCGTGATGAAAGTCTTCTAAGAGTGGTGTGGGAGGTGGTTCCAAGCGGTACAGAATTAGTCGGGAAGTCCATAATACGTGGGGAACTAATATTAGAGCAGACCTACACAAAATGAACATCTCTTTTAGAAAAAAAAATATACATTTAGCCAAAACTCATCCATGGTTGTAACGCCAGATGACGATGAAGAATATCAGATATCAACTATAAAGATTGTATAAACAGGGACCATGGAAATGACAAAGAAAGGGAGTCTATAATATGACAGTCCAATTTTGCTTTGTTTCCTAATGAGATTGATTTACCTTATTTTTATAAAGGGTTTCAGAAAGCAGGCGATTTATTAGTTGAACTATATCAGCATTAATGTTCGGAATATATGTTTGTAGCTTCTTAAAAAAACAATATGAGAATCTGTAAACAATGTTGCTTAGACATTATTTCACAAACTTAAATCTCCTCTAATTAATCAGTGACATTTTATAGGTTTTAATGAAACACAACTTCAATTTATAATGATGTACAAATTTTCCAAATTAATATCAAAAGTTACCAGGAAATATTAAATAACACTGCAACTGAAATTTGTACATAACTTTTGTATGTAAATATCTGACAGAGGGCATATTTCTTTTATATAAGGAAATAATCCCACAACAAAGTGCTGCTGTCAGAACTGACCTAACTCCATCCATTTTATACTTGACATATTGAAAAATTGGCGTGCCTTTAATTTAGCGAGACCTCGTGTCACGAAGAGCCGCCCTCTACCAAATTGATGTAAATAGTTCACTCCTGAAGCTTAGCTTGGATGAATGTGGGTCAACGCGGAGGATGCAACCGATTTAACTGAAGAAGTTTATCTGAAAGATCTTGTCTATGTCGAGGGTGCAAAGCTATGGTGGCTGTATTTATTTTCGGTTTAAATTGAACGTCGTCTATAAATGCTGATTTCATTGTTATTCTAATGCTGATACTTTGGTAAACAAGGCTTTTGTATCATTAAATTGGAACAGAAAGAAATTTAGAATTTTATGTTTACAAGATTTATTGAGAAGTTGTCTCTGGAGTTTATGTTGAAGTTATTTGGTATGCAAGCTATTTTAAAAGCAAAATAATTTATAATTCAGACACGAAGAAGAGGCGTTGTGAATTATATGTAATATTTGAATTTTTGTCCATTATCGAAGGCAGTAAATGTATTATTAATGCTAAAGAACATTAGCTATTTGTTACAAAAACTGACATCTTATACGATAAGAAAAATAATGATGAAAATTTATCTATTTCTTATTTCTGTTTAAATTAACTGTAGTGCAGGTTGTCGTTTTAAGGAACAGCCAAAGCATGAAATGGAAATCAATAAATATATAATCTTATTTGTTATGGCGCCTTCAAAAGATTTGCGATATACTAACCGTTAATTACATTGCCCCTCATCTCCCCAATTTTTTTTTAAACGGAACCCTACCCTCGTTTTAAAGCGCATGTTTCAAAAGAATTCAAAGATGTGTTGTTTTTTATATTATTAAGGAATTTGCGAATTAAAACCCGATTTGTGCATACTTTTTTGAGCTCTGATGTTATTGATGAATAATAATTAAAATAGAAAATTCGCTTATAGTTTTAAAGACTTTTTGCTATTACGACAAGGAAAATGAAACTGACAATGGAGTTTAAATCATTTTATTATTACAAATGTTCGATATGGTATCCATTGTATAGTCTGTTTGACGAAGAGTACTATTTTATGAAGTGTAATTTTTAAGGTGAGTCACTTCTATAAATTCAAATCAATCAATTCCATTGATTATTTTAGCATTTTCTTATCACTCGCTCTCTCTCCCTCTCTCTTTCTCTTTATTTTTTAAAGTTTTATGTGTTTTATTATCTGGACCACTTTCGATAAGTGTATAAATGTTTCTGTGTATTGGTCACCCAATATAACTTATTTGTCTATCATTTTCTGAACCACCCTGTACAACTATGATTCAACTCTACGCATTATTGCAACCGCTCTGATATCTTTAAAGCCACCCTGTATGTGTGTCAATCCTCTCCCCACTATTGAGTGCCTTTAATTTCTATTGTTTAGATTATACCTGTATACATATAACTTTACTTCGCCCCATACGCCAAGTGTTCTATTTAAGTAACTGCTCATCATCTGCACTATATAATGATAATTTTGACATTTTTGAACCACATTTTATTACTATGTTACTCTACCATTCATTTCAACCATATATTCAACTTCTTCTAATTTTTTTTAACCCTTCGGTATAACTGTTATTATAGTCCGCCCTTTAACGCAAATATTCTTACTGCATATACTTATTTAACTTTTTTTAACGTTTTTAATCCACTCTGTATAATTATAGTTTTACTCCGCCCTTATTTCAACTTTCTTGTATAAGCAACTAAATACTGTTATGAAATTTAACTAAGCTGGCCCTGGCTTCATTTCGATAAGTCCTCAATTGCTGGGTGAAGAGCTTATGTAGTGTTATTATTGTGATATTCGAATCAGCTGTTGTGTATATTTGATATAAATGAAAGTTCTAGAAAGTGGTAGTGAATATTAGTTTTTAAAATTGATTAATTGAACCCACGGAGTTTATAACAATACAATATTTCTTTAAACATCCTTTATAACTATAATTCAATTCCAACTCATATTTCAACCATCCTTTATATGCAGCTGCTTATTTACCACTCAATATCACATGCACGGACGCACACGCACACACCTATAATCGTATACCATTTGGAAGAGATCACAGATATAACAATTTTTCGTTTCCATGAAATATTTTCTGCCATTTCACTCGACTGTAAGCCATTTAAGATAATATCGTTTCAAAAAGAAAAGATACGAACACCTTGTACGATAAACTTCTATGGCAAATCTTGATAATTAAGCTAGATATTTATTTACACCAGTTTTTAGAGCAAAATTGGCCTCATTTTCGGACATAAACTGCAACAGCAATTCGCTTATACCATCACGTCAGTAACAGTTTATAGATAATTATTGCTAAGACTTTAACAGTAGAAATAAACTACTTAAATAATAAAAATCCTCGTTTTGCTTATACAATGAAACGTAATGAAGTAATTGTAAAGCCGTCCATAGGAAAGTTGTCAAAATAAGAAATTTTTCTTAATGAGTGTTTATACATCCGCTTTGGATCATTTTTTCCCGAGAAAACTGGTCAAAAGTGGATTTTTTTCAAAAATTTATAACTTTCTGGTAACTAATACTGGAATATTAATAATCATGGTCAAACCGATAGTTCATCATATTAAGTTGACGATGGATACTATTGAATAATTAGTTTATGAAGAACTGGAATTTAAATAATTTAGAGAGCTATTGTGCACATCCCATCGTATTAACGAGAGTAATCCGATTGGGATTACTAATAATATTTTGAAAGTTCATGAATTCCACTTCCATTTGTCTATCTTAGTATTTCGCTATCATGCCGAGGAATTGGTTTAAAATAATAGTAAACATTGTATTAGATTTACAAATATGTCACAGCCAGCCAGCGGTGCACTGACAATAGCTGTCAAGGCACATGGGCGGATATAGGATTTTCTTAACGGGATGCACGAGATGAAAATTAGGGTAAATTGTATTATTATATGCGTTTTTCAACAGTTTACGTTTTAATTTACATACTGGATGTAACATACAATGTTGCCTGCCCATATTGTTCAATTTTTCTATCGGTTTATTAAGTTAATGGTTACCTGTATACAGTTTACTGATTTTTATTAAATTACTTTTTTCCACTCACTGCATCCGCCAGTGTCAAGACATTGGAGGGGAAGGAAGGGTCCGTAGTTTAAGCTAAATTTCAAAAGCAGAATTAATACATTTTACGTCACTATAACAAAAATCCAAGAAGTAGTAGTGAAGTATATTTTATGAGCTTTCAAAATATTGTCATACATTTTGTGGGTTCAATTAAAATTTAAAAACTAATTAGTCACTACCACTTTCTAGAACTTTTATTTACATCAAATATATACAACAGCTGATTGAAATATCACAACAATTCTACATATAATCACTTCACTGCACTAATTGACTGCCGCGATTGTGGGTCGCTCCTTTTATAAACTGAATCGAAAACTCTCGTACAATTCATCATCAATTCTACAGCTGCCGAGCCATTTCGAGAACAATTTTTTTGTCCTAAAAGCGATCGAGGCCGTCCTGACCAAGGCCGGCATAGGGAAATTTCGTTACACCGCCCCCGCTTTAATTTTGATCGTCCCCGTCAGAAACATACTCTCCATGGTAGGGGGCGAGTTGATCTTAATAGACCACGTTCAACTTAGCTCTGGGGTTTCGACGGATCCGGTAGACGACGTCACTAGGCCTGTTGACCACCTCGTATGGACCATCCCAGGCGGGTGTAAGCTTTGGGAATTTACCCTTGCTCCGTTGGGGGCTGTACAGCCAGACTTTGTCCCTCTCTTGGAATCTGACGGAATTGGCCTTCAGATCGTATCGCGTCTTCATCCGGTCACTGGTGGCCAAAATCGGGCTAATTCGTGTATTGCCAGCATGTTATGTCGGAGCTGGTCGGCATAATCGTCGATGTCTTGTGGAGGTTCTTCTCGGGAGCCAAAAGCCAAATCGCAGGATAATCGCAGCTCCTTTCCGAGTAGGACCCTGGCTGGAGTCAGGCCTGTACTATCATGTACGGCAGAGCGATATGCCAACAGGAATAGGGGAATATGCACATCCCGATCACGCTGGTTATTGTTGACGACCTTGGATAGGTGTTGTTCCAAGGTCCTGTTGAATCTTTCTACCATTCCGTCTGACTGTGGGTGCAATGATGTTGTTCTCGTTTTCCTGATCCCCAACATCGTGCAGACCTTCTGGAATACATTCGATTCGAAGTTACGCCCCTGGTCTGAATGTAGTTCCATCGGGACGCCAAACCTGCTGAATAGTTGTTCTACTAGCACCGTCGCTACCGTGGTTGCCTCTTGATTGGGTATCGCATATGCCTCAGGCCATTTTCTGAAGTAACCCATTGCGACCAGATTGTATTTGTTCCCCCTCTCAGACTCGGGAAACGGACCGGCGACGTCGATGGCAATTCTCTCAAATGGGACGTCCACATTGTATTGCTGCATTCTGCCCTTGGTCCGGGTCTTCGGACCCTTACTGGCTGCACAGGTGTCACATTTCCGGCAGTAGTATCGCTGGCTAACTTTGTCTAGGGTTTTGTTCATGTCCAGATGGCCCCCGGTAATCCCATCATGTACTTCGGTCAGGATGGGTGGTACCTTTTTCTTAGGACCTACCAGTTGAGACTTTCCCACACTCGCTTGAGCATTCCATTCTCTACTCTTAAAGAGTCCCATTGGGCCCATAACGATTTCAGTACGCCCGAGTATCTAGCAACCTCATCCCATTGAGGCCTGGGTGCCCCTCTCGTTTTAAGTGGCAAGATTGGTTTGATGTCTGGATCTGCCATTTGGTCCTAGACGCACTGTTGGGTTGTCCAGTCTTCATTGGCCTGCACTCGGATCTGCCTTATGGAGATACCCTCCCGCTGTTCCGTCTTCAGACAATGTCCGCATTCTGCTCTACAGGGTATTCTGGATAGGGCATCGGCATTATTGTGCAAACGGCCGGCACGGTGTTCCAGCATGAAATCGTATTGCTGTAATTTCTCCATCCACGTGGCCAGTTGTTCTTCCGGTGTCTTGATATCCAGCAGTAATTTGAGTACGGCATGATCTATTCGGATTAAGAAATGACGATCATAGAGGTATTTGTGGAAATGGTCTACAGCCCTTATTATTTCCAGAAATTCTTTTCTGGTGACGCAATAATATCTTTCCGGTGTCGAGAATCCACGGCTGTAGTACTCGATCACCCTCTCTTCATCATCTGCACCTGGGATAAGACCCTGTGTTGCTGGCGTCGGTGTCTAAAATGAACTTGCCGGACTGTGTAGGAAAGGCTAAGATTGGGCTGGAAGTGCTGCCTTCAGTAGTCTGAATGATGTTTCGCAATATTGATTCTAACGGAAGGTCTTTCTCCGTGGTCTGCCGATGTGAAGGCGCGGCAATGCTAGCAAATCCCTTAACAAATTGCCTGTAGTAGGAACAGATGCCCAAGAAGCTTCGGAGTTCATGCTTGTCTCTTGGGACTGGCCAATCACTGATGGCTACTATCTTTTCCTCGTTGGTGCGGATGCCTGACTCGGAAACGACGTGGCCCAAAAACTCTACCTCTTTTTGGAACATGGAACACTTCTTCGGGTTGAGTCTCAGGTTGGCATTATTAATTCTGGAGAATACTTCGTCCAGGTTCTTGGTTGTCGAATGTCTGACCCATGACTAGAATGTCGTCGAGGTATACTAAGCATGTCCTCCATGCTAACCCGCTCAGTACGTACTCCATTAGCCTCTCAAATGTAGCGGGTGCATTACATAACCGAAAGGGCATGACCAGGAACTGAAACAGCCCTTTACTAGTGGAGAACGCTGTCTTCTCTCTGTCGTTTGCGTGTAGACCAACCTGCCAATATCCACTTTTTAGGTCTAGTGTAGAGAACCAACGGGAGCCTGCTAGTGTGGTCAGTGTTTCATCGATTCGGGGTAGTGAATAGCTGTCTTTCTTCGTGACGTCATTCAGCTTTCTGTAATCCACGCAAAATCGAGTGGTTCCATCCTTCTTTTTAACTAGCACGACGGGAGCGGACCATGGGCTGATGGATGGCTCAATAACTCCATTTTGTAACATGGACTCGATGTTTTCCTCGACTGCCTGTTGTTGCCCCAATGGTAGTCCCCTGATGGGTTGAGCCAGTTTCCGTATCCACTCGGTGCTGGATGATGTTGGTGCGAATGGTGGTTCGATTTTCACTGTTAAAAATTTGCCAGTGCTTTGTGATAAATTGCTAGGCTTTCTTCTGTTCCTCTGGGCCCTGTCTCCTTCACTGACGTCTGGTACTCTTTTTCGCAATTTATGATGGTTTCCACTGGCTCGAAACAAGTTATCTTCTGGTCACTGGCAATTCTGATGTCGTGGTTGGACAAATTCTTGATTCTAATTGGTACATCTCGTTCGGTTTTAACTATAGCTTGTCCAACTAAGTAGTCATGAGCTGAGTGTAGGGGTTCTACCATTCCAACGCAGCTCCCAGGGTTGCTATCCAGCTGCTCATGAATAATCTGTTCCTTTCGACTGGAAATTCTGGCTGCAGATTTTGCTACAATTTTTATAGAGTTCGATGATCTGTTAACGGGCCGTATCAATACAAATTCCTCATTTAGGAATCGAAGAACATCATATTTCGGGTCGAACATAAATCCATGCGGGCTGATTAGGTCCATACCCAGTATAAAATCGTCCTCAATATTGGCTACCAGGACCCTATGCCGGATCATGTTGTCCCCTATTTGTAGCACGATATCTGCCTCACCCTGTATTGACACGGACTCGCCGGTGACTGTTCTGAGCTGGATGTTACTGTTAACTGGCCTAATTTTTGATGCTCTCAAAACCCTGGACTTGGCAATGGACACAGCGGCGCCGGTGTCGATGATGGTGGTAATTGGCCTTTGGTGGTGCCCCTGATGACTAGGCTGCTGCTATCTCGGCAAAATCCCCGGATGGATAGTGTTTTTGGGGCTCGTGGAGGGTCAGTCAGCATTCGCCCCCTTATGCTGACTGGCTGACGGTCCCTGGACATGTGGCTATTCTGTTGGTTAGCCCTGGTCGGTGATCGTTCAGGTAGCTTTACTCTGCAGTCGCGTTGAAAGTGCCCTGTCCGTCTACAACGGTAACATGCACTTCTGGTATCGTTCTCTGTGACTCTGACTCAGACCAGACAGCAGGGCTTGACATGGTGACTCTGGTTCTTCCTTGTTAAAGAAAACTGCTCGGACCATCGGCTTGGACATGCTCATGACGGCCTCTACTTCTAACGCCTGAAGTAAAGCTTCATTACTTTTCTTGGCGCCACTTTGTCTTTTTCGTTGTACTTCCACATCTCTGATACCGTTTATGAAGGTCTTTGGTTTCCTCTGGCAGGTCTGGGTTGGACAAGTGTATTAACCGTCTAATCTCTGCTTCGAATTCTTGGAGGCTTTCACTGGATTTTTGCGTTTTCCCACTGAGTTGGACTTGGTATACCTGGCTCAAGGATTGATTGTCGTATCTCTTGTCCAGAATGGCGATGATCTTGTCGAATCTGCCTTTTCATCGACTGGAATGCTTTGGAGGAGTTCTAAGGCCCGACCTCTAAAAGAAATTACCAGAGAAGTAGATTTTTCTTGATTATCCCATCCATTAGCTGTAGCTACTGGTTCAAATTGCCGTTTATACATGGGCCAAGATGTACTGCCATCAAATGTGTGTGTGTTGCTAACGGAACCTTTGGTACTAATGGTGTTCTGGTATTTTCCTGGCTGTAAGTCCTGTTGTATTTTTTTGATTTCTGTTTCTACCTTGGGTTGGATGGCACTAATTTTATCTTGTACCTCACTTTGTACTGTTTTTTTTATGGAACTGATTTGGTCTTGCACTGTGTTTTGAATTGAACTGATTTCAAATTTTTTCTTACTTTGGATGGAATCGAGGTCATCTACTTTGGTTTCAAGAGTGTCCACGGTATTTTTTATGGTCTTAATGTCATCATTTATCTCTTTTATATTTGACTCAACTATTTGCATTCTTTCATTAACTGTCTCATTAACTGGTCCTACTATTTGCATTAATTGTTCAAATTGCAGTTGTCTTTTCTCTTCAGTTTCGTGTCGTTTTAATTCAATTTGATCTTGTTTGTCTTCAAATACTTTAAAATCATTTTGTCTCTGTTCATCTAATAATTTAAATTTTGAGAACAATCCTTCAATTAAATTATGTTGTTCATTTTTCATCGTAGTGACAAGATTTTCTAATTCTATTTTACGTTGTTCATCAATAGATTTTACTAACCTTTGTTGAATTTCTTCTTGATGTTGTTTCTCCTTCTTGTCACGTTTTTCCAGAATCTGCGCTATTTTTTCGTCTAGTCCCTCCGTAACCTGCTTGACTATTTTTCCATTTTTTCATGCTACGGGTTTCCATAAATCAAATTACGATTTTAACTGCACTTAATCCTGCACTTCTGATCACCAAATTGTTAAATTTATAACAATTAAAATTTAAAAACTAATTATTCACTATCACTTTCTAGAACTTTTATCTACATCAAATATATGCAACAGCTAATTCAAATATCACAACAACAATTCTACATGTAAGCTCTTCGCTGCACTAACTGACTGCCGCGATTATGGGTGGCTCCATTTAAAACCTGCATCGAAAACTCTCGTACAATTCATCATCAATTCTACAAGCTGCCCAGCCATTTCGAGAACAATATTTTTGCCCTAAAAGCGATCGATGTCGTACTGGAATGAGACCAGGGCCGGCTTAGGGAAATTTCGTTACAATATATTTTGCATATTGCTATCGAACTATCGTGGTTAGTACGATACGTTATGCAAAATATTGCTAGAAATTACTTAAATTGCAATTCTGCAAATTCTACTTAACGTTATTAATCACAACGGTATCAACTATCACTAGGAGGCAGGTTAAGGTTCCAGCTCTTATTACAACGAAGTTATGCGTTTTTTAAAAATAACTATTTAAATGTAGTGCCTTAATTACTGTCTTTTCTGATTTTCTGGAGAACGGTAAGTCTCACGTTATAGAAAATTATATGGTACCTTTCTGTAAAATTCCTTAATACTATGGAGATAACACCATCAAAATTGGCCAAGCTGTTTTTGAATTGTTACTGAGCATACATAAGAAAAAACGTCGACAAATTGATAATATCCTCTTTTTTGGAAGTCGGTTAAAAAAGAAAAATAACTTTTTCCTAGTAAATGTCTTAGTTTCTTTCTATAGTCGCTTCAGTGTTGTCAAGTGTTACTTCGTTATTTTTCTTATTCGACAAAATGGTTAACCATTAGCGGCAAAAATTGAAATTATTGTTCTTTATTGTAACGAAAATTCATCCGACAGCTGGTGCAATAGGCCATCAACCAATTCGTGGACGAGACATAACTCCGATACTTCTGGGAATCCGGAATGTTTTGTCTCTCAACAGGCTGAGTTTGAGATTGAGTGAGATTGAGTTGGACAGTGTTTTTAAATAAATCCAAGAACTGAAGCCGAGTGTGAAAATAAAAACATTACATTATGTTCAGAGTAACAATTGTGCTAGAGAAGCTATTAATAATTTCAATGAGAGTCATCCAGAAAAACTCGTAAGGAATAAATAAATTACTGAACTGTGGAGCAAACGGGATACGTGGTTAAGAAGAAAAGCGAACCAAGAAGAATCGATGATGTTGAAGTAGCAGTATTGGGACAAGTTGTAATGGAACCGAAAAAAACTTTAAGACAAATTGTGTTAATATCAGATGTTCTACGAAATAGTTAGTGTTCACAGAATTCTAAAACATAATAAGTTCTATCCCTACAAAATCATGCCGGTCCAAAAATTTTAATTTAACTTTGACCGAAGATTAGAATTCTGTAAAACATTGTCCGGTCACATAAACAACAATCCCAAATTTTATAAAATACTTGCCTGATTGCTTCTCTGATCCTATTTAAATGGTGAGGCATATCGTCACAACTGCCGAAATTTGACTGACATTAATCCATAGTTATTTAGAGAGACTCATAATCAGTGACCTCTAAAGCTAATGTGTGGGCAGGAATCTTAGGTGATTATATCGTTGGACCCTTTTTCATAGAGGAGGGCACTTCAAATGGAGAAATGAAGATATATTTAGATTTACTTGAAAAAGCGGTAGATCCAAGAATCACTGATATTTTGGAGGCAGTAGATAGTCTAATAGAAGACGAACTAGTTTTTCCACACTATGGTGCCCCAGCACATTATGTCTTGCCAGTTAGAGAGTTTCTGAACAATCGATTTCCTGATAAATGAACTGGAAGACTAAGTACCCTCGAATGGTCATTAAACTAGTCAGAAATAATACCTCTGGATTTAATTCTTTCGTGACATTTAAAGACCAGCTTGTATGCTAGTCCTCTAGAGTCACTGGATGATCTGAGACATCGTATCCAAGAACAATGTGACCCTGATGTTTTTACCAATGTGCGCAATTAATTTGAGCCACGATTATGTCACTGCCTGGCTTTGGATGGTGACCATTTCGAACTTCTGTTATAATAAAATCCACTCTCTGATTCATTTTCTTTCTTTGCTTTAATAGCAAAAACTCTTTAAAATCCTAAACGAATTATCTATTTTAATTATTATTCGTCAATAACATCAGGGATCGGAAAAATATCCAGCAATCACGTATTAAATCCCAAATTCCTTAAATGTCGATGGCATATCAAAAACGATACTCTGTTGAATTCCTTTCTAGATAGGCTTTAAAACGAGAAGTCTATTATGGTAACGTTCCATTAAAAAAATGGAGTAGCTAGCTAGCGTAATAAGGGTGCAATTTCAGAATGGCCAAATATGTCCCCCTTCGTAAATCTTTTGAAGTGTTTTTGCTATTTTGCCATAATAAATGCGTTGTTACGGTGAACAGAAAGATGTTTTATTTGGGTAGTGTATTTATAAGTCTCGAAGGTGGTAGCGGCGCTGATTGTCCGGTGTTGACTCCCCTCCATTCGCAGTCGTTGTTGACGTTTTTGTTTTGTTGTTTTATAACTTTTATAACGGTCTTCAATGTACTCGATTGGTGCAGGGCGTTGGTCTTTTGTATAATTAGCTTCTCGGACTAGTCTTGTTTTGCAGTGGTTTGTTTGTGCTATTTGTTTGCAGCTAACGAAATTGATTTCGTGGCCCGATTGCTGGTGATGTTGGAACAAGGCCGACATCAGTTGTTTCTAACAGCTAATTTGTTGGAACTAGGCCGACATCAGTTGTTTCTAACAGCTAATTTGTGCTACTATAAACTGGTTCTTGATGATCTAGCTTAACATTAGTGTGTGGATTTCTTAGGCTTATTCTTATTGTCTGGGTATGTATGATTTGTTGTCATACCTTCAGAGAATCCAGCTAATTCTGTCCGCTGTTCCCTACCATATGGTAAGACAGTTCTTGGCATCACTGTCAGGCAAAGATTTTAGAAAAAATGAATGCGTAATTATTTTTCGTTAGGGGACAAACTGAGTCAAATAGTACCTAATGGAAAAAGGCGATTGTTTCTCTGAATAATTTTGTTATGTTTTTTGGTGCCTCAAAAAGTTATTAAATACTTTAATGGCATAAATATGTTTCGATAAAAGCAGAAATTATATTGACTTTAATTAAAGTATTCTAGTGTAGTTCTAAATTTCGTTCTTAAAGTATCCCTAGAGAGAGAAATCCAATGAATTTAAATTGAGTGACCAAGGAGGCCACTCAATTAGACCTTTTTGTTGACTGGAAATGTTTCGATACAAATTTGGGGGATCTGCAACCTGTTGAAATGACCATTCCTTTAAAATGTATATAACGCCGTTCCCTGGTGGTATTCTAGTTCAATGGAATTTTCATGCAAAAACAATACTTTTCTCATGTGACAGTTCGATTGACCATACTGTATATATCTACTATTGCAGGCTAATTCATTTACTTTTCAATTAGGTATGTCGTCATGACCAGAACTCCTTTGTAATCCCCGTGTATGGGTTCCAAAAGCCAACTATTTTATCCCTTTTACGCCTAACCGCTATTTATTATTTAGTTGATATGATAAACTTTTTTTTATTTAAAAAAATACGTGGAGATTAAAATATGCACAATAATCATTATCGTTATTACGTTTAAATAAATAACGATATAGTGAATTTATTTAACTTTAACATAAAATAGATAAAATGGTTAAGAATAAGTTGTCTTCTAAATTCTCTTCTAAATAAGGTAGTTGAAAAAACGGATTAATAACTAGCTATTTAAAAACATTAATAGGAACTAAGAATAATACTGGTTGGACTACGTTTTTATTTAAAGAAAATTTTATTTTTAAAAGTTCTGAGAGAAAGAAATTTCTACAATATGATCAACCGTCTTTGATTGTTCTTTGAGCAAATGATCAGAGAACGACGTTTGCTAAATTTTGATCAAATCGATCTTTCGAAGGGGTTTACCAAGAAATTGAAAGAAATTCTAAATAAAAGTTTTTGTCTATTTGAAGATCAGTTAAAAAAATGTTTCCAGTGAATCGATTAATATTAATTAACTTGAAAATAATTCTAAAGAGTCGTCAGTTCTGAATTTAGCCCACTTATTGTCTGGCATCTGAAAATACTATTACAACAGTTTAACATGAAGTAAATAATATAAACAAAATTCAATAATTAAATTACAACGCGTACCCAATATGTCATAAAGTTTTCAATGCTATAAAGATGTTCAGAAGTCGATATTATTTTTGCGCAATGTTTTAAAGGTATCTAAATATACTGCTTCATACCTAGTTTAGGTTAAAGACAGGAACGACGAGAAAACGTAGCACACTTTTCACCTTTTATTCAGTTATTATACCCACAGCCTCATATTTATATAACACGGAAATTTAAGCCCAATTTGTATATAAACTTCCAAATAATATCATTTATTTTATAATATTTTGAATATGTCAGTAAAGTAATACTATAAAAACAGTTCGTGCAGCGGTCTATGTATATACAATTAAACTTAACAATACCGTAAAATTAAAAATTAAAAGTTCACTGCTTAATTCAACTTACAAAATGTAATAAAATTTTTAATAAATTGTTCGTTACGTTGTGTGGAGAGCGGTAAAAATAAAAACAAATAAGCCTGTTTTAAATTTAAAATAAGAAATACGATAGGACTTACCCTTGGATATCGAAAAGATTTAATTTTTGGATATAATGAGTTGTTATTATCGTACCATGGATATTTGTATTCCCCGACCTTCGAGTCGTTAAATGCAAGGAATAGAAGAAACTGTGAGTCCAGTGAAAACCAAAGAGCAAACGATGTATGTAAAATTTCATTTTCATAAAGCCAATCTGGAATACCATTGAAGATGACATTCGGTTGACCAGTATTGGTAATCCTGAAATCGAAAATAAATCTTAAATACTTTTTGTGTTCTACAAAGCACCTTTTTAAGCAACAAAATTATCCTCGATACGCTTTTCAGCTTTTTGAATGCAAACGCTTTGAACTAGTATAATAAAACCTTTGTCACGCACAGAACCAAATCCATTCATTATCTCTACATTACACGTGTCGGTTCAGTGTGTGAATATCTTTGTGCGTCAGTTTTATAATAGGTTTTATTTCCAACAGAAGTGAAGCGATTTATGCACGAATAATTTTGCGAAATTGGAGAAATGTTATTAATCAAAGCATAATTTTAGTTTAACTATAACTAATTTAATAATTTATAATACAGTTGTGGGGCATTATAATATACTGCATATGATATTATAACCCTAAAACGCCCTAAAATTTAGGAATTCTGCTAATTAACTGATATAGCTAACAAGTTTCTATTGCCTGATAATGTCTCACCAAAAGAATTTATCATAAAATCTCACAACTATTGATGTCGTAGAGAAATTGGAAGTCTCCTAAAATAACACATTTGTACATAATTAAGTCAAGAACAAAAGATAAATAAATATATGGTGATTGATTTAGACATATTTATATAGCAGTGACTACTTAGCGTCAAGGTGTCGTGGGTGGCTTAAATGAGAAAAAAGTTGCTCTATTTCAAACCCAATCAGGTGCTGTATGGCAATTAGAAATATCTACAGAGGTTTTCAAAATAACGAGAAAAAACAAAAAAAATGTGGTTTTGATAGTTCTGTATTAGCGACTACGGCCAATCAACTTACGTAAACGAATTATTTTCTAGGTCTTTTTTTGCAACTATAGCCAACTTTCTTATTGCATCTGACCGCATATTGGATTTACAAATCTATCTTTAGATGACCAAAAATGTAAATTATTAAAAAAACAGTTTTTTAATTCGTTGGCGGTGAAATAATATGTGGTAATAGGGTTTTCTTAGAATTTCCTTAAAAAATGAACAAAGTGAAAGTATTCTTTTATTTATGATACTAAAGTAAACAAGTTAAACATTACATATTTGTAATTTAACTCAAAACAAAAAAAAAATAAAAACCTATGATACAGCCTTGAATTAATTCAAATTACAATAACTTTTTCAAAAATTCCACCATTATTATTAATGCATGTCCTTCATCGATGAATTAGAGATATACATGTATGTAGAACTATTTTTCCAAACATTTCTTGTGTGGTTCGAAGTAATACAAGAAACTATTTTCTTTAAGCATACCCAAATTCAAAAATCAAGAGGCGTAAGGTCCTGCCAGCGAGCAAGGCAGGCAATCGGATATCTATTTCCGGTCCCTGTTTCCACATCGCTGATTCAAAAGTCAGTTATGAGTCTTGCATTATAGAGCTGCTCCATCTTGCGGAAACCACATGGTTGCTACACCTTTGAAAGGTAAATATTCTAAAGTTTGGTATATGCAATTCTGTAATATCGCAAGATATCGAGAAACAGTAAAATTATTATAAAAATGTAAAATACAACGTGTCTTTTTATGCTTCCTAGCCACACATTAAAACCCCACCTACTTGATGGCGCACCCCATGATTTAACAAAGGATTTTAATCGGCCCAGTACACGTTGTTGTTTCTTTTAAATACCCCGCAATTTGTAAATATGCTTTCATCAGACCACAACAACTTAACCGCAAATTAGGGATTATCTTGGCATTTTTCTACAAAGAAATTGCAAAACAATCTTCGTATTTTTAAGTCATCAACTCGAAGTCCTTAACTAATAACTTCTACATATGGACGATACGGGTACTTTTTAAGAAGTCTCTGAGCAGTCGATTTATGCACTTCCATATTATTTTCCATTTGACGAAGGGAGGTACGAGGATTACCGATTTCATTTTGTAAAACAAGATTTTCAATATTTCCATTATACATTCTATTTCCATTACGTATTTTAAAGGAACCATAGACAACCAAATTATTTGCAAACATTGTGAAGATCGGCAAACGTGGTTGCAGTCTTTCGGGATATCGCAGAAAATACCTATCTCGAGATCCTTTGGTACAAAATGCAACAATGTCAACTTTTTCTCAATTTGAATACATTTCCATATTTAATTTAATTGAAAAATTGTTATAATAACTAGGTTACCTAAACAATATCACATTTATTTTGTGAAATATTAAACTAACAGATAAAACCAAAAAAATAATATTTGGCAGAGAGATACATAACTTCATCGTTATTTAATATTATCATAACAAACACGGCATTTTTTTCACAGTTAAGAACTGTTTTTTAATAATACACATTTTTTCTCATCCCAAGAAAGGCCTGTTATAAATGATCGAAAAGGACTTGTTATATGCTATTCAATGATGATGTAGAAATCCAGTATGGTGGCAGTAGAGGAATAAGGAGAGTTCTGGGGCGGAATTGGGCACTAAGTATCCAATCATCGAATTCTCGTCAGGAGCTGCTGCCGAGCTGTTGCTAGTTGTTATATGGAAAAGAAGGAGAAATTAAAGACATTATATTGAGTGTTGTATGCGACGCAGGGGTGTGCGCCATCTGCTGTTGGTTGTGGTGGTTAGAAAGAAAAAAGCTGTGGCAGGGTTTCAAGCCCGGCTTGCCTGATTACAAAGGAGACTTGCGCTAAATGAACAATTATTTACTTGGAAAGGTATATTATTAGTCCGATGCGCGCGCGTGTTTGGGTCGTTGTTGAGATAATTTGTTTGATGTGTGTTGGAATTTGGCTACTTGGGTGCTAGAATTCGGCTATTTGGTGTGTGGGGTTGTGATATTTTGGCAATGTTGGTTGGAATTTTTTTAAAATCTTTTGCTCAAAATTATTGCGCTCGGCCTTAAATCGTCCGGCAAAAGCAGAGACACGAAGGAGTTGCAACTTTTGCGCAGGTAGGCGTTTGCTTCAATAATTCAATAATTAGAAAAAAAATTTTAACCACCACAACCAATAACAGATGGGCACACCCCTGCGACGCACACAACCCTCAATACAATGTCTTCCATTTCTTCTTCTTATCCAAAGAACAACTACCAACAGCTCGGCAGCAGCTCCCGACGAGAACTCGATGACTGGGAACATTTATGTACACTTTAGCCCCAACTCTCTTTATTACTCTACTGGCGGCCATAATAAATAAGAAAATTAGCTATGGTCGCAGAAAATCTAGAAGGCACAGACAAAACTCGTTAACGTCAATTGATTGGTTGCAGTCGCTAACATAAAACTACCAAATTTTATCAGATTTGTTTACAAGATATATTGAAATTGTTGGAAAACGACATCTTTTCCTTTTTTCTTGATATTTAGAACCCTTACAGATATTTTTAATTTCGATACAGCACCTGATTGGGCTTAGAATAGCGCAAGTTTTTCCTCATTTAAGCCACCCTGTATTTCTTGCCTTTTCGGTAATCCACATAAAGTTACTTTTATCTGGGGCTCATGGTATATATATGGTGACCTTTTACAGATCCAATCGTCATTATTCTCTACGCAGCCATGATTCTCTTCCAACAGAACAGCCACATGTCCAGGGACCATCAGCAAGTCAGCATAAGGAGGCGAATGCTGACTGACCTTCCACCAGCCCCCAAATCGTTATCCATCCGGGGATTTTGCCGAAATAGCAGCAGCCTAGTCATCAGAGGCACCATCAATGGCCGAGCAGTTACCATCATCATCGATACCGGCGCCGCTGTGTCCTTTGCCAAGTCCAAGGATTTGAGAGCATAAAAAATTCGACCAGTTACCAATAACATCCAGCTCAGAACAGTCACCGGCGAGTCCATGTCAATACAGGTTGAGGCAGATGTCGTGCTACAGATAGGGGACAACACGATCCGGCATAGGGTCCTGGTAGCGAATATTGAGAACGATTTTATACTGGGTATGGACCTAATTAGCCAGCATGAATTTATGTTCGACCCGAGATATGATGTTCTTGAATTCCTAAATGAGGAATTTGTATTGACACGGCCCGTCAACAGTTCAGTCACCTCCATAAAAATTGTGGCAAAGTCTTCAGCTAGAATTCCCGGTCGAACGGAACAGATTATTCATGGGCAGCTAGACAGCAACCCTGGGAGCTGCGTTGGAATGGTGGAGCCCGTACACTCAGCTCATGACTACTTAGTTGGACGGGCTATAGTTAAAACCGGACGAGATGTACCAATTAGAGTCATGAATTTGTCCAACCACGACATCAGAATTACAAATGGTCAAGAGATAGCTTGTTTCAAGTCAGTAGAGAGCATCATCAATTGCGAAGAAGAGTACCAGACGTCGGTGACGGAGACAGGGCCCAGTAAAGAGTTCCTACAACAGACATTAGACCATTAGACACACCTGACACCAGAGAACCAGAAGAAAGCCAAGCAATTTATCACAAAGCACCGGCAAATATTTAACAGTCAAGATGGAACCACCGGTCGCAACAACATCATCCAGCATCGAATAGATACCGGAAAGGCTCAACCCATCAGAATACCACCTCGACGACTACCATTGGGGCAACAACAGGCAGTCGAGGAAAACATCTAGTCCATGTTACAACATGGAGTTATTGAGCTATCCATCAGCCCATGGTCTGCTCCTGTCGTGTTAGTTAAAAAGAAGGATGGAACCACCCGATTTTGCGTGGATTACAGAAAGCCGAATGACGTCACGAAGAAAGACAGCTATCAACTACCCAGAATCGATGACACTTTGACCACACTAGCAGGCTCCCGTTGGTTCTCCACACTAGACCTAAAAAGTGGATATTGGCAGATTGGTCTACACGCAAACGACAGAGAGAAGACAGCGTTCTCCACCAGTAAAGTTCTGTTTCAATTCACGGTCATGCCAACCTGAGACTCAACCCGACGAAGTGTTCCTTGTTCCAAAAAGAAGTTGAGTTTTTGGGTCACGTCGTTTCCGAGTCAGGAATCCGCACCAAAGAGGAGAAGATAGAAGCGATCCGTGATTGGCCAGTCCCGAGACACAAGCATGAACTGCGAAGCTTCTTGGGCGCCTGTTTCTACTACAGGCGATTCGTTGAGGGATTTGCCACCATTGCCGGGCCTATACATCGGCAGACCACTGAGAAAGATACCTTCCGTTAGAATCAGGATTGCGAAACATCATTCAGACGACTGAAGGCAGCACTATGTTTCAGCCCAATCCTAGCCTTTCCTACACAATACGGCAAGTTCATTTTAAACACAGACGCCAGCAACACAGGTTTGGGGGCCGTCCTATCCCAGGTGCAAGATGGTGAAGAGAGGGTGATTGAGTACTACAGCCGTGGATTCTCGAAACCAGAAAGAAATTACACCTCTATGGTCATCATTTCTTAATCCTAACAGATCATGCCGCCCTCAAATGGCTGCTGGACATGAAGACACCGGAAGGACAACTGGCCAGGTGGATGGAGAAATTACAGCAATACGATTTCAAGATGAAACACCATGCCGGCAGTTTGCACAATAATGCCGATGCTCTATCCAGAAGACCCTGTAGAGCAGAATGCGGACATTGTCTGAAGACGGAACAGCGAGAGGGTATCTCCATCAGGCAGATCCGAGTGCAAGCCAATGAAGACTGGATAACGGCACGGTGCATCCAGGACCAAATGGCTGATCCAGACTTGGAACCAATCTTGTCACTCAAAACGAGAGGGGCACCCAGGCCACGATGGGACGAGGTAGATAGATAGTCCGGCGTGCTGAAATCGTTATGGGTTCAATAGGACTCTCTAAGGGTGGACAATGGAATGCTCAAGCGAGTTTGGGAAAGCGCTGATGGGCGGGAAACCAAGTCCCAACTGGTAGTTCCGAAGAAAAAGGTACCAGCCATCCTGACCGAAGTAAATGATGGAATTACCGGAGGCCACCTGGGCATGAATAAAACCCTAGACAAAGTTCGCCAGCGGTACTACTGGGTGAATTACTTCGAAGACGTCAGAGTTTGGTGCCGTAAATGTGCCACCTGTACAGCCAGTAAGGGCCCGAAGACCCGGGCCAAGAGCAGAATGCAGCAGTACAATGTGGGCGTCCCATTTGGGAGAATTTGCATCGATGTCACGGGTCCGTTTCCCGAGCCTGAGTGGGGAACAAATACATTCTGGTCGCAATGGGTTACTTCAGCAAATGGCCTGAGGCATATGCGATACCCAACCAAGAGGCAACCACGGTAGCGACAGTGCTAGAACAACTATTCAGCAGGTTTGGCGTCCCGATAGAATTACATTCATACCAGGGGCGTAACTTCGAATCGAATGTATTCCAGAAGGTCTGCACGATGGTGGGGATCAGGAAAACGAGAACAACACCATTACACCCACAGTCAGACGGAACGGTGGAAAGATTCAACAGGACCTTGGAACAACACCTATCCAAGGACGTCAGCAATAACCTGCGTGATTGGGATGAGCATATTCCCCTATTCCTGTTGGCATATCGCTCTGCCGTACATAATAATACAGGCCTAACCCCAGCCAGGGTCTATTCGGAAAGGAGCTACGATTAACCTGCGATTTGGCATTTGGCTTCCCCGAAGAACCTTCCCAAGACATCGACAATTATGCCGACCAGCTCCGACCTAACATGCTGGCAATACACTAATTAGCCCGAACGCAGATGTTGGCCACCAGTCACCGGATGAAGAATCGATACGACCTCATGGCCAATTCAGTCGGGTTCCAGGAGAGGGACAAAGTCTGGCTGTACAACCCCCAATGGAGCAAGGGTAAATCCCCAAAGCTTACACTCCCCTGGGATGGTCCATACGAGGTGGTCAAGAGGCTTATTGACGTCGTCTACCGGATCCGTCGAGACCCCAATGCTAAGTTGAAGGTGGTCCATTTAGATCGACTCGCTCCCTACCAAGAAGGGGGGGGGGGCAGTGTTACGAAATTTACCAAAGTCGACCCTGTTTCATTTCAGCCCGACAACAATCGCTTTGAGAAAAAAATGGTTTTCGAAATGACTCGGCAGCTGTAGGATTGATGATTGATTTTACTACAGTTTTCGATGCTGGTTTTAAAAAGGAAGCAGGCCACGATCGCAAGTTAGTTAGCAGCGAGGACGAGCGTATATCGTAATGTTATTGTGAATCAGCTGTTCTTTATAATTTTAAATTGAACCCACGGACTTTACAACATACTGGATTAGTAGGTAATTAATTCTACAGAATGAGCACCTTTTATTGTTTTCATTCTTGACTGCGTGGAGGTCTATCACAACAGTGGATGTACTATTTAATGTACTGTTCATTTTGTTAATTTTAATGTTTTATTCTTATCTCATTTTATTTCATTTGCGTAAATCCAAATTTAATCGAAAAAAGTATTAGTAAATGAACGCTAAATCAATATACTAATGTTTTAAAAATCTACGTTAGGTAATACAATTTTTTATTTTATAAATAATTTACAAGTATTAACTAATCTTTGTTCGAGACAAATCTGTGGAATTTATTGTTCAAATAATATCTTATTCGAGCTAATAAACTGCTTTTCCTCCGTTGACTTTTTGTATAGAGAAATTACGGTTGTACGTTATCGTTCCTGATTAAAATTCAAGTAGGCGTTCTGGAAATGTTGAAGGTTGAATAGTACACATGTGCACCATTGTGAGGTAACATGCCAAAGTGAAGTTATTGAAAAGAGCTTCTACTGAAAGTTTCTCTCTTAGAAAAGTTTTTGCTATATTTCCGAACGTAATAATTCAGGAAGGGAAACTCGGCTCATGAATATCAGCAAAAGTTTCACGTGGGATTTGTTCCTTGTTATCTAGTCAAAATGACAAATAATTTGATTTATATACTTAATATTAATATCTGCTTCTTTTATACAATTATCCAAACCTATAATAAAGCTGTATAGGACCGTGTCTGTATATGAAATATTTTTTGAAAATTCTGGTGGTGGTGAGGATAGTTATCGATGTAGAATTCAACAGTACATTTTAGAATTTTTATCTGGTAACTATCTGTCTTTTGTTCTGTCTGAACACGCATCAAATAAAAACTGCTGGGTGGATTTTGACTACAGATGGAAAATAACTCATTTCAAATGGAAAATAGAAAAGATAGCAAAAGGATGCAACTTTCTCTATTTAATGATGTCTGTCAGCCTAAACACGCATCACGCAAAAACGACATCTATTTTAACATAAAATGCAAACTGTTAAACAATTTCCAAAAATCAAATATCCATAAAAAACAGACAAAGTGGTATGGAGAAAGTATGAATTTCAGGAACTGTCAGAGACTACCTTTTGTTAAATCAGTTCCTAAGGGTTCAAAAGGGCTGAAAAGGTATATCAAAGTTTGTACGGAAAAAACCGCCCGTACTTATTTTGTTTAATAGAATTTAGCTGCAGATAGCTTTAATAAGACCTGTCTGTAGATACAATATTTTTGAAAATGTTGTTGTTGGTGTACTAATGGACAAAATTTTGGGATATTTCTTTATGTGTCTGTTTGAAGACAAATCATGCAAAAAGTACTGGATGATTCTTGAATTTGGCGTGGAGATGCTTCAGTAACTCTGCAACATTAACGATTCAACTGACACTGGGAATGTTGGCAGAACCAATATAATATCAGAAAATTGCCAAACTTACTAAACCTTTAAAAAAGTCGAAAATGTTTCAAAAACGTGTAAAAAAACATTTTCAAAATATTAAAAAAAAGAATTGGCAAAAATATGAGCGGTCTGAAAATGATCATAAATGTTTATAATAAATCTCAAATAGGTTGATTTAATGGCCCAGTGCGGACTGGAGAGGATCATGTAATTTTAATCATATTTATGTTTTCTTGGGAAATAGCACCACAATCCAAATAAAAAGCTGTATATTGAAAGAAAAACCAAACGTTTCAAAGTCGATTCTGACTTCGTTGTCAATGTCTTTAAAATATATATTGAAAATGTAAATTGCAATTTGAAAGTTTTAGATTTATGACATTTAAGTTGACATAAGAAAAATTTGCTGTTTTTAGATATACAGGTAGCACAAAACCATTTATTATAGTTAAACAGCTTTCAAGTTGGAAGCATTTGAAAGAGTTGTCTTTAGAATTTATAAGTAGCGTTCCTAGGTACTAAGGACTAAGTTATAAGATAGCGCATTTGCCAAAAATGCTATCTAAGAATTCTGCTTTTTCAGTGATCCCGTTAACGTCATAAGGGAAAACCCGACACTAGGTTGTTCAGAAGGAGATGACCATTAATAATTTCTTCCTTAATTGTCGGTAATCAGATACGATTGAATTCTACAGAAGTAGTAGATACAATCTTCTTTATTCAAAAGAATTAAGACATACTCTTTTATTTTTCGTTTTGTTCTTTGTGAAATATAGTTGAATTGTCAAATTGTATTTTATGGCCTAGGTCCCATGCATGTTCACAAATTTTCTAGTTTTCAAATTGTCGTTTCTTTATGTAATTATTGTGTTCATTTATTTGTACGTTTAATGGTCTCGATGTTTCTCCAATATAAAATTTATTGCATTAGCAAGGAATCTTGTATATGCAGTTTTTTGAGTTCTAAGTTTTGTTGGTTGGTTTTGTTTTCGATATTAGTGATTTAGTTGCCCACCCTTTTCAATCTGTCTTACAGACACTGTATATATGGTATAGCTGTAATTATAAGGTGATTGTCCTGAGTAGCAGTGTTAATAAGAGAAGTTCTGAGTTGATTCCGAAGTTTTGTTCTCTGTTCAAGGCTGTTTAACTCTTTGTTGATAAATTTTGCGGGGTTACTGTTTCCAGTGAAAACATTTTTTATAATTGTTTTTTCTTTGTTGAGTTTGTTATCATCAGAACAGTTGGTCTTTGCTCTGTCGAATAATGACTTTAATAACACCTTTCTTTGCTATATTCGGATGATTTCAATTGAAATTTAGGTATCTGTTGGTATGAGTTGGTTTTCTATAAACTTGTTCCGAATGAACATTCTGTTTTTGTTATTAATATGTCTAGGAAAGACAGTTTGTTATTTTATTCAATTTCTATGGTAAATTTAATAGATGGTTCTTTGATATTTAAGTCATTTAATAATTTATCTAGTTCTTCAAGATTGCGTTCCCAAATTACGAAAATGTCGTCAACACCACCAAGCGAAAGGTTTATTTTCTTTTGATAAAATTACTTGTTGTTCAAATTTTTCTATAAATATGTTATTTAATGCTGGTGATAGACAAGAACCCATGGCCATGCCAAGTTCTTGTTGGTAAAAGTTATCGTTTAATTTGAAGTATGTAGTTTTGGTAGAATACATATTTATCCTAGAGATTGAACAATATAACAAACTGTCTTTCCTGGACATATTAATAACAAAAACAGAATCTTCATTCGAAACAGAAGTTTATAGAAAACCAACTCATACCAACAGAATACAATAAACAAAGGTGTTATTGAGTCATTATACGATTCAGCAAAGACCAAGTGTGTTGATGATAACAAATTCAACAAAGAAAAAACAATTATAAAAATGTTCTCACTGGCAACAATTACAGTACAAACTTTCTCAACAAAGAGTTAAAAAGACTTGAACAGAGAACAAACCTTCAGAATCAACTCAGAACTTCTGTAATTAAGACTGCTACTCAGGTCAACCACATTACAGTTACAACTATACCATATATACAGGGTCTGTCAGAAAGATTGAAAAGTATAAGCAACAGATTTAATGTAACAACAACATTCCAAACAAAAAATACTTTTAAATCACTAATATCGAAAACAAAACCAACCAAGAAAACTCAGAACTCAAAAAACTTTATATACAAGATTTCTTGTTATTGGAGTAACATCGAGACCATTAAACGTACGAATAAATGAACAAAGGAACAATAAAGAAACGACAATTTGAAAAATCGAAAATTTTTGAACATTCATGGGACCTAGGCCATAAAATACTGTTATAAAAATCTATCCAGTCCGCCCCGGTTTCATTCCGTGAAACATCAACACCTGGGATAGAAAAAAATAAGAGCTAGGAGGTTCGGATGGGAAAACAACTTATCTCGAAATAACTCCACAACTGTAAAATTGATACTGGATTTTATGAGAGGATTCGATGCTGATTTTAAAAGGAGCGGCCCATCATCGCAGCAGGCAGTTAGTACAATGTATGGAATCACACTCCCTCTAAGGCACGCCATGAGTGCCTTTAGGAGAAAATTCACTAAACCCCAGATATCCTGGATATCAAAAGGGTTTAGGTCTGTGGGAGACCTTGCCAGGTTTTCAGGCCCGTGGTTGGAGTCGTGGCGGCAGTTTCCCATGAATTTCTTGAAGGTCCGGGCTGTTCCTAACAAGACGGCTTTTTGCATTTGTTTGTAAAGATGTTCGTCCAGACCGAGGTATTTTAAATTCTTTAATAGATGTTTTGGGACTAGTCCTGGCGTTGACATAACAACCGGTACAGTTTGTGTGTTGTTCATGTTCCACTGAGTCTTTATCTGAAATTCCAAATCTCTATATTTGTATATTTTCTCAATCTGCTTGATATTTATATTATTGTTGTTAGGAATTGCTATGTCAATTAAAGTTGTTTTCCGAGAGACTTTATCTACCAAAACTATATCTGGTCTATTGTGAGCAACAGACCGATCGGTCAGTATCGTGCGGTCCCAGTACAGCTTTTAGTTGTTATTTTCTAAAACAGATTCTGGTTTATATTTATAGTATCGTACTATGTTGAATCCCGACTTGACCATACAATGTATGGCATCACACTCCCTCTAAGGCACATATAGGGGAAAATTCACTAAACCCCAGATATACTACATATCAAAAGGGTTTAGCTCTGTGGGAGCCCTTGCCAGGTTATCAGGCCCGTGGTTGGCAACGTGACTGCAGTTCCCCATGAATTTTCTAACCGTCCGGGCTGTTCCTAACAGGACGGCTTTTTGCATCAGTTGGTAAAGATGTTCGTCCAGACCGAGATATTTCAAATTGTTTAATAGATGACTACTCCTGTTGTTGACATAACAATTGGTACTGTTCGAGTGTTGTTCATGTCCCATTGTCTCTGTATTTGAAATTCTAAATCCCTGTATTTGGCTATTTTTTCAGCCTGCTTAGTATTTATATTGTTGTTGTTAGGGATTGCTATGTCAATTAAGGTTGTTTTTCTAGAGACTTTATCTACCAAAACTATATCTGGTCTATTGTGAGCAACAGTCCGATCGGTCAATATCGTCCGGTCCCAGTACAGTTTGTAGTTGTTATTTTCTAAAATAGATTCTGGTTTGTATATATAGTAGGGTGTTCTTACCGACTGTGATAGCTCAAGTTTCAGCACTAGTTCCTGGTGCAGTATTTTTGCCACAGCACCGTGTCGTTCTTTGTATTCAGTTGCAGCGAACGCTTGGCAACCTCCTGTGATATGCTGGATAGATTCAGATGTTTGGCAACCATATCTGCATCTGTCGTTGTTGATAAAAGGGTCTTTGACGATGTACTTTAGATAGTTCTTAGTTGGAATTACTTGATCTTGGATTGCCAATATAAAGCCTTCCGTTTCAGGAAACATGACCAGAGATCAACCAGAAGTTCGACGCTGAACTGTCGACATAATCTTGGTTGACGTCATTTATATGCTTTCCATGAAGCGGCTTCTCTTTCCATTTCACCAGTTTCTGATCAGTTGTCTGGTGGTATACTTGAACTTGTTGTTCTGTCAGTCGCAGAGGTATTGAGTCATCAACCTGACACATGACTCTGTGTAGATCAGAAAATTCTGCGAGTTTCTGGAAACGGTTACGCAAATTGGAAATTTGTTGATCACGTAACTTGCCTATATCTGCCAATCCTCTTCCTCCTTCATACCGTGGTAACGTTGTACGTTCGACGGAGCTCTTTGGATGGTGATTTTGAGCTTTTTGTTAGTAGAACTCGTACTTTCCGTTGTAGTTGTTCAATGTCCGTCTTGCCCCATTTAACTATTCCAAATGAGTAACTGAGTACTGAGAACTCTGTTGATAGGTCCTTTTTCATGGTGGAGTGATCAATTCGTTGAGCCTGCTTTATTCCAAGGTATTTGTAAGTATAGCCTTCCTCCATGGATTCAATTGAGGTGCCATCTCTCATTTCGTAGGGCCCCTGCTGTATTTTGCCTTTCACTATATTGATAATCCGGCATTTGTGTAGGCCAAATTGCATATGGATGTCATTAGAGAACCCTTCTACTAATTTAAGCATATCATGCAGCTGTTGTTTCGTAGCTGCCATCAACTTTAGGTCGTCTATGTATAACAAATGGTTTATATTTAGTTCTTGTACTTTGTTGTGTTTGAGACTGAATCCAAAGTTAGTCGCGTTCAGTTTGCGTGAGAGTGGGTTCATGGCAAGGCAGAACCACAGCGGGCTAAGAGAGTCTCCCTGGAATATACCCCTTCTGATTGAGATAGAGTCGGTTTGTATCGAACAGTCGGCTTCATTCAGAAAGATTTTGGTTTGCCAGGTAGTCATGACATATTCTAAAAAGTTAACAATACAATTATTTACTTTATAGAGTTTCAGCACCTGAATGAGCCAATCATGTGGAACTGAATCAAAGGCCTTTTTGTAGTCCACATATGCCATGTAGAGATTTCGTCGTTTGGCGTTGGCTTGATTGCAGACAACGGAATCAATTATTAGTTGTTCTTTGCATCCCATCGAGTTTTTCGCGCATCCCATTTGTTGTTCTGTAATTATGTTGTTTAGCTCACAATGTCTGAAAAGGCGATGATTAATGCACGACGTTAGAAGTTTGTATAAGGTTGGGAGGCAAGTGATTGGTCTGTACTTTGCTGGGTCCTGTGTACATAGGTTATCCTTTGGTAAGAGGTATGTAGCACCATGTGTAAGGAAACTAGGCATCTTGTGTGGATGGAAAATTATGTCAATAATGAGAGTACTGTTAATTTATCGTGGTTGGCGTAAAGTTTCTTTATCCAGTAATTCTGCACACCATCTGGTCCTGGTGCTTTCCAGTTATGGAGGTGTTTCATTATGTTGGACGTGTCTTCCGTTGTAAATGGTTGGTGTTGCATCTTAGCATAATTCTGAAATGCAGCCTCCTCCTCCTTAATCCAGCTCGCTCTGGAGTTATGGGAAACTGTTGTGGAAAGTTGTGTTTTCCAGAACTGCTCGATCGCCGTTTTACTGGGATAACTAGGGGTTTCATTATTATTGGTGTTGTTGTTTTCTATAAAACCTTTTTCTGATTTTCGGAATAGTGCCTTGTCTAGTTTCCGTTGGTTACTGGTTTTGTACCTTCTCAATCGACTTGTATATACGGTAAGCTTTTGTCGTAGACTATCCAGACACTGCTGAGATGTGATGTTTTCTCCATCCCACTGGGAGTGTATTCGGTTATTGTCCATGATCATCTTGACAAGTCTTTCTATTCTGTTGTATTATTATTGGGATATTCGAATCAGCTATTTTGAATATTTAATGTAAATAAAAGTTCTAGAAAGTGGTAGTGAATATTAGTTTTTAAATCTTAAAGAAGTAAAGGATTAAGTGAAGTTAAAATAGCCATTTGATTTATGGAAACCCGAAGTATGAAAAAATAAAAAAATTACGATACTACCAAAAAATATTCAAAGAGGTTACGGATGGACTAGACGAAAAAATAGTTCAGATCCTGGAAAACCGTTACAAAAAGGAGAAACAACATCAAGCCCAAATTCAACAAAGCTCAGTAAAATCATTTGATGAAAAACGTAAAGTAGAATTAGAAAATCTTGTCACTACGATGAAAAGCGAACAACAAAATATTGTTTCCACGACGAAAAGTAAACAAAAAAATTTAATTGAGGGATAATTCTCGAAATTTGAATTAACAAGACAAATGATTTTAAAGTGTTTGAAGTGAAACAAGAACAAGTTGAATTATCCAGAGAAAACGAATCTAAAATATTAGAAGAAAAAAAAACAACTGCAATTTGAACAATTAATGCAAATAGTATCGCAAGTTAATGAAACAGTTTATGAAAGACTGCAAATAGTCGAATCAGACATAAAAGAAATAAACGACGACATAAAGATCCTAAAAAGTAATGTGGAGACTCTTGAAATCAAAGTAGATGACATCGATTTCATCCAGAGCCAGGTGAATTTTTAAACCAGTTCCATTAAAAACACGGTACAAGGTGAAGTAAGTGAAGTACAAGATCAAATCAGTGCCATCCAAAACAAGGTAGAAACAGAAATAAAAAAAATTCAACAGGACTTACAGCGAGGAAAATACCAGAACACCATGAGTACCAAAGGTTCCGTTAGCATACCACCCATATATAACCAGCAATTTGAAGCCGTGGCTACATCTAATGGATGGGATAACCAAGAAAAATCTACGTCTCTTATAATTTCCTTAAGAGGTCCAGCCTTAGAACTCCTCCAAAGCATTCCAGTCGATGAACAAGGCAATTTCGACAAAAACATCTCCATTCTGGACAAGAGATACGACAATCAATCGTTGAGCCAGGTATACCAAGTCCAACTCTGTGAGAAAACGCAAAAATCCGGTGAAAGCCTTCAAGAATTCGAAGCAGAGATTAGACGGTTAATACACTTGTTCTACCCAGACCTGCCAGAGGAAACTAAGGATCAATTGGCCACTCAGAGCTTCATAAACGGTATCAGGGATGTGGAAGTACAAATAAATCTAAGACTTAACGGCATCAAGAAGAGTAACGAAGCTTTGCTCCGGGCTTTGGAGGTAGAGGCCGTCATGATTATGTCCAAGCCGAGGGTGCGAGCAGTTTCCTTCAACCAGAAAGAGTCAGAGTCACCATTTCAAGCGCTGCTGGCTGGTATGAAAAACTATTAGAACAGTCAAAAAGAACTGGCACCAGAGGAGCATGTTACCGTTGGACGAACAGGACACTTCCAACGTGATTGTCGAATGAGTCTACCAGAACGATCACCGACCAGGGGTAACCAACAGAACAGCCACATGTCCAGGAACCGTCAGCCAGTCAGCACAAGGGGGCGAATGCTGACTAACCCTCCTCTGGCCTCCCAAACGTTATCCATCCGGGGATTTTGTCGAGACAGCAGCAGCCTAGTAATCAGAAGCACCATCAATGGCCGACCAATTACCATCACCTTCGATACCGGCGCCGCTGTGTCCATTGCAAAGTCCAGGGTTTTGAGAGGATCAGAAATCCGGCCAGTCACCAAGAACATCCAGCTCAAAACAGTCACCGGCGAGTCCATGTCAATAAAGGGTGAAGCAGAGATATTACTACAGCTAGGGGACAACAGAATCCGGGTCCTGGTAGCGGACATTGAGGACGATTTCATACTGGGTATGGACCTAATCAGCAAGTATGGATTTATGTTCGACCCGAGATATGATGTTCTTCTGTTCCTAAATGAGGAATTTGTATTGACACGGCCCGTCAACAGTTCAGCTACCTCCATAAAAATTGTAGCAAAATCCTCAGCCAGAATTCACGGTCGAACGGAACAGATTATTCATGGGCAGCTAGAAAGCAATCCGGGAGCAACGTTGGAATGGTGAAGCCCGTACACTTAGCTCATGACTACTTAGTTGGACTGGCTATAGTTGAAACTGGACGAGATACATCAATTAGAGTCCGGAATTTGTCCAACAACGACATCAGAATTACCAATGGTCAAAAGATAGCTCGTTTCGAGCCAGTCGAGACCATACTCAATTGCGAAGAAGGATACCAGACATCGGTGAAGGAGACAGGGCCCAGTAAAGAGTTCCTATAACAGTCTGCTGACCATATGATACACCTGACACCACAGGAACAGAAGCAAGCCAAGCAATTTATTACAAAGCACTGGCAAATTTTTAACAGTGAAGATGGAACCACCGGTCGTACCAACATCATCCAGCACCAAATAGATACCGGGAAGGCTCAACCCATCAGAATACCACCTAGGCGATTACCATTGGGGCAACAACAGGCCGTCGAGGAAAACATCGAGTCCATGTTACAAAATGGAGTTATTGAGCCATTCATCAGCCCATGGTATGGTCCCGCCGTGCTAGTTAAAGGGAAGGATGGAACCAACCAATTTCCGTGGATTACAGAAAGCTGAATGACGTCACGAAAAAAGAGAAGACAGCATGCTCCACTAGTAAAGGGCTGTTTCAGTTCACGGTCATGCCCTTTGGGTTATGTATTGCTCCCGCAACATTCGAGAGGCTAATGGAGAAAGTCCTGAGCGGGTTAACATGGAGGACGTGCTTAGTGTACCTCGACGACACTCTGGTCATGGGTCAGACATTGGACGACCATCTGAAGAACGTAGGCGTATTCTCCAGAATTAATAAAGCCAACCTGAGACTCAACCCGAAGAAGTGTTTCCTTGTTACAACAAGAAGTAGGGTTTTGGCCTACATGGTTTACGAGTCAATCCGCACCAACGAGGGAAAGATAGAATCCATCCGTGATTGGCCAGTCCCAAGAGACAAGCATGAACTCCGAAGCTTCTTGGGCCTTTGTTCCTACTACAGGCCATTTGTTGAGGGATTTGCCACCGCGCCTCTACATCGGCATATCACTGAGAAAGAGACCTTCCGTTGGAATCAGTATTGCGAAACATCATTCAGACGACTGAAGGCAGCACTATGTTCCAGCTCAATCCTAGGCTAGGTTTGCGGGCCGTCCTATCCCAGGTACAAGATGCTATAGAGAGGGTGATCGAGTACTACAGCCGTGGATTCTTGAAATAGGAAATAAATTATTGCGTCACCAGGAAATAACAAATAATAAGGGCTGTAGACCATTTCCACAAATACCTCTATGATCGTCATTTCTTATCCGAATAGATCATGCCGTACTCAAATGACTGCTGGATATCAAGACACCGGAAGAACAACTGGCCACGTGGATGGAGAAATTACAGCAATACGATTTCATGCTGGAACACCGTGCCGGCCGTTTGCACAATAATGCCGATGCCCTATCCAGAACACCCTGTAGAGCAGAATGCGGAATTTGTCTGAAGACGGAACAGCGAGAGGGTATCTCCATCAGACAGATCCGAGTGCAGGCCAATGAATACTGGAGAACGGAACAGTGCATCCAGGACCAAATGGCTGATCCAGACATCGAACCAATCTTCCAAACTAGAGGGGCACCCAGGCCATGATGGGATGGGGTAGCTATATACTCGGGCGTGCGGAAATCGTTATGGGCCCAATAGAACTTTGTAAGAGTAGATAATGGAATGCTCAAGCGATTTTGGGAAAGTACTGATGGCCGATAAACCAAGTCTCAACTGGTAGTTCCTAAGAAAAAGGTAACAGCCATTCGACCGAAGTACATGATGGGATTTCTGGAGGCCATCTGGGTATGAATAAAACCCTAGACGAAGTTCGCCAGCGGTCCTACTGGGTGAATTACTTAGAAGACGTCAGAGCTTGGTGCCGCAAATGTGAAACCAGACCAAGGGAAGCATGCAGCAGTACAATGTGGGCGTCCTATTTGAGAGAATTGCCATCAATGTCGCCGCTCCATTTCCCGAGTCTGAGAGGGGGAACAAGTACATTTTGGTCGCAATGGATTACTTCAGTAAATGGCCAGAGGCATATGCGATTCCCACCAAGAGGTAGCCACTGTAGCGACGGTTCTAGTAGAACAGCTATTCAGTCGGTTTGGCGTCCCTATTAAACTACTAAATTCAGACCAGGGGCGTAACGTCGAATAGGATCTTGGAACAACACCTATCCAAGGTCGTCAGCAATAACCAGTGTGATGTTTGGCTCCCCCGAAAAAAGACATCAACGAA